>OX328130.1:66092823-66613983 GCA_946811695.1 Gonocerus acuteangulatus
GGCAAAAAAACATTAATAACAAAAACTAAATCTCATGACACCAATTAGTGGCTAATACATACCGGAAGCTTATTGCCATTCCAAGGAGCATAAATAGCAGAATAGAAAATAAAAAAAGTCCGACTCGCAGGAACTGCGTCATCTTAGCGCGGTTCTGTACATCTCGTAGAAGTGGAGTAACTTAGGCATCACAAATAACAGGAAACTGACAGTAGCCAACTTACACAGAAGCGGATAATTCTTAATCCTCATTCTTGAGGAAGGCCGAATAAGTCAATATAAGTATGTACTGAAAACGTACTCACTCTACGACTACTGCTCAGAAGGCTGTATGCCAAACAACCAATTCGGTGTCATTTTAAGTTCCTTGTTTTACTAGCAAATCCGTTTCACTGTAATAATCAACTGTAAATATGTGCTTCATTCAACAAGTTCCTCATTGGGTGGGGGGATCTTGTGTAAAGTGTTTCGTTGCGAGAAAGCACAAATAATGTGTGTGAGTATTTATTTATTTATTTATATATATATATATATATATATATATATATATATATATATATATATACATATATATATTTATATATATATATATATTTATATATATATATAATTAATTATTTATTCTTTATATATGGCCAAGGTCAAAAGAATAGTACTCCAATTTTCTTTGTACTATTTTATTTTTTATTTTAGTATAAACGAATCACATTACACGAAACACATGTAATATGATTCGTTTATAATATATTAATGATCTGTGATGTATGCAGCGTTATTTGTGGAGTTCTCGATTTCGTAGAAGGTAGAAAAATAATGTCTCTCCACTGTTTTTCAAAGTATTTATTAGCAAAAGCTTTTGCTAATAAATACTTTGAAAAACAGTGGAGAGACATTATTTTTCTACCTTCTACGATATATTAATGACATAAAATTATTGGATTTACGAAAATGAAAAATGTTTTATCAAAAATTTGTTAAAAAATTCTTTAGGATGTAATGGCTCCTGAAGAGGTGGCATAAAGCCCACGAAACATGTAGGGCATACAAAAATAAAATAGTACAAAGAAAATTGGAGTACTATTCTTTTGACCTTGGCCATATATATATATATATATATATATATATATATATATATATATATAGTCAGAGAAAGAGAGAGAATTTTCACACCTAGCAACTACGATCGATGAAGATTCGACGGTATTTTTCAAAATTTCTTTCATGAGTACAGCCTCAATACGTAAATTCCTTCGAAAAGTACTAAAAGGTAAATGTTGTCCAAGATAAGACTACGAAATTATACATTTTGAATGGAAAATGGCATATGGCTTGGGGCACCAAATTTTGCGTCACGACAGACGCTAAGTTGTTACGGAAATTACGCCATCGGTCACCGAAAACTGATTTTGGCGGGAATCCAAATTTTAAATTTGGTTATAATTGATTTCCCATCAATGTACGTTTATGTGTGCGAGCGCGCGCGCGTGGGTGTGTGTATGCGTTGGCCGGATACTACCGTGCGCCTATATATATATATATATATATATATATATATATATATATATATATAACTCGCTAAAACTGCCAACTAGGTGCGGAAAAAGTCTTGTTTTGTACCCTAATTGTGCAAAAGACTCGGCTTTCTTAAAGAACTTTCTCATGAGCGGATCTCCTTCTTAGCAAAACGCGCTTTAACGCTAAAATGTTACAGTTCCTATTAATCAACAGCATGATCTTGTCTAATTATTTATATGTTAACGAGAATAATAATTTACTTCCTTGATTTTAATCGACATGCTACAATGCGCTCCTCATCAAATATGCACTTATTCCCGGTTACTTCATTTCTTCCTTCTTCAAGGCGTAGAGTTATATAAGTAAAATCAAGGGTGTAATGGTTGATTTCGCTTAGAATTTCTACCTCAGCAAAGGCCAAAAGCTCTTCTTGACGCCATCTTTGGTAAAAGGTCAACGCGTGGGTACAGGGTCATGTCTCCTACCTACCGACACAGAATGAACTCTTATTTTTAAGAGCTCAATTTTTTTAAACTGAACTTTCAGCTCGAAATGATCTCTACCTCTTCTTAAATATAAAGATATATATGTATATCAGTCCCTCAACAGGCCACAAGGACCCAGAGGGGCAGATACTGTACAGGTATCTGATTCTTGACCATACGGCACACTAGGGAGATAGTGTGGTCAATACTATGCTCCGGTCGCCTGATTTTTCCCTTTGCAGGTACCCATTAATTAATTAACTAATTAATTAGCTAACTAATTAATTAAAGGCTGGGTGAGCCTAGGGACGATCTGGGACCCCAAATCCAACCCTCGAACGATGGCACTAGAAGAAAAAATCTTTAGTTCGCGCTCGGGTCTTGAACCTGGGTCCTCCAGTTCATTAGTCGAGTGCTCTACCACTGAGCTAACCTCGCCCCATATATATATACTCGCCGTCAGTGATATCGCAACACCTATATATCTCGAGATTTCTAGTCAGACGAGAGACATTAGGGACTATTCATATAATTGTTAGTTACTGTTACACTGATAAAACATTTTGTTAATTGATTTGAGTCCTTTTTTTTCTTTTTTTACCTTTAGTTGGCCCCGTACACAAATGCTATTCTTAATTTTTTATTATTTCGTTTATTCTTGGAATAATGAGTTGTTTAAGTCTCAATAATTCACTAAGAATAATTAATCTTCACGAAGAAGGAAAAAGTTTGCGTTAAATCGCTAATCGCCTTGAGTTGGAAAGACCACAAAAAGGTAAAGAAATATCGGAAGTCACTCAAGGTGTCCAAATTCAAGTGGTCCAAAAGTCACTGATCCCATTAACGACCGTTCCATTAAATTGTAAGCACTCAGGAAATATCTTTCCACTGCTTCGGGCATTGTAAACTTGGTTACAGGAGTTCGTGGGATATCAATGTCAGAGTTAAACGTTAGGAGAAAACTGCGAGAGGCTGGCCGTAGCTCAAGAAGGTCTGAGAAAGGGCCCCTTCTTACTGCAGAATATTCCAGACAGAGGCTAAGATTTGCAAGGGAACACCAATCTTAGTCTGATGGAATGGAAGAATATATGATGGTCATGAAAGAATCTGGATCGTGAGGTGGCGGCGTTTCATGTTCTGAGGTGGCATTTCTTGGGAACCATGTACCGAATTGGTGCCGACCAAAGGAGCGGCAAAGAATGCTCCTTCAAACATCTTTAACACGATTCCAACATCAGAAGCTTGAAATTGTTAGTTTTGTTCTTTTGAACGGGTTTTTCTCTTTTTACCGTTTTAATTGGTTGTTGTTGTTTTTTTGTTTTTTTTTATTTCATGTAACAGTAAAATAAGTATTTTAGTTAAACAAGATAAGAAAATGAGAAACAGTGTTATTGTGTTTCCAAAAGCAAGGAAGAGGATGGAGTAAATTCCGCCCAAATACTGTCAACTTCTCTTTGAGATTTACTTTAATATTTTTCAGGAAAGTTCGAAACATACCAATATCTGCTTCTATTATTTACTAATACCACTAGAGATATGAACGGAACCGCGCTAAGATGACATGACTCTCACACAGGGACTGAAATTTTCTCTAGTTTTGTGGAATATCCCCTCCTCTCAGGGTGGACCGACTTCGCGCCAAAATCCATCAAAATCCGGTCATTTTAGGAAATTATACATTATCTAAAGGGTTAGGTCCGCCAGTAAATTTACTGTTGGTAGAGTCCATCGTCACTGGCATCGGTGAGAGTACTATGGGCGAGTGCTTTCGACGTAAACACATCATTCTCAGCCGGTGTTGTCTGTACTAACATAACACTTGTTTGAGTATGATGTGTTTAGGTCGAAAACGCTCGCACATAGTACTCTCACCTATGCCAGTGACGACGGACTCTACCAACAGGTATGACAATAAATACACATATTTGGAAGACTGGCTATTTCTTGTCAGCGCATGATTGTGTAACGAGTCCCCATCGAAAGCTCTAGTCCTCGCCATGGGTACAGAGTTCTTAGTTAATACAAAGATCTAATAAGCCAATGCCAAGAAGCATACAATCCAAGCATAAAATATGAGTCTTTAGAGTTCCGATGAAACCTGACTGCCTGGACAAGATTAAAAACTTCTCGGGCCCAGGCCTAAGGAATAAATTTTTATTCGGCCCCTTTTGAGAGACGGAGGCTTATTCAGGGCTAGTGAAAGGGCTTATTGCTATTCTTGTAATTTACGAAGCTTGTCCCCGCTCAAAGGGCAACCTCTCTTCCAATAGCCTAGTTCTCCTTTTCTACCTCTATTCTTACGGGGAATGGGTCTCTTTGTGCTCTTCTACAGGGATCAAATCCTATTCAAATGTATTCTTATATATATCTCTCGCTCATTCATTTTATCATGGCACATGCTTTAGCCGTGGCATAGTTTGCTGCATAGGTCACGCGAAATTGTGACCCCAGATAGCGCGCTTATTTGTGGTCCATTTTCAGCAAACTCCCCACTTGTATCCTTCTCTTCCAGGCCACGTCCTCCTCATATCCAGTACACTTCCTGTTAACACTGCCGGTCCACATCCGGGTCATTTCCTTCGTACTTACTGTTAAACCAAAAGATATATCCATGTGACAAATGCGCGTCTTAAGCATGTTATTTTTTATTTTTATTTTTTTCAAATTCAGCAGGAGGGTCAAATCAGAAAGGAACGGAGCCTTTCTCTCTCTCACGCTCACAAAAACACAAGCGCAAAAGTCCGTCACGCAGGAGCTGCATAACTAAGCACTTTCCTCAGAATTTGGGTAGTGTAGACTGCTTTCCAGAACAATTTGCTTAAAATATTCTACATAAATAAAATAAAAACATGAATAGTTCTCTTTTAAATTTGTAATGAGTAACTGATCAATTATTAATTTGCATCCAGAGTTATGTTTACACATGGTACATATTACACTACGTAATAAATACAAAAAACCTCATATTATCGTATTTTGATCTAACGCAGGAACAGGATACAGTCACTCTAGTGGTAGAAAGCGCTCCTTGCGGCGGCTTTGTGAACCTACGTCTGGCGGTCTTTTCTATTGAAATATATTACAAATTAAACCCCCGCTTTCCGATTGACCGATTCAGCTCATTTTTACAACACTTCTTTCTCATGAGTTACCCACGACGTATACCGCGTTTCGTTACAATACAGCGACGGTTCTAATGAACCGATTTAGTTTATTTTTACAACACATATTTACCTGTAGATTACCACTACGAATACGGCGTTTCGTCGAAATATACCAAAAATCACGGTTGGTAATGGCGAATTGGTATTGTGGGTCCGGAGTAACCCCCCCCCCTCCTAATGAACCGATTTAGTTTATTTTTACAACACATATTTACCTGTGGATTACCACTACGAATACCGAGTTTCGTCGAAATATACCAAAAATCACGGCTGGTAGTGGCGAATTGGTATTGTGGGTCCGGAGTAAACCCCCCTTCTAATAAACCGATTTAGTTCATTTTTATATCTCACTTTTCTCTCTATATTACCACTACGAATACCAAGTTTCGTTGAAATATAACAAATATTACGGCTGACATAATCAAATTAGTGTTTTGGGTTCGGGGTAAACCCCCCCTTCCGGTGGACCGACTTTGGTGGTTAACTAACTCGTTCAATCGTTTGCTAATTGAATGCTATATATCAAGTTTCGTGACGAAAAAACAAAAACTCTGGCCGCTATCGTGTTAACAGACACACATATATATATATATATATATATATATATATATATATATATATATATATATATATATATGTATATATATATATATAGATATAGATATATATAAATTTTAACGGGGGTCATTTTTGGTGTCTACTAGGTAGGATCGATAAATATTTGAAGAAATATTTCAAAAATTCCGTCATGAGTCCAACCTCAATAGCTACTTTCCTTCGGAGGAAAGTGCTAAAACGGTTATATTCCCATCTAATCGTCAGGTGATTTTAAATGTATTCAGTCATTTTTTTTCTATCAAGTGTTTCGACTGATTTTTTGGGGGTGGGTGGCATTTTCTCAAAACGACCCGGGTGTCATAGCATTACTTTTGAATGAAGAAGAAGGTAAATAGAAGGAGAGTTTATAAGGTTATTTAAAGAATTGATCGAAGATGGCACAAATATTAAAATACTAGCTGTGTCCATGACTTTGTCCGCGTGGATGGTTCACTATTTAGTTTATTTTTACAAAATATTTTTCTATTAGTATGTCCACAACGAATTCCGAGTTTCGTTCCAATGCAACAATAATTGCAGCCGGTATGTGCGAAAAACTACTTTGGGACCGGAGTAAACCTCCCTCCAGATGGACCAATTTTGCTGGTTAACGAACTCGTTCAATCATTCGCTAGGGGAATACTATATACCAAGTTTCGTGACAAAAAAACAATAAACTCTGGTGTGTATCGTGTTAACGATAGTTCATGAAACGTTCGACGTGGTTCTTTATCCTTTTTTGTTTATGAATCCATTGACATGAAACAAGAACTAAATTTTAAGAGAAGCTTATCACAATATATTAGTGAAAACCGCAACTAAATCGGATAAGCCGTTTCTGAGATTATCGCGAACAGACAAAAATTCTAAAAATCATTGTTTTGGGTACTATTGCGCTGATAAAGGCCCCCAATAGTATTTTCCCCCATAAATCAGCGTTGGGCATTATTCGAATAAATTTTTAGTGGATGATGAATAATTCACTGAATTATCTTATTTGCACGGTACATCATGAATTATTCACAGAGTTATTCGTTATTCATTATTCGTTATTCATCATTCGTTATTATTTATTTCTAGGTGGTCTACTGATTAATCCTACTCAAACATATTTCTGGCTGCCAACATCATAATAAATCTATCATTATTCACTAAAATATGTTTATTTTAATTGATCATTCGAATAATTTGTGAATAAAACATAAAATTCATTCACAGAATAACGAATAATGAATAAAAGTAATTATTCTTTATTCATGAATAAAATAATACATTTATTCATTAATCTTTAATCATCATTCTGAATAACTTTTGCCCAACACTGCCATAAATCTTCCTTGTACACACAACGATCCGTTAGATTTTATATATGTATAGATTTAATTCTTCTCCAATTTTATTTCATATCCCATCTTTTAAAAACAGTATTTATATATTATAACATTTTCTAACGCATATTTACATCATCACTAATTTTATTTTCAAACTAACGAATTAAAATCATCAGTCAAAAAAAAAGAAATATCTGTTGACGTTTCGGTGACTGCAGTGGGACTGACGCTTCTGATTCTTGACTGTGCCGGGTCAGTCACATAACATTCATGAAAACATTTTTATTTTTTTTTTGTAGCGGAAAGGATATGTGGCGAAACTGATGTGAATAAACCTTTAAATATAACATTCATTTTTGGATTGAAGACATCTGTTGATATGAATTTGATGAATTGATGTGAATACTCCAGACATTTAAAACTCTCTTGTTGGGAATGGAAATATCTTGTGATCCAGAATGGTGTTTTATGAGACCAAACAGGAACATCACATAGGAGTGAAATCGCAGGAAATGTGATGAATTTATTTGATAACAAAAATGATTAAGTAGCAATGGTTTCTAATTGATTATCACTAATCAGAATAATGATAATTTGACTGTAGCAACGAGGTTATGTACTCCAGGAAGAGTTGCTAGTGAAATGAGACAAGAATCGGGATCGTGCAAGCCATGGCTTAGCAAATGTCGGCATCGTGACCTAGCGGCTAGTCCTAACATACAACCCTCGGGCTATTTCGACAATCTTCGGCAACTATCGTGCCTTCTTCCTAGACACTAAATTGCATCCTTATTCTCACTTAAGGGGCTGATAAACGATATTCGTTGATAATTTTATTGTCAAACATCAGGGTAAAAATCTTGACGGGGCTGACAACAAAACTGCTTTGGTTGGCCATGTAACTGACGTTTAGGATTAACGGAGGTCATTCCCGTAACAGACGACGAGTGCCCAAAGGGAGCGAATACTGTAGAGATATCTGATTTTTTACTATACGGCATATTAGGGGGATGGTATGGTCAGTACTATGCTCCGGACTGATAAAATTAATTAAAGGGTGGGCCTAGATACAGTCCGTACCCTCGAAACGACTAGAGTATAAAATCTTTAGTGTGCGCCCGAAGTTTGCACCAGAGATGGGCATAATTTTATTTATAAATAAAATAAAAATTTATTCGTACATCATATATTTGTGAATACGAATATAAATAAATTCGTATTCATAAGTGTGAATACGAATTTATTTTTATTCACATATATTAAATATAAAAATACAAATAAAATTTTATTCCCAAATTTTTCTGCGAATGCAAATAAATTCACAGAAAAAATTGTAAATAATCACAAAAAATGTGAATATTTACAAAAAATCAAGTGATTACAAAAAAAATCACATTAAAATATACGAATACAAATTTATTCACATTATAATTTGTGAATAAAAATGTATTCACAATAAAATTCGCAAATAAATTATGAATTTATTCGTATTAAGATGATATTACGAAAGGTTTTTTCTTTTTTTTTTTAAGGCGTTTTACGTCTAGGTTATTAGCGCCTAGATTTTTTGTTTACCCCGAGTCCGTCGCGGGACCAGCCATGCTGCAGGAACAAAGTTTGTCATCTGTACCTCCATCAAAAAAAAAAAAAATAAATAAAAAAAACCTTCAATAACTTTCGGAATATCATCTAAATACGAATAAATTAATAATTTATTTGCGAATTTTATTGTGAATAAATTTTTATTCACAAATTATAATGTGAATAAATTTGTATTCATATATTTTAATATGATTTTTTTTGGTATCACTTGATTTTTTGTGAATATTCACATTTTTTTTTTTTATTATTTACAATTTTTTCTGTGAATTTATTTGTATTCGCAGAAAAATTTGCGAATAAAATTTTATTTGTATTTTTATATTTAATATATGTGAATAAAAATAAATTCGTATTTACACTTATGAATACGAATTTATTTATATTCGTATTCACAAATATATGAAGTACGAATAAATTCGTATTTTTATTTATAAATAAAATTATGCCCATCTCTGGTTTGCACACTAGTCAAGTGCTCTATGACTGCTAACCTCGAATCCTGGATTACCACCATCGATATTGTAAAACAGCTCCAAAATTTCAATAGAAATAGAGTAAATTAAGGACACGCGTTATCCCGAGAAAGACAGAAGATTTGAAAGGCTGGACGGGACCCAATACAGCAATCTTGAAAGGCTGGACGGGACCCAATACAGCAATCTTGAAAGGCTGGACGGGACCCAATACAGCAATCTTGAAAGGCTGGACGGGACCCAATACAGCAATCTTGAAAGGCTGGACGGGACCCAATACAGCAATCTTGAAAGGCTGGACGGGACCCAATACAGCAATCTTGAAAGGCTGGACGGGACCCAATACAGCAATCTTGAAAGGAAGACGACTAGTTTAAATGAATCGATCCATGCAAAAAGAACTTCAGTCCATTTATTCCCAATATGAGTTCGGATAATATTTTCCTTAGTATGTCTGATGAATTCTTTGTATCTAAAGGTAACTTCACATTTCTATGTTAGAAGGACTTCAGTACAATACATAGTTGTCATAGAAACATAGTCATCATTTTATTATTCCATGTAGAAAGGGCTTCAGTCTAGTTTTATCAAAACTACTGATTTTGGACTGAAGCTCTTTTTGCATGGATCGATTCAAATAGGGAACAGACCGAAAATCATCTTCGTTCACAGAATAAACCCTGAGGAAGTCGCCAGAATGTTTGGCAAACGTTGGTTATCTACACAGCGACACAGTCATATCCACAAGACCTTAAAACAATAAGTAAAAAGTCCGTCACGCAGGAGCTGCATAACTAAGCACTTTCCTCAGAATTTGGGTAGTGTAGATTGCTTTCCAGAACAATTTGCTTAAAATATCCTACATAAATAAAATAAAAACATGAATAGTTCTCTTTTAAATTTGTAATGAGTAACTGATCAATTAATAATTTGCTTCCAGAGTTATGTTTACACATGGTACCTATTACACTACGTAATAAATACAAAAAACCTCATATTATCGTATTTTCATCTAACGCAGGAACAGGATACAGTCACTCTAGTGGTAGAAAGTGCTCCTTGCGGCGGCTTTGTGAACCTACGTCTGACGGGCTTTTCTAATGAAATATATTACAAATTAAACCCCCGCTTTCCGATTGACCAATTCAGCTCATTTTTACAACACTTCTTTCTCATGAGTTACCCACGACGTATACCGCGTTTCGTTACAATACAGCAGAAATTACGACCGGTATGAGTATATTAAGAATTTGGGTCAAGAGTAAACCCCCCCTTCTAATGAACCGATTTAGTTTATTTTTACAACAGTTATTTACCTGTGGATTACCACTACGAATACCGAGTTTCATCGAAATATACCAAAAATCACGGCTGGTAGTGGCGAATTGGTATTGTGGGTCCGGAGTAAACCCCCCTTCTAATGAACCGATTTAGTTCATTTTTATATCTCACTTTTCTTTCTATATTACCACTACGAATACCAAGTTTCGTTGAAATATAACAAATATTACGGCTGACATAGTCAAATTAGTGTTTTGGGTTCGGGGTAAACCCCCCCTTCCGGTGGACCGACTTTGGTGGTTAACGAACTCGTTCAATCGTTTGCTAATTGAATGCTATATACCAAGTTTCGTGACGAAAAAACAAAAACTCTGGCCGCTATCGGGTTAACAGACACATATATATATATATATATATATATATATATATATATATATATATATGCATATATATATAAATATATATATATATATATAGATATATATAAATTTTAACGGGGGTCATTTTCGGTGTCTACTAGGTAGGATCGATAAAGATTTGAATACATTTTTCAAAAATTCCGTCATGAGTCCAACCTCAATAGCTACTTTCCTTCGGAGGAAAGTGCTAAAAGGAGCATGGAAATTTACAACAGTTAGATAATATGTTGTTTTCAAAATTCTTGCTTTTTTTTTGTTCCAAACGTACATTAATAATCAAATTTTAAATCTAAGCACATATTAATCACTCCGTTATTATGACTTCCCCTTATTCTTAAGCAAAATATATTGACTGACTGCGGGAATCTAAGAGAATTAAAAGGAAAATATTACTGAGTATTTGAAAGAGAGAGAGTCCGAAAATAGTAAACAAAGATACAGATTTATTAATAATTAAGACATTAAATTAAATAAGGTTTTATTTTAATTAAAACCAGTCCATCCAAAGTTTACTATACTGCGAAAATAAATAGAGCGCTCCAGAGCAAACAATCTAAGGAAACAGAACTCCTGATTAGGAGCCCTGGATGTGATAAGAAAAGGATGAAATTACGTCCTTGTGATAAAATCGGGCGTTTTGATATCAACCACTTCAATCCCTCACTTAACCTAGGGCACTCAAATATCTTTATAGGTATATATTGATACAAGTCGGGATTTGAACGTACAATCTACCGTTTGGATTTTAATCCAGAATCTTCTATTCTTTCTTTGGATGAACATGGCAAAGTACTGGAGTACAAAATGGGAAATTCAGGGTTCTGGCGAATTATAAACCGTTTGCAGATTCTGGTGGCATCAGTGATATACCGATGGAAGTATATTAAGGTTAGCCGCATGGTGAAGAGGTAGAGGTAGAGGTAGAGGTAGAGGTAGAGGTAGAGGGAAGAGGTAGAGGTAGAGGTAGAGGTAGAGGGAAGAGGTGGAGGTAGAGGTAGAGGTAGAGGTAGAGGTAGAGGGAAGAGGTGGAGGTAGAGGTAGAGGTAGAGGTAGAGGTTTTGATAGAGGGAGGGTCGCATAGTTAATGGGGTTACCGCGCTGCTTTTCCAGTTTCACATGATTTGAGAGACAGTCTTCAACTATGTTGTAAGAAGAGAGGTTGTTAGGATAGTTTATTTTTTTACAATATTAAGTGACAGTAGTGAAGATAGTGATAACATGCCGACAGCGCGTAAATGGTGGATAATTAATGCACCGCGATAATTAAATCTTCTTTCATTTCACTACCGTTATAGTTGTTTTTTTTTTTTTTTTTTTTTTTTTTTTTTTTTTTTTTTTTTTTTACGGCGCATCTACATCTAAGTCATTAGCGCCGACATCCAGGGTGCAGCGAGGAATTTTACCAGCGACCCCTACCGTTATAGTTATTCACAATCCTAAAATACTCAAATAATCTCAAATTTTCTAGAGTGAAAATACTACACAAACGACCACATGTGCAGCAGAGGGTGGAATGGGATAGTAGAAGACTTGAAAGAACCAATCACGGAAAAGCAACGTCATAGACCGCGCTGTAGACCGCTCGAAAAGACAAACAATTTTGTCTTTAAAAGCGGGCGGGAAAGACCTCCAGGAGGCCCGCGCGGTTCACCTCTACCTCTACCTCTTCACTATGCGAGCCCCCATTACAAACAATGTGTTTGTGTTATATAGAGGTACCTCTACCTCTACCTCTACCTCTTCCCTCTACATCTACCTCTTCATTATGCGAGCCCCTATTACAAACAATGTGTTTGTGTTACATAGAGGTACCTCTACCTCTACCTCTTTCCTCTACCTCTACCTCTTCACTATGCGACTACCCTAAGTAGGGGGCATAGCATTAAGAGAGGAAGGGTAACACAAATGCCCTCTGGTGTACAAGCTCTGAAGCTAGGTTCATAAAGTTTTGGTGGTTGATAAAGAGAAATTTATTATACCATTTATAGTCATAACTGAAAAACACCGATTTTTGAGTTGTGTCACTTTAGAGATACCTGAAAAAATAAGTATGGTTTTGTTTGTGCCCAGACTTGCTACATTCTTTCTTAATTTTGTGTTTCCTGCCGTCAGACCAAACTGCTCCACTCCTTTAATTCATCTCTCTCCGATCAGCCATCAAGTTAAACATTTTTTAATTCAATGTTCTCTATCTGAGGGGTTAGGTACTACCTTGTGCTATCAAAATCAAAGTCATTTTCTTCAATTTATAAATAACAAATAAATATATATCTTTCAATTCTTTATATCAAACGTTTATATGGGATGATAAAGCATCCCAAAAAACTGAGTTTTAATTCTTCGGAAAAAAAATTGCGGCGCAGTGTCTGACGAGCGGTGTATAGGGTTGCCACCCTAAAGATGCTTTTCTTGTTTTCAACTCTGCCAACAGTGGCGCCGTCTACCTCATCGGGGCGAACTACCCCCCGGTCAAGTCGGGACAGACGAAGTCGACCCCGCTTTCAGACAGCGTGTAAAGTCTTTTTGTACTCTTTCACCGGCTTTACTATGTATACCATGGCCGAGTAGTCACATCAAACCACCGGGGCATGGAGGTGAAGAAGACATCAATTAACCGAAAATGAAGCCACGGGGAGAAATGCAGCATTCAGCTTGGGGTACCATATTTTAGTCTCACAAGGCACCAGTCACCAGGTACCTATTTAATATACATAATTCCACGGATCTCCAGCAGCCCAACATCATATCACCACTTCATCAGCTCACCATTATTTCAACCTCATCAGTCCCACAATTTTCAAAATTTCATTAACCCATTAACCAATATTTGTTTCTGATTTTGGCAATTTTCCCCCCACTCATCATCTTGTACTCTATAAATATAAATTATCAACTCATTATTCATACAGTCCACGTATTTATCCAGCCCCACAAAATATCACTTCCACATCATACCATATAAAAAATGGTGATGTGGCAATCCTTTTTACAAGCGGAAACCCTCTTTTTTCACGGGCGATAGTCTGCAGGTGGCAAATTTTAATCTAGAACTAAAATGATTTCGAAATTATTCGTTTTCTATTAAAAAATCCTTCGAAAACCGGTTATAAAATCGTTATAATGCAATAAATCGAAAAACTCCTATGTACTTTACTAGCAAATATCATTAGCAAGCTACAATTAAAATTTGAGGTTTATCGGGCTCAAATAGAGGACGCCAGAGTATCGCCCAATTTGAAAATAGTTATTTTCATCACTATTACCAAAAGTGGTTGTTTTCGGTGCGCGGTCGAGTTTAACGCGCGAGGCGTAGCCGAGCGCGGAAATTAGACTAAGCACCGAAAACACACTTTTGGTACGTGTTATGAACAATACTTTTCATTATACTGCTCATACTTGAGTACATTAAAACCCTTTTATATTTCATTAATAACTTAAAGATACAGTAAAAGAAATTAAATTGACACATTTTTTTTATTTGAAAAAAAAACATCTGTTTATTAACCTATAATAGAAGAAAAGTACTTATACATTTACATTAATATTTATAGTACAATTCTGATTATTCATTCTATTAAAACCTTTGTTTGGCATTGCCTTTTGGAATACAGATAACTTTTGATTAAAGGAATTATTTTCCAGTTCTAAAAGTAACCTCCTTCAAACACATGTTTATTAGTAGCAGGTAAGGTTAGCGCACCAAAAAGATTTTTCGGGCCTAGGCCCGAAAAGTACTATTTTATGGACTCAAACGGAGTATTGAAAACACATGTTTTTTGATGCAGTATAATGAAAACGTAGTTTTGGGAAACGACTACAAAGTTTAATGTTCGGAAATGTCTATTTTTTCTATTTATTTATTTTTTTTTTCATACTTTATCTTGTAATAAAGATAAAAACAAAATGGGTTTTAATTTTGAAATGTATTGAAGGAGGACCAAAAAAAACTTAACAATTAAAAAGGGACTAATCGAAGCTTGGGACTTTACTTGGAAAATCGTATGTTTTGCCCATTTAAAACATTTTTCATAACATAACCACTCTTGGATATCATTTTTGATTAGTTAAGGAAGTATTTTATCCCATAAAAAAGTGGTTAAAAAAATATAAAAGGTAGTATTACCCCTTAAATCTTGTTTTACTGCCACAAGCTCTTACTTAGTTTTTATGAAATGCCATGAATTTATTTGTAAGTCTGGAAGGGTCTTTTGATATGCCCGAAGAATTTTAATCCTGGACACCAAATCACTACCTTAGGATAGGCAAAGTTCAATATTGAAGTTCAGGTAGAATAATAAAAGTCCGTCACGCAGGAGCTGCATAACTAAGCACTTTCCTCAGAATTTGGGTAGTGTAGACTGCTTTCCAGAACAATTTGCTTAAAATATCCTACATAAATAAAATAAAAACATGAATAGTTCTCTTTTAATTTTGTAATGAGTAACTGATAAATTATTAATTTGCTTCCAGAGTTATGTTTACACATAGCACCTACTGCACTACGTAATAAATACAAAAAACCTCATATTATCGTATTTTGATCTAATGCAGGAACCGGATACAGTCCCTCTAGCGCTCCTTGCGGCGCCTTTGTGAACCTATGTCTGGCTGCCTTTTCTATTAAAATATATTACAAAGTAAACCCCCCGATTCATCTCATTTTTACAACACTTCTTTCTCATGAGTTACCCACGACGTATAGCGCGTTTCGTTACAATAAAGCAGAAATTACGACCAGTATGAGTATATTAGTAATTTGGGTCCGGAGTAAACCCCCCCTCCTAAAGAACCGATTTAGTTTATTTTTACAACACATATTTACCTGTAGATTACCACTACGAATAAAGAGTTTCGTCGAAATATACCAAAAATCACGGTTGGTAGTGGCGAATTGGTATTGTGGGTCTGGAGTAAACCCCCCCTCCTAATGAACCGATTTAGTTTATTTTTACAACACATATTTACCTGTAAATTACCACTATGAATACCGAGTTTCGTCGAAATATACCAAAAATCATGGCTGGTAGTGGCGAATTGGTATTGTCGGTCCAGAGTAAACCCCCCCTCCTTATGAACTGATTTAGTTCATTTTTATATCTCACTTTTCTCTCTATATTACTACTACGAATACCAAGTTTCGTTGAAATATAACAAATGTTACGGCTGAAATGGTCAAATTAGTGTTTTGGGCTCGGGGTAAACCCCCCCTTCCGGTGGACCGATTTTGGTGGTTAACGAACTCGTTCAATCGTTTGCTAATTGAATGCTATATACCAAGTTTCGTGGCGAAATAACAAAAACTCTGGCCGCTATCGTGTTAACAGACACATTTATATATATGCATATATATATATATATATATAGATATATATAAATTTTAACGGGGGTCATTTTCGCTGTCTACTAGGTAGGATCGATAAAGATTTGAAGAAATTTTTCAAAAATTCCGTCATGAGTCCAACCTCAATAGCTACTTTCCTTCGGAGGAAAGTGCTAAAAGTGATTTTCCAATTGCAAACAGAATGTATACACATAAAGGGCACAAGTGGCTCAAACAAAATAGCCTTCTTAGACCAATATAACAAAAACAAAGAATAATTTTAGTGAGGCAACAACTTTAATGGTAGTTTTCTCAAAACATTCTATAGATTCGCATGGTCTCAGTTAAAATTAATTGTCCCCGGCAAACTGAGGTACAAATCGAGCGTAGTTATCGACAGAAAAACTGTAAAATAAATCACAAACGTACAGTTTGTGACTAGTTTCTAGGAATAGTTTTCCATAGAATCCTCTGAGAGGACGGACATACAGTAAGCCGGAATACTGGACGTCAGTCGTACAATAGCAGCGTTAAATTGGTTTGTATGTTCGTTCTGTAGTCCCGTTACTCGGCCGACCACTTCCACTTCATCTACAGGCACATCTATCTCCCGTCTCACTCCTGTAAACTATCTGGAGAACTGCATCGGCTGTCGGGTGTAGGTCCACTATTCAATGAGGAATTTAGCTTATCAAATAGAACTATTAAAGTAATGAAGTTTTATTATTATTTATTTCACATTAGGGAAACCTTAGGAGAAGGAATTCTCCGAGCCCGCGGCCATTTGATGGACTGATAACACAGGCACTCAACAAAAAATAAGGTGGTATTTTCCAAAGACATCATACATGTATTTTTATGTATTTCGACACGCAGAATCCGAATCCATAGTGCGTTTCACCCCGGCATGTAAGGTTGAAGAGCGTCGTTAAAGAAGAAATAACTAGAGCTTCCATGGTTTAGAGGGTCGCTGAATTCGAATCCGAGGTCTGTTTCAGCACATCGGCGCAAAATCAATGTCATTTCAAGGACAAATATTTTGTTTTTCAAGAAATGAATCTGCAGTCGAAATTCCCGACCCCTGATTCGAATTCAGCGACCTTCTCCTTAAACGATTTTGTTACGACTTTTGACCTTCAAATGCTCTTCAACCTGACGTGCTATGGAGAAACGGATTCGGGATTCGGATTCAGCCTGTCGAAATACATAAGAATATATGAATGGTGTCTTTGGAAATGTTGCCCCCCTGTGTAATGGGATATTGGTTCAAAACATGATTCTACGAGTGCGATTGTGGCCACACCTGTTAGAAGCAAAGTTCCGAGAATTCTGATGAGAAACTACTCCCGGATGGAAAGTAAAAACAGCAATATAAAACAGAATAAAAATAGGAATGTTATCTTTAATCAAACTGGTGCTCGATTCATGGAAAGTGTGGAAGGATAGGAGAATGGTGAAGGAGCGGAATTTAAATACAGGTAATTTAGGAGAGGGGCGAATGCAAAGAGGAAGTGGGAGGACTAAAGGAGAGCTTGATGAAAGCTGTTTTTTCAACGGATAAATATCTGAGAGAAAGGAACGGGTACCACGGCAATGGACAGAGGATTTACTCTGGAGGAAGTTGTAGGTGGAGGAAGGGGATTTGGAAAACATATTCGTGTATACGAAGGAAATTAAGACTTACTGTCGCCAATTTCATGGAAAAAGCAACAACTCCCGAAAATTTGAAAATGTGAGGTGGTGGAGAATAAAATCTGATAAAACCTTTCATGAACCTTCATACTGGTATTTAATCACATAAGACGTAGGCGCCGCAAAAACTGCATAAACTTAGCACATTCCTCTAGAATGCAAAAAATAGAATAGTTAATACTACAGCATTATTTAGGAACCTGCTAAAATGGCAAAGTTCCTGGGTTTATGACAATTTTTAGATTGCTTTCTACCGCGATCCTTAGCATGGATATACGCCCATGCTAAGGATCTAAGGGAGCTAAGGGGGCTGCAGCCCTCCCCGAAAGTTTGCTTTTATGGTAAAAAGTTGTCGTAAAACCTTTAAAAATAAATTAAATAAGCTCACTTAGTTCATAAAAAATATGTTATTTTACGTATACTAGCGTTTTAGTTGCCTAAAACTATTTTAAGTTCTAAATTTTTAGTATCACATACCCCGGAAATGGTCTCAGCCCCCCCCCAAAATTTTCCAAGCCCCTCCTGAAATTATTTACTATATACGTCCATGATCCTTAGAGAGGAAACCAGCTTATGATCAAGCAATCCGGAAGTGCAGACAAAAAAATTACGTTCAGAACCTATAGATCACAAAAATAACTGTCGTTAAATTGATTTATATACAAATATAAATACAAAATACAAATATGCAGCTGGCTCAAAAATTAAATTTGGTTAAAAAATACTTTGTTTGATTTGAAAGGTCAAATCCTTGGTGGTCGGATTCTGCCGGTTAACGAAGTTCGTGTTGTGGTCTCTTTTCCTTTGCCTCTTTTAGCACTTTCCTCCGAAGGAAAGTAGCTATTGAGGTTGGACTCATGACGGAATTTTTGAAAAATTTCTTCAAATCTTTATCGATCCTACCTAGTAGACACCGAAAATGACCCCCGTTAAAATTTATATATATATATATATATATATATATATATATATATATATATATATATGCATAGATATATATATATATATATATATATATATATATATATATATATATATATATATATATATATATATATATATATATATATATATATGTATGTCTGTTAACACGATAGCGGCCAGAGTTTTTGTTTTTTCGTCACGAAACTTGGTATATAGCATTCAATTAGCAAACGATTGAACGAGTTCGTTAACCACCAAAGTCGGTCCACCGGAAGGGGGGGGGGGGTTTAACCCGAACCAAAAACACTAATTTGACTATGTCAGCCGTAATATTTGTTATATTTCAACGAAACTTGGTATTCGAAGTGGTAATATAGAGAGAAAAGTGAGATATAAAAATGAACTAAATCGGTTCATTAGAAGGGGGGGTTTACTCCGGACCCACAATGCCAATTCGCCACTACCAGCCGTGATTTTTGGTTTATTTCAACGGAACTCGGTATTCGTAGTGGTAATCCACAGGTAAATAACTGTTGTAAAAATAAACTAAATCGGTTCATTAGGAGGGGGGGTTTACTCCGGACCCACAATACCAATTCGCCACTACCAGCAGTGATTTTTGGTATATTTCGACGAAACTCGGCATTCGTAGTGGTAATCTACAGGTAAATATGTGTTGTAAAAATAAACTAAATTGGTTCATTAGAAGGGGGGTTTACTCCTGACCCAAATTCTTAATATACTCATACCGGTCGTAATTTCTGCTGTATTGTAACGAAACGCGGTATACGTCGTGGGTAACTCTTGAGAAAGAAGTGTTGTAGAAATGAGCTGAATCGGTCAATCGGAAAGCGGGGGTTTAATTTGTAATATATTTCAATAGAAAAGCCCGTCAGACGTAGGTTCACAAAGCCGCCGCAAGGAGCGCTTTCTACCACTAGAGTGACTGTATCCTGTTCCTGCGTTAGATCAAGATACGATAATATGAGGTTTTTTGTATTTATTACGAAGTGTAATAGGTACCATGTGTAAACATAACTCTGGAAGCAAATTATTAATTGATCAGTTACTCATTACAAATTTAAAAGAGAACTATTCATGTTTTTATTTTATTTATGTAGGATATTTTAAGCAAATTGTTCTGGAAAGCAATCTACACTACCCAAATTCTGAGGAAAGTGCTTAGTTATGCAGCTCCTGCGTGACGGACTTTTTGAAATTTATTTTGGTATTATAACATGTATTTCCACTTTTAATAAAAGATTAAGACAAAATATTAACTGTTTCTATTCCAAGATTTCAATTTCTCTCTATAAAAGAACATAAATTATATACGTAAACAGAATCCAAGTGCCGAGGAGGCGATTTCTCTCTGAAGTTGTCATAGAGAAATTATGCGGAACAAAACCAACCCCAACACTCCAAGATAACTTCCCAAAGCCTGAAGAGAATTTTTAATAAGAAACTCTGAGCAAGTGGACTAATTCTATCAGTAACTGTCACTTCAAGAATATTCAACCGCAAGCCCTCATTCTATCTTCGTTAATAATGTCTCAACATTTCCCCGGAAGCTTTGTTTTCTCTGATATACACTCTCCAAACCATCGGCAAACTTCTCTCCGGGGAAAACTTCGACTCCTTATAACGAAATTCGGTATTTTACTGACAGTTTTCTCGACATTCAACCCTTCTCAGACATTTCCCAACTCGGGGCGGAATTTTAAATTGTTCCTTGTAAAGTCTGAGATTGATTGTAGTAAGTTTAAATCAGTTCTTGCTGTTGAATAAAGCAAACTCCAGGGCGGAATAATTATAAGTAAAATGAATATATTCTTCTGAAATTTATCTATCCAAAAATTTATTTTTGGTAGCATTCCATGTGCTGAGCTATTGAATTCGATTCCTTCCAGGGGTGATGGTTTTTCTTTCAAAAACAAAAGGATCAACCCTATCCTGGCTGTACATACATGTGTATATATATATGTATGTATATATATATGTATATATATATATATATATATATATATATATATATATATATATATATATATATAGGTTTAAAACGTTTTTAGTCTAAGCTTTTTGGCTAAATAATGCCAAATATTAGACACTATCTCCTTTGCCTGTCCTCTCAAACCTTCCCTAGTCTTAAACTATATATAATCAGTTTTTATAATGTTTCGCGTATCGAATTGTTCTTTGAAATGGCAGTTTGCATATGGTGGAACCGTCGAGAACCCTTTACTCAAAATAAAATTAAATTAAAAAAAAAATCATGCAGTATTTTGATCGCAGACTTGTTTAATTTTACTTTTATTCTAGCAAATATATTCATAAACAGAAGCAGACAATTCTTACAAAAACAAGAAATAGATTAGGTAATTAAATACAATATGAAAATATTAGTTCTGAAAAACTATTTGGCAATAATTGGTGGATGCACAATCATTAGTTATTAGTTATATATATATATATATATATATATATATATATATATATATATATATATATTTGGATGGAACGGCATTTTTCTCCAGCGGTGGTACTCCTCCTCACTTCTTCCTGGAATATTTCGATGGGTTCATCTCCATCTTCTTCAGCCAGGTACTTGTTTCTTCCTCGGTGGTTGCCAAGGGAATGACATTTTTCTCGATCTGGGCACCTCGATAAGGCCACCGCTGGAGAAAAATGCCGTTCCATCCAAAAATACTATCCCAGCGACGAAAACATATATATATATATATATATATATATATATATATATATATATATATATATATATATATATATATATATATATATATAGAACATCAAACATATATATATATATATTCTTTTTTTATCCTAGGTAGGAGGCATGGGGTCATTAAAGCAGTCTTCCGTTTTTTATACTACTTTATTTATTTAAAAAAAAAAAAAAAAAAAAAAAAAAAAAAAAAAAAAAAAAAAAAAAGATATTTTGTCGTAGAAGTGCCTCTGAAGAGGTGCGAAGAAAAGATGCACGAATCATGACGGGCTCAATAAATAAAGTACTATAAAAAGGGAAGACTGCTTTAATGACCCCATGCCTCCTAGGATAAAAAAGAATTTGGATATTTCGGGTCATCTATAAGAATAAATAATATATATATATATATATATATATATATATATATATATATATATTTACTACAACACATTAATGTTTTCAACAATATTTAACATACCCGCAAAACAAAAAAATTAAATAATACGCCCAAAACATCTTGTTGCCACTATTTTTTTTTTTTTTTTGTTCTCAAATGTTTGTTATAGATTTACTCATTATTTTTTGTTTGCTATTGGTTCATTTCCTTTTATAATTTTCGTTCCCTACTACATATTAGAATAAGAAGTTCCATTTGTATGAAAATTACCTGACCTTTAGAAAATATGTTACTCGGCGCTAATGTCTGAGATGTCGATGCACCGTAAAAAAAAATAAAAAAATAAAAAAAAGAGAATATGTTACAATCGAACAGGCGAATCGCCAAAGTTGGGAAGCCTAATAAAAATAATTCACTTCAAGCAAGAACTGATAGGATTGTTGTAAGTTTTGCTTGCAGTAAAGATAGTTGTGACTGTAGATATTTTCTACACAGAGACTGGTGTTAGCTGTTGGAGAGGAGGATGGCCGAAGGAAGACATCTATCTATGTTTAGACTCGGTTTGATATAATCTGTTTTGGTAGGGCTCCAGTCCCTAGTATATATCTCTTCAAAGCGGCTACTCCCTCCGACTTGTATAGCATCTACTCTACAATCTTATATCTTAATACCTTATTACGTAGGAAATAGATAGGCTTGGAAAAAACTAATGTTTTCTCAATGATTAATGTCAAGTCGTCAATATAAAAAGTCCGTCACGCAGGAGCTGCATAACTAAGCACTTTCCTCAGAATTTGGGTAGTGTAGATTGCTTTCCAGAACAATTTGCTTAAAATATCCTACATAAATAAAATAAAAACATGAATAGTTCTCTTTTAAATTTGTAATGAGTAACTGATCAATTAATAATTTGCTTCCAGAGTTATGTTTACACATGGTACCTATTACACTACGTAATAAATACAAAAAACCTCATATTATCGTATTTTGATCTAACGCAGGAACAGGATACAGTCACTCTAGCGCTCCTTGCGGCGGCTTTGTGAACCTACGTCTGACGGGCTTTTCTATTGAAATATATTACAAATTAAACCCCCGCTTTCCGATTGACCGATTCAGCTTATTTTTACAACACTTCTTTCTCATGAGTTACCCACGACGTATACCGCGTTTCGTTACAATACAGCAGCAATTACGACCGGTATGAGTATATTAAGAATTTGGGTCAAGAGTAAACCCCCCCTTCTAATGAACCGATTTAGTTTATTTTTACAACACATATTTACCTGTAGATTACCACTACGAATACCGAGTTTCGTCGAAATATACCAAAAATCACGGCTGGTAGTGGCGAATTGGTATTGTGGGTCCGGAGTAAACCCCCCCTCCTAATGAACCGATTTAGTTTATTTTTACAACAGTTATTTACCTGTGGATTACCACTACGAATACCGAGTTTCATCGAAATATACCAAAAATCACGGCTGGTAGTGGCGAATTGGTATTGTGGGTCCGGATTAAACCCCCCCTTCTAATGAACCGATTTAGTTCATTTTTATATCTCACTTTTCTCTCTATATTACCACTACGAATACCAAGTGTCGTTGAAATATAACAAATATTACGGCTGACATAGTCAAATTAGTGTTTTGGGTTCGGGGTAAACCCCCCCTTCCGGTGGACCAACTTTGGTGGTTAACGAACTCGTTCAATCGTTTGCTAATTGAATGCTATATACCAAGTTTCGTGACGAAAAAACAAAAACTCTGGCCGCTATCGTGTTAACAGACACACATATATATATATATATATATATATATATATATATATATATATATATATGCATATATATATATATATAGATATATATAAATTTTAACGGGGGTCATTTTCGGTGTCTACTTGGTAGGATCGATAAAGATTTGAAGAAATTTTTCAAAAATTCCGTCATGAGTCCAACCTCAATAGCTACTTTCCTTCGGAGGAAAGTGCTAAAAGATAATCAGAAGAGACACAACATCAATTCCTTTTATAGCTTTGTTTTATTTGTTCTTAATTATTGGCTGAAATTTAGATAAACACATAATTTCTCTCATCAACTTACGACCTAATAATAAAATCATTCCAAAGTCTTTCCAATCCACATATTGCATGGTGTACTACAAGGTGGAATTCTTAGCACAAACCTATTCCTAATATACAAGGCCGATTTCCCAACTTAACCCTTGAAGTCCCTCCAAATGCTGACGGTAATTTGTTCCACCCATTTTACTTTCAGGAACATAGGTCCTGCCTTTTTGTATCGATTTGAACAAATAACCTTATAATTGAAATTGTTTCTAGCCTTAACTTTAGCAATGTATTGATAAACAATTCGCGCTGATCGCTTCTCAAAGCCTTCCGTGGTCCTCAGCGAGACCAAATCAGTTTTTACCTGAGTTTCACGAAGATTGTTGTTCATTGAAATGACAATTCAGTTGAATGAACTTTGCGATTAAGAATTCAGATTAGGATTTGTTGACGTATTTCTTGACTATCTGGGAGGGAGGAAACGCACTAAAAGGGATTTACTCGTATGCTGAGCTTGGAGCCCAATAATATTTCTAAGTCTCCAATTTGGGATATATACCGAGAAATTGTGGACTGTATGACGTGTAAGGTCTAACGACATCTCATTATATATATGTATATGTATGTATATATATATATATATATATATATATATATATATATATATATACACATACATATATATATCTGATACAAGTATACAAGTAGTTTGCCCCAGCCTCAGGTGTCCTAGTTGTCAGCCGAAGATCTTCCTTCTTAGGAAGGATTCTAAGATGACCTGGAGCTACCTTACGCCATCCAAACACGCCCTGCGTCTAGCAGGGAGGATTGGAGGCGAATGAGATGTGGCCTGTGATTTCATAAGGAGAGAAAATATCCATCGATATCATTCTCAATTATTATAATTACACTGATTTTTATCACTCCACGATACTTCACTGCCTAAGTAGATCTCCGGGCCACTCCCTATTAAGACGTCATGTTGCACAGGAAGGACGATTTGTGCTGGATAAGGATTGGGCTGAAGGATTAGGATGATTGAATAAATTACTATGGAAAGATGAGAAGCGGATAGGGATTATATCTTGGACAAAAGGGATATTTAGGTCATTATGGAGGGTGCTATTTGTAACATAATAAGGAGCATGGACTATGGTAAGCAGGATTGAAATGTTTGGATTCGGTGGGCCGAAATTTCAATTATAAACGACAATATAATTATATTCAATGTCCATTTCTTCATGCAATGGCTAATGTCGAGAAGAAGATGAAGATGGCCGAGTGGAATACCAATTGGAGTGGAGTCAGTAATTTTCTCTTTCGGCTTTAACATTTGTCAATTCGGATGTGTCAAGTTCTGACCTTTGATGACCTCCTTTATTGGTCTCGCTCCTCCGCAAGATTTACAGTCAGCAGAGTGTCGGAATGCCCTAAATTAGCTTTGATCTTCTACACAAGTCCCTTATTCTCACTTAATGATATTAAAAGCTGTAAATTCGGAGCCCGACAAATGGGAATAAAGCTTAAAGAACAAGTCAAGTGGTTATTAAGTAACTTTGGTTAAGTTCTACTAGTAGTCCAGGGCGCATCTTTTTCAAGTTAGATGTATATGTGTTGTTGTACTTCTGGTGTACTTCTGTCGCTCATAACTCCGAACGAATTCAAGCTAGAGGCCACTAAATGGTATCAAAATATTTCTAGGCTGAAGGTCACATAATATTACAACAAACAATTAAAATTGCTCGATTGGTTTCAACACTATGCATAGTTTAGCTGTATACTTGGTTTACTAGTCTTAGTGCCCAGAAGATGCATCAAACAAGTTTTGAAACCGGTAGAGCATTTTTAATAAAATGACTAGTATTTGATGTTATTTTATTTATTTATTTATCGTGAGTATCGAAACGGTGGCGGTGAACTCATTAAAACGGCAGAATCAAAGGCAGTTACTTCCTGTCAGATGTACGCTTATTAGTCAGATGGTCCTAAAAATATTAAAACTAACAAAAAAGCATAAAACAAAATCATTGTATGGAATAAAAGCAAAAAGTATAAAAATATATGTAGGTATATAAAATATTTGCATAAAAATACGTATTTTATATTTACGAATAAATGTTTTTATGTTTTAAATGTGCAAGGAGTATTTGAATGTATGGGCTACCTTCCGTCAGTAAGGGTGCGTTTACATCTGACACTTCTCGGAGGAAATATATCTCAGGTGTCGGATAGATAATTATTATATCCAACACCTGAGATATATTACCTCCAAGAAGTGTCAGATGTAAACGCATCCTTATTACTCGTGATAGAAATATAAATATATATAAATATATATATATATATATATATATATATATATATATATATATATATATATATATATGTATATCAGACATAAATTGTTTGCAGTTTACAATGGTTATAATTTCTTAAGATCTCCCCATGGTCTAGTGGTTAACGCCTTAGATTCTCATGCGGGAGATGGTCGGTTCGATTCCCTCCGGCAGGAATTTTCTCATTTAACGGCTCGTTGAAAAAATTCCTGGCTGCACCTTGGATGTTGGCGATAATGGCCCAGATGTCGAAAACAAAAAAAGGTACAATTTCTTTTGACAGATATCCTGCAATAACTATCAGATGTTAACGCACTCTGTCATGTAAGTCGTAAGGAATGGTTAATTTGCTACGCTGTCTACATCAGTATATGTTTGGCAGTTAGACTTCTGTTTCTTATTCTAAACGTGGGTTTTCCTTTCCTGTCAAGTAAGTACGAATGGGTAAGGAGGGTTTGTCCTATGTACGATGAGTACATCACTTATGGTTCGGTTTATGGGCAGTTTTGCTTGAAAGTCGACAGCTGTACTCATTTCCACGTCTCCTTGGATTTTTTAAGGAAAAATAAAGAATTACTAAATATTAAGGTCTTCGGGTATTGGCCGCGTCATCATCATCTTCGCCGACCTTTCGCTAGTTGTGCTAATAGCTTAATCAGGGTTGAGAACTCTTTCTCAAACTTAACCCTAAGGAATCTACCAGCATGACTAGGGAAACGTCGGTGGAAAAGATGGTTACAGGGTCTAAACCCGAAGAAGATGAATTGGACCGATGGAAGTCTATGATAAATACATCGTGGATTAGTATAATGCAGAGACAAGCTAAAATGTCACAGTTCCTACGGATTGGACATATTTATTTATCTAAAGGGGAGATCAAAGAATATTTCAAGAAATATTTCGAATACCAGAGTCATACCGCCCCCTAGAAAAGCGTTCGGAGGCAGTATGCAAAATGCGCCCGTAGGATTACAGGGACATTTTACTCTACCCTAATATCAAGGAAGGAAATTTCCTGTAGGAGTAGGAAGGGGAGAGGGTGGCTTAGCGGAAGATACAGGAGTACGCCCGAGGAATTTATAATCGCTAGGGGAGGAGTCGAAGTGAACGCACCGTTATCTACAAGCAGATGAAGAACGAGCTGTCTTCAAAAACGAGTTGAATAACAGAAATGTTCGATTCACATCTATCTCTGTGTATTGTAATCTTTTAGCGCGTCCCTCCAAAGGGAGAAAACCCGCTTAAGAGGTTGACTTTATGACGCAATCCGGAAGTACTGACAAGGACGTTTCATGTTTCAGAACCCATCACGAAAATAACGGTAGTTCAAATTTGTGTGTGTGTGTGTGTGTGTATGTATATATATATATATATATATATATATATATATATATATATATATATATATATATATATTAATTCTTCCGAATGATGACCCAATATATATTTTTCACGTGTTCTTATTTCTTTCTATGGGGGTCGATAAAGCAGTACACCATTTGTTTTTGTTCAACTGCTTTATTTTCGCCTTTTTTCGCATCTCTTCAGGTTCTCAATAGTATTACGCCTGACTCAAGCCAGTATACATGACGAGAGGACTTCCTGATAAGGAAAGCCCCTGAAGAGGCTCGAAACATGTCGGGAAAAATAGGGAAAATAAAGTAGTTGAACAAAAACGAATGGTGTATTGCTTTATCGACTTCCTGCCACAAAAAGAAATAAGAAAAAGTGAATATATATATATATATATATATATATATATATATATATATATATATATATATCAATTAAAAATATATATTTTTTAAAATAATCAGTCTCTCAACAGACCATGGGAGCCCAGAGGGTCTGATAGAATAGGTATTTGATTTTCGACCATACGGCCCACAAGGGATATAGTGTGGTAAGTATCCAGCCACCTGATTTTTTCCTTTGCAGGTAATTAATTAATTAATTAACGGCTCCACAGGCGCTGTAAGCTGCCCTTGGCCCTCTCAACTGACTGCATCCACTCATCTCGGTCAGTAGCAAGTCTGCTAGACACTCCAACCATCCTAAGGTCTTCAGCCACCGAGTCCTTCCACCTTCCCTTAGGTGTTCCTCGTGCTCTGGCTCCATCTGGGGTTCCGTAGTATAATAACCTGCTTGATCTGTTACCGTCCATCCTTATAACATGGCCCAACCATTTAAGGCGCTGAATTCTCACAAAATGGGAGACTTTTAGATCCTCGAATAAATCGTATATCTCTTTATTCCTTCTCATTCGATATACCCCATTTTCCTTAATTGGTCCCATTATGCGTCTCAGCACCTTTCTCTCGAATCTATCAATCTTTTCCGATAGATTTTTGCGTAGGGTCCAGGTTGCAAAGACATATGTTAGGACAGGTCGGATGATAGTTTTATAGAGGACTATTTTTGCAGTGTGGCTTAACAGTTTGCTCCGGAGGATACTTCTTAGGGAACCATTTATAAATTAATTAAAATCCTGGTGGGCCTAGGGACGGTCTCGGACCCCGAATCCACTCAACTTTAATTTTAACTTTAACAAAATCTTTAGTGCGCTCGAGTTATGAACCCGCCCCTGTGGTCCGATGGTGATGAAATAAGGTACAAAAATTCTTTGCCTAATTTAAAATGTCAAGTTCCAGAATCTGCAGAAAACTGCCGGAACTTAGTTTCATGGGCAATATTCGCGCAAATAAAATCGTTGCACTTTCAGATTTCCGGTTGTACGCTTCCAGATTCACTTGTTATAGGTTCTATAACATAAGAAATCGAATAAAACCATTTTTAAGGTGAAAACTGTAACCGTTTTCGAGAAAAGTAAATAAAACTAGTTTTCCTAACTATGTTTTTAAATTGAATTTAACAGTAAAGTGAGTATTCTAGTAAAACAAGGGAAGAAAAAATAGCAAACATATTTGTAATTTTTCACTAAAAATCAAAACAATGGAATAGCTGTTTCTATATCTTCTCAATTTTGACTAGCGATAAGAACGGAAATGCGCAAAGATGACGCAGTTCCCTCTGCGAGCCGGACCTGTAGTGCCTAATATGTTGCTTCGCATTGAAATTTGATTTAATATATTACAAGTTTCTTTTTTAAGCTTTCCAAATGACACCAGGGATAAGATCGCAAACGCACAATGATGATGCAGCTCCTGCGAGACGGACTCTCTATAACTGCAATCAATTCTCAGCAAAAATTTTTCGATTGATCATTCATCCGAAAAGAGCCTAAAGTTATTTAGGGACATCCCAATAAATTATGAAGATGATCATGAACCCAGAGAGAGCTATGATAGAGCAAGTCCCCCCCCCCCTACCTTCAAAGACTTGAAGGGACATTAAGCTCTTAAGCCATCCAGCTAACAGCTACACTTTATGTTCGGGCTGCTGTAAACCTCCATATAGCCTTCCAGAATACAACACAAAGCAAGTCACGTTCCTAGCTTTAACGGGTATTTCTATCTCTGGCAAGAAGAGGAGAGTATTCTTTCTTTTTTTAATGTGTTATATCAGGGGCGCAACATTTGAGTAAAAATATATCCTTTCGTCAGCAAGGTAACAACTCCTATAAATATTAAAATATTAGCTCTTGTTCGGTATACAAATCAGCCCGCCAGACTCCATATTTAAAATTCGCGGTATGCAAGCAGCGATGCCTAGCGTCATTGAAAGCAACCAGCTGGACTCCTCTTTCTGGACCCCCACTTGACCATAAAACGCCTGTAAGTCAACATCTATTTTCATTCAAGTGATCTGTGACTGGGAAATGTGATTCCATTCCAGTTTGCAATTGTGCCAATTAACACGATGGCGAACTCAAATTATTTTGGAGAAAACTTGGTATAACGCATTTCTTAGAAAAAAAAAAAAAAAAAAAAAAAAAAAAAAAAAAAAAAAAAAAAAAAAAAAAAAAAGGAACGAATTCGACCACCGAATTCGAATAGAGGGATACAAATTAGTTAAGGATTTGGAGCAAGAAACGAAATTCGCTTCAAACATTTCGGTGGTTTCGAATCAAAACCTCTTGTTAATCGGGTATATCGAGTTTCTTAGAAGTGATAGTTGTGTAAATATACATAGACATGATGACTCGTCCACAAATATATAAATGTTTGCCTATATATATATATATATATATATATATATATATATATATATACACACACAAACATACATATAACAGTGTTCGATGAGGGCTGTGAAGTATTGGACCGATCTGTACATTAGTGGCGTAATCCGGCCCGGAGGACCAAAAGCTTGTATTTTACGTTTTATTATGATAAATTAAATTTCGTACAATCACAAAACTCAATAATTGCATTAGTTTTATAATAAAAATGCACTTAGAGACATTGAAGAATATTAAATGCCAAAAATATATTTTACAAATAAATCACAAAGTTAAACATCATTAACAAGAATGTCACGATTACAATATTCGACACATAGGATATGTTGTAATTGTTTATATTTTGGACTATTCGATGTTTTATGAAATATTATTTACGATACATTAATTAGTGAATCTAATGTAAAAGGGTTTAAGAGTCCCAATGCTTTCCAAGCATCCCATAATGTTTTAGCTTGACATGTTATGTAAGCCAAGCGTCATACACATGCCGTAACAATGTTACCCTGAATATGATGTTTATAATCTACAGAGAGCATATGTCAGCCAGGAAGCACCACAAGTAGAATGCTAAGCTATTTTCTGGGAGTTAAGTAGGCTTAACGAAAAATGCTTAGGGAGCTAAAATTACTCCGAGCTTCGCATAAAGAAAAATAAAATATTTTTTTAAAAATAATAACCTCATCAATTTGTTTTGTTTTTTTACGAAACATCGTCATCCAAGGAATTGGGCTGTCTATAGTTTACTACCCTTCCTAAACATCCCTGGTGTAGCACGGAATTTCTTCAACAGGTCAAAAAATTAAAAAACGCAGCAAGTCGGGCCTCGAACCCACATCTCCATGGTGGCTGCACTATCCAATTTACCAGAGACCCAACCTCAGCAGTTCAACTACTTTGTGGTTTGAATTGAAGAAAAGCATTAAATGTTTGAAGACATCAAAATTCAGCCATATAACTTACAAAAATGGAATTTTCGCTGCAACATAATATTGAGCAATGTTTGGAAACCGTAAAGCATCCTGAATAATAATTGTTAATACCACTTACTGGAATAACAGTCTAATGACTTACCAGAGTCACCATCCACAAAATGAATACGTTCAAGTAAGTGAATGCAAATCAGCTATTTAAAAAAATATACAGGGTGTTCCGCATTGAGGTGTCATAACTTTAAGGGTTTATTCTGCACGTCATTTGTAGTTCAGAGACGCAGAAATGAGCGTCCTATCTCAACATGTAGCAGAGCTATTCAAACATCTGTCTATTTTCAAAACTATTGGGTTTGTTTAGGAAAAACTGTATTTTCCAGATTTCTGGTTAATGTATCGTACATGAAGACCACATTTTTAGAATCTGTATTAAATTTCCAATAAGAATACCCGTTGTTGAAATGTTATCATATAAATTAGGAGCTATACTGAGAGCCATATAGATGTGAACTATTGTTATTAGGGTTTTCTTAACTCATTCAATATTTTCTTCCTCCGCCTCAAAAGTTGCCTTATTTAATAAGCTTTAAAATGGTACCTCGTTGTTTTAGAAAGAAACATTATTCAATTCTATTTTTTTTTTTTTTTTCTGATTTTTAGGTCAAAACCAATAAATTTGATTTAGCGCGAAGAAGCCAATCTGAACACACTATTTCCTTCCAACATTAGATACACACACTTTTTGTTCTGATTAAGGATTAGGGGACACTTTGGAAAGAGTGAAAGATAACAGAAGAACATATTAGAAATAATCACAATTATTGTTAACATAATAAATACAGATATTATATTTTTATTCTTTTTGTTCTCTTAGAGAGAGAGAGGGTTGGAGAGAGGGAGGGAGGGGAAGAGTGAGGGAGGGAGGGGAAGAGTGAGGGAGGAAAGGAGCATGAGAGAGGAGAGATTGGTAGGGAAGGACATGAGAGATGGAAAGACAGGGAAGGGCATAATATAGGGAGAGAGAAAGAGGTGGGGGGGGGGGGGGGTGGTAATGTGTGTGTGTGTGTGTGTGAGAGAGAGAGAGAGAGAGAGGGAGGGAGGGAGGGGAAGAGTGAGGGAGGAAAGGAGGATGAGAGAGAGAAAGAGAGAGAGGAGAGAGTGGTAGGGAAGAGATGAGAGATGGAAAGACAGGGAAGAGCATAATATAGGGAGGGAGAAAGAGGTGGAAGGAGGTAATGTGTGTGTGTTTGTGTGTGTAAGAGAGAGAGGGAGTTTGTGTGTGTGAGAGAGAGAGAGAGAGAGAGTGAAATGAAGTGTATAGTAAGAAAAGATGTTAGTGAATTTAGTGTTACATAGAGCCCTATAAATATCCGAAGAGTACTACACTTTACCACACCCTCAGCTCTATCTAATAGCTTTCTCTCTCAACCACACCACCACCATTATCTTAATTTCCTTATTATCCTTAACAGAGATTAACCCACCGACTATATGGGGAACACTCTAATCTCTGGCTGTTTAAGGGTAAATTACAATAGTCAACTAAAAAGTTGCACTTGCAAGAGCGATGAGAAACTACTTGACTTTTTAGTATAACTTGTAATAAAAAAAGTCAACCTAAAGTGCTTATTTTTAAAACATACTCCTACATTACACACTTAAGTAGGGTAAACCTAAGCACACACACACAAAAAATCTTCTTTACAGTTATGCTTCTCTATAAACAATATAAGATATATAGCCATCTGTGATACAAACATACAGGCTGCAAGGATTGCTAACACGTGACAGAGCCACATAAAGCTGACCGTGCGAAAAACGGCTGATACTTAGTTCCACACCCACAACTTATAGCGTCTGACCTTGGGCTTTATGAATTGTCATCGCGAATCGTAGGCCATGATGAAAATAAATAGATGAATACAAACCCTGAAATATAAATAAATAAAATATGTAATAGATACATTTATTTTACAGCAAAAGTATCTATTGCATATTTTAATATGAACTACCAACCTAACCTAACAACATATACTAAAAAAAATGTAAACAGAACTTAACTAAAATGTAAACAGAACTTAACAAAAATGTAAACAGAACTTAACTAAAATGAATAACGTCAAAGTGCAAACAGTCAGTGTTATCGAATGCAACTGTTACGCCATGTGCGTCCGGAATACGTGCGATCGCTGGGAATAATTGAATGCTATTAGAAGCAGCGCATTTTTCAGCAAATGCCTACAAACGTCGTCATGGATTCTTTACATTGGAAAAACTTATTTGTTTATGAACCGATTTAAATGAAAAAAACACTAAATGTTAAGTGAAGCTTACCACAATATATTAGCGAAAACCGCAGCTAAATCGCAGCTGAGATAAGCGTGCACAAACGCATAGACAAACAGACAAAATATCTAACAATCATTGTTTTGGGTGCTATTGCGTTGATAAAGGCCCACAGTAATATTTTTTTCTCATATATCATCCATTTACAGATACCGATGCGTTATACGGGTCTGTTTCCGAAGACCACATCCAGTTACTTATGAAGTAACTGTAGTGATTATAACAGTGATTCAGTGCACGCGCATAACTCATTAGCTTTTCTATTGGTTATTCCTATAGGCAATTCTATTGGTTGTTGCTGGTAGTAAAGTAACCTTCAACACTCAAGTCAATCCAACTTAACTAGAGTTTGAAGCGAGTTGGATTAACTAGAGTTTTGATGTCTTTTTGAGCGAGAGGAAACGCATAGCACGTATGCCCATAATACGAAATAAATATAAATATGTTATAGAACCACGGACAAATTTAACGGTGAGGAGGCCCCTAAACTTCACAATTACCATTGATTTTTATAATATTAACCTTTTTATCAATAAGTATTGTTTGCTGAAACATATTCTGCTTATTTTCATTTATGCTTTACAAGCCTAAAACTATTACTTACAAATAATCTAACGGTTAGTTAGAAACCATATTTTAGAATAGAGTAGAATAAAATTTTATTTGTTAAAGATTTACAATCTTGTACAAATCATACATATATAAATAAAAAATAACATTTCACCCACATGAGTCCGGTTAATCATAACTCTACAATTACTTGTAATAAAAAACAAAAAGAACTAAATAATGATACTTCATTGCGTTTCAAATTATTTATCTTTACATTTTCAATAAAACCACAAAAAATAAGAAGAATAACATAAAAGAACAAAGCAAAACAAAGAAAACAACCTTTATGAATAGTAGAAGAAAATAAATGAAAAAACAAAACAAAAAAAAGCAATTTGAAACTGGCCATAATCATAGAACTGGATTGGGTAAAAATGCAGTTTCCCGCCCTCCAAACCGATTTCTTTCAAACTTTACACAATAACGTATTTTGATGCACTAAACACGAATCCGTTAAAAAAAACGTCGGATTTAACAAGGAAAGAAGTTATTAAGCACTAAAGTTCACTGTTATGCAGGTTATGAGAGCTAATGTAGACAACTAAATTTGTGACGACTTTAAGGCATAAATGACGACTTTAAGGCATACATGCTATGCGTTTCCGCTCGCTCAAGAAGGTAACAAAACCCCAGTCAATCCAACTCGCTAAAATTAATAGAATATAATATTAAGCACAAAAGTTAGGAAGGTTATAAAACTAGGCGTCATCAGCGTATTTGTAAACACGCGCATGCGCAGATATGTAACATTGGGAAACAGATAACTCTCATTTGAAATGTTCAGAAACCATTTATTCAAAAATATTGTTAATTTTAAGGGCATCCTCACCTGTCGCTTAAGGGCATACGTGCTATGCGTTTCCGCTCGCTCAAGAACTCGCTATAAGTTATAGCTCTCATAACCTGCATAACAGTGAACTTTAGTGCTTAATAACTTCTTTCCTAGTAAAATCCGACGTTTTTTTTTTGTTTTTTTTTTTTTTATCGTATTCGTGTTTAGTGCATCAAAATACGTTATTGTGCAAAGTTTGAAAGAAATCGGTTTGGAGGGCGTGAAACTGCATTTTTACCCTGGATTGTTAAGTGGATCATCATTGTTTAAGGAATCCAGTGAATTGGATGCTGACATTATGAGGCAGTAGATCTTGTTGAGTTTGTCGGTGTTGACTATTTCCAGTATATCTTGTATTTTGTGGATATCACTTGGAGCAGAGAGAAATGGTCTTAAATATTTGTGTCGGTTTTCTATTAGATTTTCACAGTAGAGAAGGAAGTGGAACAGGCTGTTAGAGATAACTTGATTTAAAAAAAAATGCAGCTTTCCTAAGCTTTTAAGAAGAAAGTTTTGTTTTTTTGTGCAGAGCTTAATAAATTCGGAACTTGCAACTCTCAACTGACTTACTGCTCTTAGCTTATTTATGTCTGTTCTATACATCAAATAGGACTCTGGGCTGGAAATATTGAAGCTAGAAATAGTTCTATAAAGTTCTTTTTTTTTTCTTTTTTTTTTTTTCTTTTGGTGCATCTACTGCTGAGGTCATTAGCACCAGTTAATTTATAAAGTTCTAAACCATATTTTATAAATATAGAAGTCCAAAAAGTCCGTCACGCAGGAGCTACTAAGCACTTTCCTCAGAATTGGGTAGTGTCGATTGCATTCATGAATAATTTGCTTAAAATAACCTATATAGATAAATAAAATAAAAACATAAATAACACCTGTTTCAATTCAATCCAAACATAGAACAATGTAAATCCCCCCTTCCGATAGACCGATTTAGTTCATTTTTACAATACACCTTTCTTATTAGATACCCAGGACGTATACCGCGTTTCGTTACAATACAGCAGAAATTAGAACCGGTATGAGCAAATTAGTAATTTGGGTGCGGAGTAAACTCCCCTTCTAGTCAACCGATTTAGTTTATTTTTAGAACACATTTTTCTCTTCAGTTGACCACAACAAATACCGAGTTTCATTGAAATATAACAAAAATTATGGCTGGTATTGACAAATAACTACTTTGGCTCCGGAGTAAACCCCCCCCCCCCCTCCGGATGGACCGATTTTGTTGGTTACCGAACTCGTTCAATCGTTTTATGGGGGAATACTACATACCAAGTTTCGTGGCCAAAAAACAAAAACTCTGGCCTGTATCGTGTTAACGGACACATATATAACTATATAACTATATATATATATATATATATATATATATATATATATATATATATATATAGAGAGAGAGAGAGAGAGAGAGAGAGAGAGAGAGAGAGAGATAAATTTTAACTGGGGTCATTTTCGGTCTCTAATAGGTAGGATCGATAAAGATTCGAAGAAATTTTTCAAAAATTCCGTCATGAGTGCAACCTCAATAGCTAGTTTCCTTCGGAGGAAAGTGCTAAAAAGTTACTTTTAGTAGTGAACGCGGTGATTTTAAACAGTTTTCATTACTATGTTAACATTTAATTACTATATTTATATGAAATGGTTTCTAACCTTAGATAACATGTAAATAAGGAATATATAGATAACCTGCCAAGAACCTGTAAGGTAATCCGTAAGTACTAAAATCACTGTTTAAAATCACGACAGATACTTCAAAGTAACTGGATGTGGTCTTCGCAGTCAGACCCCGTTACATGTTTATCTCATATATATATATATATACGTTTTAAAGATTATGCTAAATTTGAGCTTATGAGTTCTGTTCTGATTATTACCACCCACATGCTTAGGAAACAATGTCCAGAATTATAAATGAACAGAATCGTTTAGGTCGGGAAATCGCTTCGGATTATTTGTGCACCGTTTCATACTCCCGCTGAGCCGCCGTTAATAATAACGCAAATCAATTAGCAATTACCTCCTGATATTACCCCATTGTTTTAATTATTTGTATCTGTCAAACGGTTTAGGGCAATTACTCGCGTTTAAATATTTATGAAGCTTCTTTATTGACCAATACATGCGCACGAATATATAGGTCAGACGCGTGTTGCGTATAAACCTGACCTGCTCAGCGCAGGTAGGCTCCCGGTTTACTTAAATTGTTACACGGAATCGATAATTGGAAAAGCGGAGAATACTCGTTGATTATTAGCATATTTCGAAGGAATGTTAATTTCAACTTCCATTGAGCTTTCAGCTCATTAAAAAAAAAAAAAATATGCTTGAAATATTCATCGGTTCTAGATAAGAAAATAATCAAAACTTCGCCTGGGGGCTTCGCCACTCTGGACCCACCGTTATTTCTTTTTTTGAGCCTAGAGCCAAAATGTCCGACTAGCAGGAACTGCGACATCTTAGCGCGTTATTCCTAGTGTTGTTAGGCAAGCTTATAATAGAAACGTTAGTTAACGTTTTATATTAATCCTTCGTGAAGAAATTTAAACCAATGTAAAAAGATATCTCGAAGGAAGATCTTAGGAACCACAACAGGAAATTGAAAGTATCCTAAGAACAGTTTACAACAGGGATAGAAACAGTTATTTTTTACCAAAAAAGGTTAAAATTTAACTGTTAAAAAAATTTGTATTTAAAAGTTTTAAGAGTAAAGGAACTCTTAAAATATATTACATGAAAATAAAAGTTAATTTAATACTTTTATTTTTTTTAAATCTGAAATAAACGTTTTGAGTATTTTATTCAAGAATTTTAGGGTTTCCTTGGTTTAAAAATAAGTGAAGTGTTCTTTGTTTAAAGGTTTATGTAAGAACACTTGTCAGGGAGAGCTACCAACAATTGTACTTGTAACTTGATTGGACAGAGTAGTAACAATTGTACTTCTAACTTAAAAGGGAGTCCTACCAACAATTGTACTAGTAACTTGACAGGACAGAGTACTAACAATTTTACTTTGAACTTGAAGGGGAGGCCTGCCAACAATTGTACTAGTAACTTGACAGGACAGAGTACTAACAATTTTACTTTTAACTTGACTGGGAGGCCTACCAACAATTTTACTTGTACATTATCAGGACAGAGCACTAACAACTGTACTTTGAACTTGACAGGGAGGCCTACCAACAATTGTACTAGTAACTTGACAGGACAGAGTACTAACAATTTTACTTTTAACTTGACTGGGAGGCCTACCAACAATTTTACTTGTACATTATCAGGACAGAGCACTAACAACTGTACTTTGAACTTGACAGGGAGGCCTACCAACAATTGTACTAGTAACTTTACAGGACAGAGTACTAACAATTTTACTTTTAACTTGACTGGGAGGCCTACCAACAATTTTACTTGTACATTAACAGGACAGAGAACTAACAATTGTTCTTTTAACTTGACTGAGATCTACCAACAATTGTCCGTGTAACTTGACAGGACAGAGCACTAACAACTGTACATTGAACTTGACAGGGAGGCCTACCAACAATTGCACTAGTAACTTGACAGGACAGACTACCAACAAGCGTACTTATAAATTGACAAGACAGACTACCACTAAATTACTAAGATACTAAGAACTTGAGCCTTGACAGACCACCACCTTTACCTATAACTTCTATGCAGTTTACTGATTGCTTGTATCAAATGAATATCACACTTTGAATTGTGGGAAGAGCTACGGATGAATTGTGGAGTCTGGAGGGGCTACGGATGAATGGATCTGTTTGCTGGAAGAGCATTGCCTGCTTCCAAGAAGGTGGCCAGGTATCGGTAGGGGAACCGCATTCCAGACAGATGTCAATTCTCAACCCGAAACAGCACTACGTTCAAATAAAATGAAATATCACCTAGCGACGAACCGGTAGTGAAAATGACCCGGAATCATTTTGGCCAAGTATGTTTATACAGATTTATATATTATTTGTCCTTCTCGAGCACAAATTGAAAATAATTGGTAATACACTGAGAGGTGATCGTTGACCTTTGAAATTGCGAAAATAAGATTTAGACAGGGTTCGATCTTGGTATCTTAACAAAACTATATTTTTTTGTAAAAAAGAAATTGGGAATATTGATATTAAAATTGCTTTACGAAGGGCGAGTCTGTAAGTGCAGATTTTATTTCTGGCCGATTCGAGAAAGTTGTATGTGTTTATAAATGATGTGAAGAGGTGTGGAATAGCAAAAACTAGATTTTTGACAGTTCCGATCATACTAGGCGAATCCTCAGGCCCTTAGCTGTTTATTATCGATGATACATAATGGGTACATGATCCGGTTTATGATTAATATTTTAAAAAAATGGAGAATTTGTACATAGACCCCTTAATTTCCTTCTGGACTTAATATTACAAAAGTCCGTCACGCAGGAGCTGCATAACTAAGCACTTTCCTCAGAATTTTTGTAGTGTAGACTACATTACTGAATAATTTGCTGTAAATAACCTATATAAATAAAATAAAAACGTGAATAGTTCTGTCCATTTACATTTCTTATGAGAACTGTTCAATTATTAATTTTGTAAATAATTTGCTTCCAGATTTATGTTAATACATGATACTATACTACTTAATAAATACACAAAAAGTTCACTTTACGTCTTTTGATCTGACGCAGGAACAGGATACAGTCCCCTAGTGGGAGATAGCGTTCCTCGCGGCGGCTTTGGGAACCTACGTCTGGTGGGCTAATTCTAATGAAACAGAGTTTAAAGTAAACCCTCCTTTCCAATAGACCGATTTATTTCATTTTTACAACACTTCTTTCTTACCCACGACGTATACCGCGTTTCGTTACAATACAACACAAATTACGACCGGTATGAGTATATTAGTACTTTAGGTCCGGAATAACCCCCCCCCTTCCAAATAACCCGATTTAGTTTATTTATACAACCCATTTTTCTCTGTTAATTACCACCAAGAATACCGAGTTTCGTTGAAATGTAACAAAAATTACGGCTGGCAGTGGCAAATTGGTAATGGGAGTAAACCCCCCATCATAATGAACCGATTTAGTTTATTTTTACAAAGTATTTTTCTCTTTAGATCAACATAACGAATACCAAGTGTCGTTGAAATATAACAAAAACTACGGCTGGCATGGCCAAATTAGTGTTTTGGGTCCGGGGTAACCCCCCCCCCCCCTCCCGGTGGACCGATTTTGGTGGCTAACGAACTCGTTCAATCGTTTGCTAATTGAACGCACCCCCCCCCCCCCTTATATACCACGTTTCGTGAAGAAAAAACAAAAAGTCTGGCCGCTATCGTGTTAACAGAAACACACACATATATATAGATATATATGAATTTTAACGGGGTCATTTTCGGTGTCTACTAGTCTATCGATAAAGATTTGAAGAAATTCTTCAAAAATTCAGTCATGAGTGCAACCTCAATAGCTACTTTCCTTCGGAGAAAAGTGCTAAAAGTGACAATACACAAGAGAACACAAGCTAGGTGGTAGCAACTGTCAAGAAAATTACTTGGACCTCTTTACCACCCACAAGATTACGGTTCTTCACAACCCATTCCTATATCTAACTCCTGTATCTAACTCTTTTTTTTTCAAAAATGTCTCTTAGACCCCTTGACTTTTGGGACCATCAAATATAGTTAATGGCCTTTGTTGATGACACAAAAATCAGGAAACACTTCCAACGGGAGCCTATAAATTGGAGCTCAAAAACGGTCACGTTAATAATAGATATTATTTATGCGGAATGGATTAATTAACAATTCCGTCACGCAAGGGCTGTATAACCAAAAATATTCCTCCACAAGATGGGTAGTTTAGACCGAATTTCTGGAGGATTTGTTTAAAATAAACTATATAAATACAAAATAAACATAAATAGGAAAAAGTTTAAAGGAATAAATTAAAGCTACTAATGTTTATTTTTTGTTTTGTATCAACAAATATAATTCAGTAAATAAACAAAAATAAATTTTGAAACAACGAACATGTCACTTATTTTGAAGAATTAATTCTTTTTTTTTTTTTTTTTTTTAATTTGCTTGAAGAGCTTCGCAACAGGGGTGATCTGCTCAAAGAAAATTAATAATAAAAATAAAAATAATAAGGAAAAACTTTCAAATTTACATTCATAATTAACATTGATTGTTCATATTTATTAAAAAAAAGAAATATATACATTTATTATGTATACAAAACAAAATTAATTCAATTTATACAAAACAGAATTAATTCAATTTCAATAATAATATATCCTTTAAGTTTTTGAAAAACAAAAAAAAAACTCTGGGACGTTTCGGCTTTCGTGGGCAATATGCTCACCAGTATATTTTCACGGTGGTCACTTAAGTGTTAACTTTGGTCTTTCTCTACCCCCTGGCATTCATTTTAGAGATTTTTACAAAAATCGTATTGTTGTTTTTCTAAGCCGAATCCCAACTATTTACAGATTGCGTATTAACGTTTAATTTCATGAACTTTATTTAAAGAGTTCCTAAATACTTTTACTCTTTAAATTATTAAATAAAAGTTTTTTTGTTTTGTTTTTTTTGTAACAGTTAAATTTTAACTTTTTCGTTAAAAAAAGAATAACTGTTTCTATCCCTGGTTTATAAGCTTATTTCTCATATTGTTTTTATTTTTGTTAAGAATTGTTAACAATGCAAATCTGTAAATCATCAGAAGGTCTGATGACAGTGATTCTTAGGGTGCGTTTACATCTGACACTTCGTGCAGGAAATATATGTCAGGTGTCGGATAGATATTCTCTTGAAGGTTTCCCTTAGGGTGGGTTTTCACTTGCTAGTTATTGCAGGAAATTTATATCAGACAGAAATTGCGACTAGTGTAAACCATGAGCAATTTATGTCTGAGATATATATTTCTATCACGAACTATAAGTGTCGACACTTCTATACCACCAGGTGTAAACACAGAGTTTTACGAGAAGAATTTAATTTCAGAGATAAATATCTTGGCTACTGGCTGTATTGTCAACACTTCTATACCAAAAGATGTAAACACTGATTATTTGTGCTTTTGGTGAATTTATCGCAAATTAGAACAAATCCAGAACTGTCCTATACATATCCATGACATAAATGTCTAGCTATTTCTGTCAGTATGTAAACCTTGAAGAGAATATCTATCCGACACCTGACACATATTTCCTGCGAGAAGTGTCAATGTAAACGCACCCTTAAAGCAAGTTCACTCCGTACCTAATACCGTGGATTCGATTCCCCACTAGAGGTAATGGGTATTTTTTGGAAACATTTCCTGGCTAGGAAAGGATGGTTACCTGTAGATAAACCATCCCCAAAATCTGTATTGTGTATAAGTGGACTTTAAAATTTATATAAATCGTCCATCTGTAAAATTCTGTCATATGATAAATAACTGTATTAAAACCCAATTTCCTCATCATGAATGCATGAAAATTGTATTCCGATATCAAATTCAGAAAATAAAGTTACATTCATAAATTGTCATATCAATTATTCGAGGTTGACTACTCACGGACTCATTGATGTTTATATTTTCATTCATATCTGTTATGTAAATAAACTTTTAAAAGCATCAATGAATTTTACAACTTCAACAAAAATAGAGAAATAATGAATGGGTCGAACAGGAAGGTGTAGGTCTTTATCACGCATATGTTTATGAGTTCTTATAGTTTATTTGTTATGTTTTTTAATAATATATTTTAATTTTCACTTTACTTTATTAAAGATATAATTTGTTGGGGGGGGGGGGGGGGTTATCATAATTTTAAAGCCAGGTTTGGGGACCTTTCTTTGTCCTGAAGTGTTTTATATGGCAACAATTTAGTTATGGAAAAAAGAGATGTAATGTACAGTTCATGAGTTGAATGGCAAGAATACAATACTTATTTAAGACGTCACATATGCTCAACATGTTTTTGAATTTATATAGAGCTCACAATAATTATAAAAGAAAAAAAATAAAGTTTCATTAATGCATCGTTTAAGAACGCAATGAGATTATCCGAAACAAACACAAAACAGTAAGCAAAAAAAATACAAATTATAATAATAATACAAAAAATAGATAAGAAACAAAAAACGAAAGAATGGTTATAAGAAGAAATATTTATGTAATTTTAAAAAAAAAAATCATAAATGCAATACTGGAGTTTTTAAGACATCATATATGCTCATCATTGTGTACCTTATGTGTTTATGCATTTAGAAAAAGTATAAAATATAAAATATAAACCTACACGATTCTAACATTCAACAACACAAAAATAATATACAAAACAAAAACAAATAGTTAGTATAAAAATACGAATTATAGTAATACTATAAAAAATACAAAATAGATATTAACAAAAAAATTAAATAAATATGTTTCTATTTTTGTTTTTTAAATGACATTAATATATTTGTAGAATATGTAAGACGTCACATACGCTCATCATCAGTGTAACGTTCCTACGTTATGAATTTACAAGGAGATAAAAATAAGAATAAAAAATAAACCTCCATGGATGTAAAAAAACACAAAATAGATAGCAGTAATAACATTAAAAAAATTAAGTAATGTAAAATGAAAGGAAGAAAATAAAAAGCTAGATAATTTTTAAAAATTACATGAATGACATATTTGAATATCTAGAAGCTCACATATGCTCGTCATTCAGTAAGTTTTCCAAAGAGATTATAATAATTATTATAAAAAATAAACCTCTAAGGATGCAACATTCAATAATGCAGATGCAAAATATAAGAAACAAACACAAAATAAATAGTAAAAATAAAAAAATAAAAATAAATAAATACAAAATAGATAGTAACATAAAATGAAAGAAAGAAAGTAAAAGGATATTCAAAGAGCTATTTTTAAAAATTGAATGAATGCAATATTTGAATATTTCAGACGTCACATATGCTGGTCATGTTTACCTTTCGTTCATATGTCTATGCATTTAAATTCAGATTGCAATGTACATAAAAAATAAACTTTCATGAACACATCATTCAACAATTCAATTCTATTGTACGACACAAAAAAACAACAAAACTAGGCGAAAATGTATCTCAATTAGCAACTTAGTTTTGCTATTTATTTTTTATTTTTTCTAAAAATTTGATTTATTGATAAGGGAATTTTGAAGGTTGTGATTTTATTGTTTTTATTTATTTTACTTGTCAACTGTACATTAAAATGGCATTTAAATACCTTTTCACGAGGAAAAAAAATCCAAGAGGAGATCTGAGGACTCCCTGGACGAGCGTTGTTGTTTGACAGACACAATAACACAAAACTAACAACACAAACACAGTGACGACAACTAACTACTCCAATGAGACCAGTGACATACACCGGCTGAGCTCTGACTGATACTGAAAGGGGAGCCTTCCCCCACTCTGCTCTCCCCACTACTGCCTCTAGGCCACCGAGCTAGGGACCGTCTAAGCCAGTGTTTCCCAACCTTTTAGCACTTTCGAAGGAATGCAACTATTGAGGTCGCACTCCTGAAAGAATATATGTCTGTTATCTTGATAGTGGCCACAGATTTTTGTTTCCCCAAAAACTTGGTATAAAGCAGAGTTGGGCAAACGTTAGCGCGCGCTAAAAGCTGATACCTCTCCGCTAATTTAGCGAAACTGTAGATAGCCAGCGCTTATAATTAGCGGTTAGCGGCGGCAGTGCGCTAACCGCTTATCTATTTATGAAATATCGTAATTGCTAAGAGCTTAAGCTATAGTTACAACATATTGTCACCTCATAGTTCACTTCCGGTCTGCTCTGAGCAATCTCACTCCTGTTCCACTTCCGCTTCAATCTACAGGATTTCCGATCACAAGAATGTCAATTTCGGTTACTTCCGGTCGACTCATGCCTACCACTGGGTAACTCCTGTTCGATCTGGCTCACTTCCGGTCACTCACAGACAATGGCACACTCTGACACTCCTTAATCTAGGTTAATTCCGGTCCTATATTCATCCCTGGGTCGTTTCCGGAAGTACCCCAGGGCCTTCCAGGCACTCATGATAGACCGGAGGTGAACCGGCAGTGACCCGGAAGTAATTGTAAGCAACCGGAAGTGAAACTGGAAGTGGTCCGAAGTTGTCCAGATTCATCCGGAAACTGTCCAAGAATAATTTTGGTGACCCGGAAGCCATTTTGAGAACCCGGAAGTGGTCAAAAGTTGCCCACATAGTTCAAGAAACAGTCAGGGATAATTTTGGTGACCCGCAAGCCATTTTGAGAATCCCTGGGGAATTTCCGGGCGAATTAGAGCAGCTTTTGACCACTCCGGAACAGGAGAGAGGTTGCTCAGAGCAGATCGGAAGTGAACTTTGAGGTGACAAAATGTTGTAACTATAGCGTAAGCTATTAGCAATTACGATATTTCATAAATAGATTAGCGGTTAGCGCACTGTCGCCGCTAACCGCTAACTATTAGCGCTGGCTTTCTACAGTTTCGCTAAATTAGCGGAGAGGTATCAGCTTTTAGCGCGCGCTAACGTTTGCCCAACTCTGGTATAAAGTACCCCCACAACAAACGATTGGAAAAGGTTAACAAAATCGGTTCACTTGGGGGTTCAATGGATTCCAAAGTATTGTTTCCTTCCAGTCTGGGCTAGAGAATTGTAGCAGTATTGTTAGATTCGCAACGTGAAAGAAAGCCTTAATCAAGGCAGGTTTTGATCTTTCGTGAAAAACATTAAATCAAATCTCAAAGATAAGATAGACTTAAGGCGCCACGCCAGGAAACTGAGCCTAAGCGGAAATGACTCACTCCGCCTTCTCGTTCGCTCTAGGAAACCACTAGTACCAATACGTTTCTCGTTTTATAACCTTGTTTTACTAAAATACTCGTTTTACTGTTTATTTATTTAAATTTTAACGTCCATTTATTATTGAAAACGAATTTTAAGACGGGTTATCTATAGGTTACCACCCTTTTCTATCCAGGATAGGGCTGATGCCTTTTATTTTTTGAAAGAAAGCCACCACCCCTAGTGGGAATCAAGTCCCTTATCCTCGGCACGGAGTGCATACGCCTTAGCACTCAAGACCACCCATTTTACTGTCAAATGCCATAGAAAATAAAAGACAACCAATAATAAAATGAGTTAAACAAAGACAAAACCTCGCTCAAAAGAACTAAACTAATGCATTTGAAGTTTTAAGTACTTATTTCGCTGATTGATATCCTCCCATCGTAAATTGCTTCAGAATCTCTTCTGTAGAGAATTTAGTACGCATTCAAATGGTCACCTTCCACTTACCATGATTTCTAAACCATTTGCAAAAATATTTGAAAATCCCAAACTTTTCATGTCTATTAAATAAATATTCCTTTCAAATACTACACGCTAAAAAATCTGACTACATGGCATTCCTAAATTCAACTGAATTCCCAATTTAAAATCAATAATAATTAAATAATTTTTATAGACTGATAAAGAAATTGATATGCTTACCACTGATTGAAATTCTCACAAATAATTGCCTTAGCTTTTTGGTTTTATTAGCACTTTCCTCCGATAGAAAGTAGCTATTGAGGTTGCACTCATGACGGAATTTTTGAAAAATTTCTTCGAATCTTTATCGATCCTACCTAGTCGACACCGAAAATGACCCCAGTTAAAATTTATATATTATTAAAATTTATATATATATATATATATATATATATATATATATATATATATATATACAGGCCAGAGTTTTTGTTTTTTCGCCACGAAACTTGGAATGTAGTATTCCCCCATCAAACAATTGAACAAGTTCGTTAACCAACAAAATCGGTCCAGGATGGTTTACTCCGGAGCCAAAGTAGTTATTGGTCAATACCAGCTATCATTTTTGTTATATTTGAACGAAACTCGGTATTTGTTGTGGTCAACTGAAGAGAAAAATTTGTTGTAAAGATAAATCGGTTGACTAGAATGGGGGGTTTACTCCGGACAGAAATTACTAATTTCCTTATGCTGGTCGTAATTTCTGTTGTATTGTTACGAAACTCTTTATACGTCCTGGCTATCTAATAAGAAAGAAGTGTTGTGAAAATGAAATAAATCGGTCTATTGGAGGGGGGGGGTGTTACTTTGTACTATGTTTGAATTGGAATTCTCCCGCCAAACGTAGGTTTGCGAAACTCATCAATAGATGAATATGTGAAGCTTTGTGTATTTATTACGTAGTGTAGTACCCCGCATACACAAATCTCGGGAAGGAAATTAATTACGAAATTAATAATTGAAACAGCTGCTCATAAAAGCAAAAGAGCAGAACAATTTATGTTTTTATTTTATTTATCTGTATAGGTTATTTTAACCAAATTATTCAGGAATGCACTCGACCCTACCCAATTCTGAGGAAAATGCTTTGTTATGCAGCTCCTGCGTGACGGACTTTTTATATTGTATACGGACTTTTTATATTATATTGTATAATGCATTTACTTATTTCTCATGTTGTTTTATTTTCGTCGTTTCTATTTAAAATAGGCTCATTCGGCGGTTCAATGGATTCCGAAGTATTCTCTGCGTCAAGCCGGGGCTAGAGAATCGTAACAGTATTGTTAGATCATCAAGGCAGAAGTAAGCCTTAATCGATGCAGGTATGCCGTAGGTTACTGAATTGATAGCGATAGCAAATAGTGTGCAACTGAAGACACTCCCTTGCGGTACACCGTTTGCTATTTCTCACCGACTAGAAGTCATTCTTCCAACCCTTACTATAATATACCTTCTGTACAAGAAGCCCTCAGTAAAGTAACCTGATGCTCCTCGAATTCCCCATGTATGAAGTTGTTTAACCCGTTCGGTTAAATATGAAATAGTTCTAATCCCGCATCCGCGAAATTCTGAGGGACGGTTCCGCCATTTGGAATTTCATTGCAATGAACAACATGCTTCTTTAAATTCAATAAAAACTGATAATGTCTCGTTTAGGACCAGGGAAGGCTTTGAGAGATCAGGCAAGGTTAATATTTATAATGCTTAAACAAAGCTAAGTAAGAGGGAAAAGGGCTTGGCCTATATTCCCCCTGGAAGGTATTGGCGGTAAAAATTATCTCCATTATAACCTTATCACTAGGAGATTTAAACTTTTTTTAGTGTTAGCTTTGGCAAAGTATTGATAAATATTGTACACTATTTCCTTTGTCTGACCTCTGAAAGCCTTCCCTTGTCTTAAACGAGACATAATCAGTTTATTTAATGTTTCACGTATCGTTTTGTTCCTTGAAATGGGTCAAAATTTCACCAGATTCAGAATTGAACTTTTCCATTAATCTAAAAAGGCTATAGTATGGCTCTTCCGTTAATTTTTTTGCCCCCAATGAGGGGGAAACCTAAAAGGCCTTCAGAAGGTTTGCCTCATGCAAATCATCCAGTGTGTTGGTCTCTCACCCACCAAAAACCCCTCATTACCGATATGATTCCCTCTTTGAACAGGTGCATTGGCTAATCGGTTAATAGTACCGTTTCCTTTCTCGATATCAAAAAGTAGGTTGGAGTTTACTCCTTATAACATATCGCACGAATATTCCTAAAGTGACACAACTCAAAAATCGGTTTTATTCAAAAAAAAGAAATGGTTAATATATCTTAATCAACCAACAAAGCTGTATGTACCTAAGTTCAGAAATCACCAGAGGGCACTTGTGTAACTTTTCCTGTCTTAATGCTATTCCCCCTACATAGGCATGAGCGACACATTTTTAGTACGGTTTTATTTTGAGTTGTTTCACTTTAGAAATACTAGTGTGAAATGCTCATTATTTTATTTTTGCGATTTCACATAATATGTAGGTGATTACACATACACATGTTCAAATTGATTTCACCCGCCGAACCTCGGGCATTATTTGGTAAGGGTACCACCAGAGACACTTAACAATATTATCCGGTTTTCCCATTGTGATTATTGCGTTTTTTTTTTTTTAACATATCGTCGGTTTTATTCTTCATCGTGATCAATATACAAAAATATGAAATTTATGTGTTTTTATTAACCATAGTAGTATCTCACATACATAACACTCCGGAAGAAATGAATTTAAAAAAACTATAATTGGGTCGCCTGATCGTTTAAAAAAAAAAAAACGTCAAAACTATTCGTCTTTGATTCTTGTATTTGTATAGGTTATTATAAACAAATTATTCAGGAATGCAGGGCACACTACCCATTTCCCGAGGAAAGTTAGGCAGCTCCTGTGAGACAGACTTTTTGGTCTCTCGTACCACGTCGTGAAAAATTATTACATTTTTTTTAATTTAATATTGCGAGTGCGTTACCTCTTGGTATTACACAATTTATAGACAGACCACGTACTAACATAAAAAAGTCCAACTCGCAGGAGCTGCATCATCTTAGCGCGGTTCCGTTCTTATCCCTAGTCTCATTAGGAATGATTAAAATAGAAGCAGTTATTATTTTGGGTCCGCATTTCTTGAAAGGTCTTGGTTTATGATCTTACCTGGATGGGTCGGCCAACCCTAGGAAGGCTCCCGCTAGGCAGTTGAAAAGCTATATCTTGGAAATCCATATTTCTAACATTAAATTGTTTTTGTTTTTTTATATTATTTTACTTAACCTGTTTTATTTTCAAATACATTATCCAACTATAAGCAATTAAAAAATAACAAGGAATAAAAACAGACAAAGAGGACAGTTCGAATAAGCGAAATCAATTAATTTTTAAGCACTTATTTCTCCGATTGACATCGCCTAATCCAAATTTTCCTTAGAACCTTTTTTGTAGAGCATTTAGTAAGCTTTCTAATGGTAATCTTCCGTTTACCAAGATTCTCAACCGTTATCGAGATATTAAGGAATGTATACAAAGTTACCAAAACTTTTCATGCATGAAAATAAAATATTTTATTCTAACTCTTCCTTAACTCCAAACGTAACCAAAATTTCAACATATTAGTTTTGATAAAATTTGAACATGTACAAAATGTTTCAACTGAATCACATGATTCTAAGTACCCGAACCAAAAACGGTATTCAACAACTATTTTTACAATTTTCTCGAAGACGGATAAAGCTATCGCCTTAAAAATGGTTGCATTCGTTTTCTTATGCCAAGAAGCCTATAAAACGAGTACTTGCAAGCATATGAAGTAAGCGGAACGATTTTTTTCGCGCGACATTAGCTCCAAAAACCATATTCCGGTGGACGAAAGCTTCTTGTACGAAATTTCATCAAAATCGGACCATTTTTGAGCTGTCAGGGCCACGCCAGACAAATATATATATATATATATATATATATATATATATATATATATATATATATATATATACTCAAATTTTAACCACCATTATTTTCGTTCTCTAGGGGTTCTGAAACGCAAAAGTTTCTAGTCGGCACTTCCAGATTGCGTCATGAGATGAACCTTATAAGCGGGGTTCCTCTCTATGGGGGAGGGAGGAACCGCGCTAAAATGAGTCAAATGACATTCAATGCGCCTAAAGGACACGCCTCATTCATCTTCTCATTTCTCTACTCTAGAGCTATCTAGCGTTACCGTCTTGTACTTCTAGTATTCCTGCCTATTACTAGATGGCATTTGAATGAAGTTTTTGGTAGTTTTTAGTCGAATTAACTCGTTGCCTTCTCCGCCCATTTACCCGATCAACCATTGTCAAATTATCGTTTGTTTTTATACCTGTGTACATTCCTTTTTGCACTTTTGACTTCTTTTTGCAAAATTAGTTCACTTTCAGTCTTGAAGTGTTAAGATATTATATTCGTGTTTTGATAAATTTAGAAAAAAAACAAAACGGTTTTTTGTTTATTGCGTGTCCTCCATTTAAAAATAAATTTAATATTTCATCAATAAGATTAATAAATTACGTATATAATTGAATAATTCATTAAATGAACTGTAAATGTTTATACAGGGTGATTCAGGTCTAAGTAGCCAAACTCTAGGAGGTGATTGTAGACATAATTTCCAACAAAAAAGTTCATTTCAAGTATAGTCCAATTCCGAAAGGAAAAGGAGCTATGTCCAATTTTCTGTTTTTTTGACGTAGTCATGTTTTTTAAAGAATAAGAAAGGTTTTCTCAAAAACTATTCAAAATAATTAAATTCAAATTATCCCATCATAAAAAAGACAAAATTTTCTTCAAAAATACATTAATTTAATGCACTAAAACTATTATTATAAGATACTTTCTGGACGTCCAATAACGCACTTCTGTTTTTATCAATGAATCAGAGTATTTTCGCGATTTTTTTCCTCAGCCCTCTAAAGGACTACAGATTCAATACTTACAGGAAAACTTCTACATTTAGTAAGCATTAAATCCATGAAAATGATAAATAAATCCATGATTTATTGGGGAATAAATTGAACGATTGGCTCCCTTTTGTCAAAGAATGTGGAATGTAGTTTTGTTACTTTCAAATACCTTTTGTAAAGAAATTAAAAATTATTCATTTTTTAATTCCATTGACCATTCCGGAAGCAATAAATGTAACTGAATGAAACGATTGGAAAAGTTTTACATTTGGGAGATGTGTCACATTTTGTGTTTAACAAATTTTCATTGATTTATCTTTTACATGATGTTTTAGGCACTAAAATATTTTCTAATATATTTGAAAAGTTGCTAAACTTGCAATTGGACCTTTATGAACTTGGGCAGTGGATCCATCCTCTGTCTAACAGCACTGCTTCTAGGTGCATGACAGCAATCCATCTGGAACCATGAATCTATGTGTTAACGGAACGTATTCTAATGGAATAGGTCGGTCGTATTTAAATCATGTGGAGGTTTAAAAATATGTCGAATCGAACCTGTCAGGAATCATGATTGGCTGAAGAAGATATTCGTCCTGAATTCTGCACCACCTGTTAACTTGGAGCTGATACTGATTGTGTGTACACGACTTAAGGATTAAAATGAAACCAAGTAAGCGAATTGGGTCTGTTAAATATTCCATTCCGTGTGAATGCGGATGCCTTGTCTGTCACAAAATGTTGCGGCCGAACTGAGGATTAACATTTTTCCTTCCGCAATGTTTTCCCTCCCACAATGTTTTCCCTCCCGCAATGTTTTTCCTCCCGCAATGTTTTTCCTCCCGCAATGTTTTCCCTCCCGCAATGTTTTCCCTCCCGCAATGTTTTCCCTCCCGCAATGTTTTCCCTCCCGCAATGTTTTCCCTCCCGCAATGTTTTCCCTCCCGCAATGTTTTGCACAAATTTAGTTTTATTTTACATTTTATTTGAAAACATTTCAAATTATGTGGAAATTCTGGATTAAAATTATTCAACTACCCTTAAATCTTTTTGAATTCTCTGCTCAAAATTTCTTGTCAAAACTGGGTGCCAAATACATCATGTAAAACATAAATCAATGAAAAATTGAAAAACATGAAATGAACAGATCTCTCAAATGAAAAACTTTTCCAATCGTTTCATTCAGTTACATTTATTGATTCCGAATTGGATACCCACACTTTGGCCATTAAAAAATGAATAATTTTTAATTTCTTTACAAAAGGTATTTGAAAGTAACAAAACTACATTCCACATTTTTTTGACAAAAAGTAGCCAATCGTTCAATTTATTCCCCAATAAACCACCACTTCATTTTCATGGATTTAATGAGTACTAAATGTAGAAGTTTTCCTGTAAGTATTGAATCTGTAGTCCATTAGAGGGCTGAGAAAGAAAATCGCGAAGATACTCTGATTCATTGATAAAAACAGAAGTGCGTTATTGGACGTCCAGAAAGTATCTTATAATTATAGTTTTAATGAATTAAATTAATATATTTTTAAAGGAAATTTTGTCTATTTTATAATGGCATAATTAGAATTTAATTATTTTGAAAAGTTTTTGAGAAAACCTTTCTTATTCTTTAAAAAACATGACTTCGTTAAAAAAAAAAAAAAAAAAAAAAAAAAAAAAAAAAAAAAAAAAAAAAAACAGAAAATTGGGCATAGCTCATTTTCCTTTCGGAATCGGACCATACTAGAAATGAACTTTTTTGTTGGAAATTATGTCTACAATCACCTCCTAGAGTTTGGCTACTTAGACCTGAATCACCCTGTATACATACTATGTACGTAAAATCACTTTTTTTCTTTTGGTTTTCTTTACGTTTTGTTCATCCTTCTTTATATTTCACTATGTTTTATGTCAAATATTAATATTTAAATTTGTTATTCACAACCTTTGTGTAAATTAGAGCAAATCGCCTTCGTTGCTAAGCTCATGAAATAAATAGTAAATAAAAAATAAATGTTTATAATTATCCTTTTGTTGTTTTATACAAAAAAAAGTGTACAAAGTCACGGACCAAAAACGAAGATGGAAACTCTTTGCCGTAGTCATTGAGTATATAATTCCCGTGCTTATTATTCATAAAATAATAAGTCCATTTTAAGGTGATGCCAGAGGAGAAAATACGCACCTAATATAATCTTGGCGTCGTCCACTGGGATAAAACTCCAACTGAGAGGTTTTTGGAGTTTTAAGTAGACTTCCCGATAGACTTCATAGGTCGTAATCGGGGAGTTGTTGGCTACCATTAAAGTGTGATCTGATGGAGACTTACGCCGTCCTTTAGGCACAGGAAGAAAAGATCTACATACCCCTGTATCAATGAAGAAAGACTGCCTGGTGGTTCTTTTTGTCAGGAATAGGTGATGATGATGCTGTGTTTGAATGTTTCCACCGCAACTTTCACATTTCCGAGTCTAAAACTGGCTTGTCGGATTTCCAGTTTCATGGATGTGTGCTGGTCGGGCTTACTCTTGAAATCTGTGGTGATAGCAGATTCCATTGTCACATGAGTGACATCTGAGGCGATAATCTTGGCTCCGTCCTCTGCCGTCGCTTCTTCCGTGCTTTTTCATCTTTAGTGCGCGCAGGATCTCTTCGACGTTGTAGTTAACTGCTCGGTAGTCGTCGGAACGATGTTCGCATGCGCTGCCAGAGTTTGTGCTGTCTGGTGTCCGAGAGGCGTGTCTTCCAACGGCTAACGCATCAGAAGCGTTTCGGACTCACCATGCGAGTTGATCAGCCTAGTTTTCAGATCCTCGTATGGGTGATCCGTTGGTTACGTGGCGATGTCTGCGACTTGGAATAGAACACATAGATCAAGATTTGGTGTGACAAGCAGGAACTTGTTCGGGGTTCCTCCCTATGGAGGGAAGGACTAAACGCACTAAAAATATTCGATAGATGATCTCAGTCGAAACCAAAGTGCCTAAATCTTCGGAATTGTTGTTGATTTGAACAGTATTTGAGTTTTTTATCTCAGTTTTTTATGGCTTTTCTTTTTGCAATTTTTTTGGAGGCACGATGGCCATGAGTGCTAAGACATGAGCACTCATGGCCATGAGTGCTAAGACATGAGCACTCTGTGCCTAAAGGCGTGGATTATATACCCACTAGGAGTGGTGACTTTTCATTCAAAAAATAAAAAGGCATCCTGGCTAGGGATGTGTGGTAACATATAGATTACCCGTCCTAAACTTTATTGGCAATAAATGAACGTTAAAATTTAAAGAAATGCCATTGCTTTTATCAGAATAATTTATTTTCTTGTAAAAACAGATACGTAAAATGTTTGCTGTTTGCAATAGAGCTTTCCGAGCGGAAGTCGAAGAGACCGAGTGAGTAATGTCCGCTACTGTAAGTTGCCTCTACATATTGGCGCCTAAAGTCTCACTTATCTTCAAAATTTCATTGTAAATGTTTCAATTTTTCACAAAATATTATTTGTATCTAGTCCAAGCTTTTCAAACAACACTAGGGATAAAAACGTAATGCAACAAATCAGTTCTTAAAAATCGGATTTTTTGATCATTTTTTAACAATCCTAAAATGAACTATTCTAAATAGTAGAATTCTAGCTTGCCTTTGACAAAAAGTTCAAGGTGGCCAAACCTAGTCGAAAGAACTGGAAGGAAAATCAGGAAATCTCCCAAAAAGACTAGATAGTGTGGTACACTGACTGCTCTCTAAAGGATGAGAAAGCTGGTGCATGGATATATGGGCACAAAACTAAAATGCTACAGCTCTTGTATCACTTGCCGCCGTATTTCAATCAGAAGTTCATGCGAATGAAATTGTAGCTCGCTAATATTTTAAAAAAGGTTTAATGGGGCAACAAATATACATAAACATTGACAGTTAAGCTGCACTGAAGACACTTCCAAATTGCTCTTTGACTGTCTCAATGCTGTGAAAAATGATCTGGGCAAACAAAAAAAGGGTTCCACTTGTGATGGCGCAGGGTCATGGAGTGTGGTGGCAATGAAAAAGCTGATGAATTGGCAACGAAGGGATCTGAGGAAATATTCTATGGTCCTGGACCATTCTACAAAGTATAAAACGCCTTTCAGAAATAAAATAATTTCCTGGGAACAAGAAGAAATAAATAGATATTCTCATGCTAGAGCAGACATGAGACAGGGAAACCATGATCTCAGATTTCAATGAAACTTGGCATGTTTGTTCCTTTCGTGGATATAAGTAAGGACATAAAACAGTTTTTCTCTATCTCAAATGGTTAATGTCGTAAAGTTTATGAATTTTTGCAGTTTTCATCGATTGGAGAAAGCAAATGCAATTTGTTCTTGCATAGAAAATAAATCATACCTTCTTTATTTATCAACCAACATTGATGACATTACTTCAATAGATGAGGAAGCCAGAAAAAAAATAATATAACCGTAAAGTAATTACAGGTGGTCTGAAAAAATCCTAAATTGTTAAAATAAAAATGTTTTTAATGAAATATGGCTTTCTAAATTAAGTGGAATATCATCAAAAGGGAAAAAGATAATCACAAAAATATTTTTTTATTATTATTCTACATGATATTCACCATCACATGAAAAAATAAAATTTTTGGGTTTTTCACTCTTTATTTATTTTATTATAACAAAAAATTCTCCTATTAAAATTTTAGTTGACAATATATTATTATTTTTTCCTTTTTAAATACAGCAATTTTATTTTAAGGACTATAAACAATAACCACTCTCATCCAAAATAACACAAAAACAGGATTTTGAAAAAAAAAATTAATAAAATAAACAAATAAAATAAACAGCCAACAGCAATAGCCACGTTAAGTGCACCGGTTCCCGTAGATCACCGAAGTTAAGCAACGTTGGGCGTGGTCAGTACCTGAATGGATGACTGACCACGTGCTGTTGGCATTATGAAAGGGTGGCAACCTGTAGATAGCCCGGCGCTAATGGCCAAGTTGTAGATGCACCATAAAAAACAAAAAAAAATAAAATAAAATAAAAAAATTTACAGAATTATAATAAAAAAGAACTTTTATTATTATCCTTTTCCCTTTTTGTGGTATTTCATTTAGCGTGGAATTCCTTATGTTATTAAAAAATCTTTAATTTCGGCAGATGAAAAATTCTCCTATTAAAATTTTAGTTGACAACATATTATTATTTTTTTCATTTTTAAATACAGACATTTTATTTTAGCAACCACTCTCATCCAAAACTACAAATATAAAACAGGAATTTGAAAAAAAAATTAATAAAATAAACATTTGAATAACAAAGTGCATGTTTCAAAACTCATCATGAATAATATTTCAAGGTTTACGACATTGAACTTAAATTTTCTCAATGAACTTAAATTTTTTAAAACTTGAGAGAACATATATCATGGTGCTAATTACCCCAGCATTCGATGCACAGGGGAAAAAAATTCTAGTCTGAATCATTCCAAATACATCTTCTCCCTGAAAGCTGTGAAAATTGTTGGACTTTCCTAATTCAGGTGAGTTGAATCAATTAATCCTTTAGAAATAAATTGGAAGTTAATATTTGCAACGTTGTCTTTTTAAAAGTCTAACAGATATTTTGCTCTTATTATTTGTATGTCCAGATGACGTTGAAGACTTCCCTTCCTAGTTGAACGTTTTAAAATCAACCCTATTCCATCACATTCTGTTTTATTGTGACTGGTTACAAAAATTGACCACTAGGCTTTGAGGTGAAAATCCTTCTCATGTGCACACGTATTTATGAAGTTGTATTTCTTTTTATATTCCCAAGCAAAACCTTCACTGAAGTAACGAATGTTTTGTGCATATAGGTAGTTCTTATTCAGAAATTCAGTTTTAATTTTTTGGATCTCATACAACATAATCACATAATGTTTAAGGTATAGACAGGTACAACACAAAGTGGTAAAATCAGCTTTTCATTGCTTGCACTAGTGTTGTTAAAAGCGAGCCCTGACTAGAGGCTTGACGCCTGAACCTTGAATCTAACCTCTACAGCCGGAGCTCTGAGGGCTCGATGAAGGCTCCGGAGTGAGGCTTCAGCCTAACCTTATCAAGCCCTGAAGGTTCTCCATCAAGCCTTGAAGGCTCGGCCTTGGAGCCCTGGGAAGGTAGAACTTTGGCAAGCACGGTTATAGTAGTATAGTAGTAGTACGACAGTGTTGCCATCATCGTCTCACAGAAGAGTTTATTTTTTAGGAAAAGTTAATATTTTTACCCAATTAGTGATCCATATAATTAGTTTATCAATGAAATGGTAAATTTAAATGCCAGCGAATAATTTCAATGTGGCGGAAAGAATTTAGGACGAATCTACTAAAGTATATTTCATGAAACAGCTGTTTGCCCGCCGTCCGCCATTTTGGAAATGAAAAGTAAAAGGCTTCAAAGCATGCGCCTTCTCCTGAGGCGAGCCTTCAAGGCTCGCGCCTTCTACCAAGCCGAGCCTTCAAGGCTCGCGCCTTCTATCGAGCCCTGTCCAAGCCCTGAGAGCTCGAGCTTTTACGAGCCGCGCCTTCTAGCCTCAAAGGCGCGCTCTTTTACAACACTAGCTTGCACCCTTGTAGTGAATCATTACAGGGTGAATAGTGCATGAATCTGAGGACCAATGGCAGTTTTCACTGTAAGTCCGTTGGGATAACAGCTGTATTTTGGGATGCTGCTCTCTTCAAATTATTGAAGAAGGTTGTGATTCATCAATGTATGAATGCGGACACCGGAATATTTCAATTCGATCAGCCAAAACTCAATGTCTACTCGACAGATACCGTCGTTCGGGGTGAGTTCGGACAGGTAGTACGAGTTCGGACAATAGGGCATGGCGCAGGAAATCACGTGATCCTGAGCAAGTTTTTTCATTAGGGACATAATTGGCTTGACAAATACGATCGATATTCCATTTTCCCCATGTAGTTAAGCCGAAATCGCCGTGAGAATACTTTGAAGTGAGTAACGAATATTTTAATGGGAGTTGTAATTTCCATGACTTTCGAAATGCTAGAAACAAACGTCTGTGTAGAGGCTCTGGAAGTAATTAAACCCTAATTTTTCATATTGTATAGTAGGTTTATATGTTGTCTATTAAGACATACATAAACATATTTATTTTTTTGGCTCAAAAGCCTTTATTTCTTCTTTAAGTAAGAAACTCGCATACCGTGGGGTGAGTTCGGACATACATCAATTATACCTTCGTCTTCTTGGATTAAAGGAAAACAGTATTTATTCCAAAGAGGCTTTGAAAAATGTGATTGACGATGTCAAAACCAAGAAGAAGACTGTGAGAAGCAGCGGATCGATTTATGTATTTTGTTGTACAACAAAATACATAAATCGACTTTAAATGATAAAGTTAGAGGAATGCACACCAAAAAAATGTGGTGGCCAAACAAAATTGAGTCAAGAAGAAAAAAAAATTAACAAAGGGGAATTTTAACTGCAGCTGAATGGGACTTTCCATTAACTCGATTAAGATTTACGCTAAATCGTAAAAACATATTTGGATAGGTCAGGAAAAAAATCGCAGGATTTTAAGACAAGCCCAGACTGGAATGGTTTTACGGCTTTATGAAAAGGAATCAGCCATTAATGCCTTACACAAAGCATTAAAAGGTGTAGAGCAGAAGTTGATAAGGAAAAAGTTAAAGAATATTTTTTTAATCTAAAAAATATTATAGAAAATATCCCTCTTGAGAATATCGTCAATTATGACCGAGCTCACTCCAACTATAGGTTGTTAAGATTTCTACAGAAATGAAAGGCTGTCCAAACTCACCCCACACGTAGGGGTGAGTTCGGACACATTTTAGCTATTAATAAAATTGAAAATTTTTGAGATATTCAAAAAACGAAATACACTGTTCGATAGAGCGATGTTAAGGGTTCATAAATTAATTTTTCCAGATTTTTACAAAAATTCTGTCTTTTGTAATTACGAGAAAACCTCGAAAATGTGTCCGAACTCACCCCAAATGACGGTATCTTCATTATCATGTTCCTCAAATTTTACTTCAAGTTGAATGTGTACTTTCATTTTGATTACATACTAAGATATGTTTTAAATATATTTTTATTCATTTTATTTTAAAGCCTACAATTATAGTGGTTTCAAAAATATGCGTGAGTCAAGTAATTTCTATTTTTGAAATAGGAAAAATATTAAGGAATAAAACACCATTAATTTTTTTTTTCTTTAGATAGTGGATGACTTGCAGATTTATAATAAAAAAGAACTTTTATGATTATCCTTTTCCCTTTTTGTGGTATTTCATTTAGTACAAAAAGGGAAAATAAGAACTCCTTATGTCATTAAAAGACTTTAACTAAGTCTTTAATTTCAACACTTTAGGATTTTCCTTCTCTCAAGAATGCATGATATATTTTTTCCTGTGCATTGACTGCTGGGGTTATTAGCAAATGATATATGTTATTTTATTTTTTTTTCATTTTGTACGGCGCATCGACATCTAGGCCATTAGCTCCGACATCCAAGGGGCAGCTGTAATAAGTAGCTTTAGCACCATGAATGAATAGCTTTATTTATCATATGTAATTAGATTAACCTTTAGAACCACCTGTTAACCAGGTTAGTTCTATATATGTATAAAGCCAACCATTACACTTTTCCTTCTCTCAAAGATTGAGACGGCTTGGCTGACTTCCTTCCACTCCTATCCATCATCCATCTTCTCTTCCTCCATCATCCGGTCTTCTATTCCCTTCTTCCTGGATCTTCTTCTCTTCTGCTCTTCTTTGTACCTTTTTAGATCCACTATTTGCATCAATTTTCTCACTCCTGTCCACGAGGTGTTTCTGTCTCGGCCGATCTGAAGTTGAAAGTCTGGATTCACAGGGTATAATGAATACCCGGTTTCTCCTAATAATGTGCCCAGATACATCTAAAAGATTATAAGGGCATGGTCTAAAATGGTCCCATATTTCTTTAAATTGTTTACCCATACCTTCTCACCGTTCCTTAAGTGTCGAAGGTTACAGGCTCGATGGCTCTTATCGAAATTTTCCTTCTGGCGGGCTTTTGAATTCTCCCACCATTTTCTATACCAGTGCAAATCTGGCCAAGCAGGGATCAATTGTTCCTCTATGATTGGTAAGGTTGTCCTTATCCTCCACCCACATAGAAGCTGAGCAGGACTAAATCCACACTCCAGCGGTGTTGATCGATATGCCAATAGACCATCGCTGAAATCTTTATTCTTCTTAAGAATATCTTTAGCTATTCGTACAGCCCGTTCTGCCTGACCATTCGAAGACAGATACCTTGGGCTTGATGTAATTATTTCAAAGTTATAGTCCTTTGCAAAATTGTTTAGTTTCTTGCTGTTGTCTGCTCTAGCTGTAGATGGAATACCTTGTCGAGAAAATATTACTTTGAAGGCTCCTATAATAGCGCTAGAATCAATTCTACTCAACTGCAATAATTCTATGTATTTTGAGAAATAGTCTTGCATAACAAGGTAGTTTTTACCTTTGAAGTTCAAAAGGTCAACCGCAACTTTTTCCCATGGCCTCTTATGCATATCACTTGGTATGAGTGGCTCACGAAGATTGACGGAATTTTCAATATACGGTAAACAGTTTTCTATCTTCTTCTTTATGTCCACCGTAATTCCTGGCCACCAAACAGTATTCTGTGAAAGAGCGATGCATTTTGTAACTCCTTGGTGTCCTGAATGTAAGCTGTCCAGGACTTCTTTTCTCTGAGATTTCGGCACAAAAACTCTAGTATTGTAAATAATTAACCCCTCTTGGTACACTAAAGATCCACACTCTTTGTAGAATGGGCTAGTCTCTAATCTACTCCAGTCACCGGAGAGTATCGCTTCTTATAGAAGTTGGCTCATGCATCTTCTTCTTGCGCTTTAATGTGTTTCTTGAGTCTTGAATCCCTAATTCGTAAAGAGGAAACAAGTTCTGAAACATGAAGCTCGATTTCGTTAAGAACATGTTTATCCCCGGGCCCTTCTAACGGATTTCTAGAAAGCAAATCAGGAGTCGTAAATTCTTTTCCTTTTATATATTGAATATGAAAGGTTATATTAGTTTTTCTTTGTGGCTTCCTTATCTATTGAAGTAATGTCATAAAATATTTCAACAATATTGGTTGATAAATAAAGAAGGTATGATTTATTTTCTATGTAAGAACAAATTGCATTTACTTTCTCCAATCGATGAAAACTGCAAAAATTCAAAAACTTTAGCTGAGCGTAAGACATTAACCATTTGAGATAGAGAAAAGCCGTTTTATTTCCTTACTTATATCCATGAAAGGAAAATACGAATAAATGTAATGAAGTTTCATTAAAATCTTAGATCATGGGTGTCAAATCGTATTTTTTTGGGTTGATTTGACGTGGATTGCCCCCATAGTTGCACTAGAATTAAAATAATGCTGAATACAAAATCTAGGCGGAAAAACATAAACTTTACAAGGATTTCTGTCAATGTTTCTCCCATCAACAAGATGGCCGCCAGAATCTGTTTGGTGCTTCACTGGAAGGTCAAGAGGTTGGCATCTATCCTTTCTATATCTATGGTGAACTCTCGTTCGTTAGTTACTCTATTTTGGACGAGGCGAAATTGAAGTCATCCAGTTACACTCCAACCAGTTGTTTGTGTTGTTGTTAGCAGAGCAATGAGTGGAACGTGACTTATAGTTTCTTGTGTATTTTATTAACTTTCCTATTTATTTTGAAATTATGAATGAACGCAGTAGGAAGAAATTATTTACATTATTATGTAGATTCCGGCCACAAGAATTACCTGAAGTTATAGATGACATTTTTGGCGACAATACCTGGGAAAATGTTAAACATGCAGGATTTCGCCTAAAAATTAATCTGTTGAATTCTAAAAATCTAGCCTCACTGTGTTTAAAATCATTTGAGGTAAGTTATTTATTCATTGTGTTTTTTCATATCCTTAAAGAAATGTACAATACTTAAATATAAAAAAAAATGCTCTTAGCAAAGTATTGGTGTTTATTATCGTTTTAACATTAATTTATGTATTACAAGAGAAAATAGCTTAAAAGACTTCAAAAAGTTTCTACTGTTGACGAGTTATTTTAAATAATATAACAGATATTTAAAAGAATATAAAAATATTAAATCAATTTGATCTAGCTATCTTGAACAAAATTGAAGCAAACATAAACTTCTTTAAAGAATTCACCACACTGAAATAGCCTGTAATTGTTTATGTATACAACAGTATAAAGAAGGGCATATTTTGCTTTGGCTCAATTTATGGTAATCAATCTAAAAATTATGATTTACAATAACTGCCAAGTATAAAGAATCTTTTGTACAAAGTAAACGTTACCTTACTTAAAGTAAACCTTAGTAATTCTTTGTTACTATCAATTGATTTACAAATGATACAAAGTAAATATCTATCTTGTTCAAATTAGCCCTTACTCCTCTACATCAGACTTATAATTTAGGTATTAGTATGAATGCCAACAGACAACTTATTTTTTTGGTTAAATTCCTCACTGATGCTAGCCAGTATATTACCAGCATCATAACATCTCTACTAAGTAAAATATTATACAATCCCATATGAAGGTTTTGACTGTTTAATGAGTTTATATTATAAATTTAGAGACAACACATCAAGTTCAATTTTATTTGTTATTTTAACAACCCACAACTGAGTGATATGCTCTTTATGCTTCTAGGATGTAAGAAAAATAAATGACCAATAAAATCAAAGAAATATAACATTTTAGTATAAAATTACGCTTAAGTAATAAAACTACTGTACAAAACATAAAAAACAAAAAAGAATAAGCATAAAAATTAAAAACACACATGGGGTAATAAAGTAAAAATGCAGTTCTTTTTGCTCTGTATTTTACTAATATTTATTAAATTTTAACATCCATTTATTATTAACTACAAATTTTAGGACAGGTTATCTATAGGTTACCACCCTTTTCTAGCCAGGATAGGGCTGATGCCTATTATTTTTTCTAAAGAAAAGCCGCCACCTAGTGGGAATCGAAACCATGATCCTTTGGCACGGGGAGTAAAGTGCTCACGCCTTAGCGCTAACAGCCACCGGACCTCCATTTTACTAATATAACTTAATAAAATGGTTTGGATTCCTAAAATATTGTGTATTTTATGTATATGCTTGTTAATGTCCATACATGTTTTCTTGTTAACTACTTATTTCATTGCTTTTTGTACTCTGTGATATGCAATATTTCTCTTCCCTTGCTTGGCTTTATCTCATTTCATTTTATTATAATTTAATAAAATTTATCTGTTTGGGTTAATCGCCCAAGAACAAAGCGCCTAAATAATAAAATATATTTAGTAAATATATCTCATAAAATATTGCACAAGGAAGAACAGAGGAGAGAAGGCAGCCATTGCTGACACTCCCTGCCTAAATAAGTAATTAAATTCGTTATTTTCAAGCAATTAAGCAATTTTTTTTTTATAGTTAGAATGTTTTATTCCACCTTAGTACAATAAGCTATTTATTATTAATTTTTATTTTTTATTTTCAGAATCGTAACCCTACAAAACAAGATGTCCAAAATTCAATATGGTATCTCTTGTTCTTTGGTATGTAAAATTATTTTAGAAATATTTTCCTAATAAAAAAAGAGTTATGTTAATATTGTGTCGTCTTATGTAATTATTGTCTTGAAAGAATGCTTATTCACTTCACTAGGTTAGTACAAAAATTACTGATAAATACTTATCTATTTCAGATATTCGATATCATAAACATGTTAAGTGGGACTGTGCATTACTATTGGAAGAAGATGAAGCATTCCCATCTGATATGGATGTTCTTCATCGAAGGATACTAAGAGCGTATAGATCAGAAGCTAGAAACACGGTTTGTTGTTAATTTTTGTTTTCTTGCGAGATTTACTGGAAAAAAAAAGAAGCAAAATCAGTTAATTAGCCCCTGGTGTGTATAAAGTGTCTATCAGGCAGGAGGGAAATTTCAGTGAAGTATGTTGGCAGCAGTGACCATATAGAGTCTAGATGCTCACTACTGCCAACAAACTGCATCTCTTGTGTTTTTAATAATATTTATTTGCATTAAATAAAAATAAAGAAAAGGTAATTGTGATGTTTAGGGGCCTCCTCACCGATTGCTCAGTGAGGTATTTTGATCCATCTCGCTAAAATTAATAGAATTCTATTAATTTTACCGCATTGGATTGGCTAGAGTTTTGATATCTTCTTGAGCAAGCAGAAACGCATAGCACGTATGCCCGTAATGCGACAGGTTAGACGGGTGAGAAGGCCCTTCATTTAAAATTATTTTTCAATAAATAATTTATTAATATTTTAAATAAGAGTTATTTATTTCCCAATTTTACATCCCTGCGCATGTTTACAAATATCGTTGTTTACGCTTGCTTTCCTAACCTGTGTAACAGTGAACTTTAGTGCTTAATAACTTTTTCCTAGTTTGAGAGCTACTTTTTTTTTATCGGATTCGTATTTAGTCCATCAAAATACGCTATAGTGCAACATGTAAAAACAAATCGATGAGGAGGCCCCTAAACTTTACAATTACCCAATTTTTTAAAAAACGCATCCCTTCTGTTTTCAATAATATTTTTTTTTATGTTGGATTTAAGGCGTGTCAACCTTTGTGGTCATTAACGCCAGTCAATAATATTTATCTACATAAAATAAAATAAAAATATATTTTATTTATTTAAATTTTAACGTCCATTTATTATTAACTACGAATTTTAGGACGGGTTATCTATAGGTTACCACCCTTTTCTAGCCAGGATAGGGGTGATGCCTTTTCTTTTTTTCGAAAGAAAAGCCACCACCCCTAGTGGGAATCGAACCCACGACCTTTGGCACGGTCGTGGGTATATTTATATAAAAATATATAAAAACTCCAATTATTTGGATCAATATTATAGAGTCATGTTGGGGTATACAATTTTTACCAAATATTGTGTCAGTAACGTTGTTTCAATAATATTGACCATGTAAAGTTGGCCTAATGTTTGGGCTGATAAATATTTTTAAAATATTCTACAAGTGATTAATGTTTTCTATTCCATTTATTTCTGATCTATTAATTACTTATATTCATTTTATTGGATATGTATGGCGTAGGTAAAAAAATATTACTCCTTTTTCTTATGTACTGCTTTATTCTTGGCTTGTCCTACATGTTTCATGGCCTTCAAGCCACCTCCTCAGTGGCCATTAAGGCCACAAAACAAGCCAAGAATAAATGAGTACTATTTTTTTACCTATGCCATATATATATATATATTTAAAAAATATTAATGTTTTGATTTTTTTTTTTTTTTCAGGAAATAATAATGAAACTTCATGAAAATATCATTTGGATTATGCTCATCGAAAAAATAATCACCAAAAGAGGAATAAAACATGGGAAGCCATTTAGTGCTGCTCTCGATGTAGACTCAGAAAAGAAGTATTTATTTTACTCTCCTAAAATAACGCAAAATCCTGATCATATATCAGTAAGTCCTTCTTCACATAACTTTTTTTTTTTTAGTAAACTATTTAGAATAGTTTATTATTATGATTGTTAAAAATGGACAAAAGCCCGATTCGCAAGGACTACGCTGTTGGAGCTACCCAGTATTACCAAACTCAAGACAGATGTTTTATAATCATATGTTGTTATTCAGTCCAACAATTGCAAGTTTACAATAAAAGTGCTTTTTCACAAATTGGCTCAATCAATAGGTTATGGGCCCAGGTTTTCGCGAACTGTGAATTCTTAATTGTGTTGAAGTGCCTAAATTGTGTTCGTGGGTTACAGTTCCTACTGTGTTTCAACTGTATGTTGAGGATGAACACATCAAGATCATTTGATTTCAAGGCTTCTGTGGAGAAACTGGTGGATCAAAGTAACTTGTCACGTTAGAAGAGACAAATTACTCTTGTGTTGAAGCATTATAAAGTTTCTGATGTTGTCAGTGGTGATACAAAGTTGTTGGAAAATGGTTCCAATATGGATGAGTTTGAAACTAAGGACTCACTTGCTCAGCTGATATTGGTGAACACCCTGAATCCTACCTACGAGGAACTTACCTCATCTTGCAAGAATGCTAAGGAGGTATGGGACATTTTAACATCTGTGTATGAATTGAGTTCAAGCCAGAGAGTTGATAGACTGTTGGAATTATTATGATTATAGATGAAGGGGTTGTGAACCATATAGCACGACTTCAGCATGATTTCAATGAACTCAATGTGGAATTGAAAAGGCTCTCCAAGGCTGAACTTCCTGATATAATATTGATGGGATGAGTCTTGTCAACACTACCCCCTCATTATTTCGAATTTAAAAGTGTATGGGAAGGTGTACCCATTGCTGAAAGAACCCTTTGCAGTCTGACTGAACGATTGAGATTAATAGAAATGTGTTTACCCTCAAAAGACAGTCAAGATCAACAACTTGCACTTTTAGCTAAAATGGCCGTAATTCGAAAGGGTAAGAAGGAGGATGGGAGCTGTGAAGGACCCGGTTCCAAGAAATTTATTATTCAGCGTGACAAGACATCAGGCTCACGTCGAGGTCAGGGTTTCCCTCCATCCAGGTGTTACAATTGCAAACAGGATGGCTATTGGGCTCGGGCCTGCCCTACCCGTAAAAATAATACCAAAGACATTCAGTCCAAGGACTCAAAAGGACATGCCTTTATTTGTAGTGGTGATCTGAATGTCTGTCGAGATGATGACTTATGGGTAGTTGATACCGGGGCGACACAGCATATGACAAATCTGAATCGCTACTTCATGCGCTTCAAGAAGTTTGCGAGGCCTGTGCATATTCAGGTTGGGAAGTTCATAAAGGCATATGGAAAAGGGGACATACTGGTTGATATCAAGATTGGTGCGAAGGTGACTACTAATCATCTGAAGGACGTTTGGTATGTGCCTGATATGAGTCGGAATTTATTTTCTTTGAACCGATCTTTGGAACGGGGATATGAATTTTTTGCAAACAAAGATGGTTGTAAGCTAACCAAAGAAAGTCAGACATGCTTGACAGTGAGAAAAATGTCAAATGGGTTGTATGTCCTTGACATGAAATTCCATGCTCTACAGAAGGCTGGAGAAGTACTGTTACCATCGACGACTGGTTCCAAGCAGCTGTGGCATCAATGTCTTTGCCATCAGAACAAGCAACATGTGAAATCAGTCATGAAGCGTCGGGGGCTCCCTGTGACAGGTGAGAGTAAAGTTCGGAAGCAGGCAATGCGAAATGAGTTTGATTGCCTTGCAGAAGATGAGACTTGGGATCTTGACAGTCTACCTCCAGGCAAGGGAGTCATTGGAAATAAATGGACATTGAAAGTCAAGACCAAGCCTAATGATTCGGTCGATGATCAAAAGAAGGCCTGCTTAGTCGTGAAGGGTTATATCCAGAAAAAGGATGTGGATTTTTGACAAAACTTCAGCACATCCGAAGCAACTACCAGCTGGCAGACCCGCTTAAGAAGAGTCTACCAGCATCATCCTTCTTGAATAATAGGCCTCCTGTGTTTGGGGGGAGGTGTTTTATAATCATATGTTGTTATTCAGTCCAACAATTGCAAGTTTACAATAAAAGTGCTTTTTCACAAATTGGCTCAATCAATATACACTATCTTAGCAAGTTTCCATCTAATGATTATCCTTGGTCTGATTGAGAAATCTTAGAATAGAAACTATATACAGGGTGTCCCGCATTGAGATGTCCTAACTTTAGGGGTTTATTCTGAATCCCATTTGTAGTTTAGTGGCGCAAAAATGAGCGTTCTACCTGAAAATGTAGAGGAGCTATTCAATCTTTTGTCTATTTTAAAAACTACGGGCTTTTTTAAAGAAAAACTGTGTTTTCGGGATTTGTGATTAATGTATCGTGAATAACAACCACATTTTTAAAATCTACATTAAATTTCCAATTCTATCTGCTTCTCCCATCCCTTTACTCAGTTAGATTCATTTGGTTTACTATTTACACATCAATTGTCCATTATTTACATATATACAGTCTTAAATATTGAAATTCTGCTATCATTGTTCAATATTTTTGAGGCTGCTAATTCCATATTCGTTCTAAAATGTTTAGTAAAGTCGTTTCTTTGCTTTTAAAAATATATATATATATATCATTATTATTAGCTACAAACAACCGAATGCCATACAATTTTTTCAGAGAAGTTTTAATTTATTTCTTGTGTATATTCTATTGGTGAAAAGTGTTAAAAATAGTACATTACACATCTAGAAGAAGAATACCAGCCCCCGAAGAAGGAAAACACCATTTGGGCAAGTAGCAATACTATAAATTTGCAATATTTAGTACAACTGTACAGGCCTTTTAGAGGCCTCTTCTTTGAACCCCTTCAAAGATTTCCCTTAAGGGAAATCTTTCCTAATGGATCAAAACCATCAACAAACCCAACCAACAACTACTAATATGACTAGTTTTGCCAGTACAGTTAAATCTAAAATTACTCAGAACCTAACCTCAAGGCCAAGTAAAGAACAGGGAATTCTATTCCCAGCTGTTAATAATATTCCCCTAGTCAAGTACATCCTTGGTGTTGGTGAACTTATTGAACCTAAAAACATATTGTATGCTTCTCGAATCTCTAATCAAAGAATATCGTTGTTCCTTTCAAGCAAAAACTGTGTAGATAACTTCATTTCAACCCATAAAGGAATTACCGTAGAGAATAATTTTATTGAAGCTAGGAGACTAGTTACTCCTTCAAAACGTTTAGTAATCTCCAATGTTGCTCCCTTTATACCTTGTGATATGATTGAACAAAAACTGCAAGACCTAGGGATTAAACTACTGTCCTCCATCACAGACTTACGTGGGGGGGTTGAAGATAAAGGGCTATGAACATATCCTCAGTCACAGGAGACAAGTTTTCATTCAGGACGAGCATTTGAAATTGGTCCCTCCGACGATACTTGTGGAATATGAAGGCACAAACTACCAACTATTTCTGGGAGGGGACGATCCAAAGTGCTTTCTTTGTGGAGCTGGATCGCATCAAAGCTCACAGTGTACTCTTAAAGGCAATAAGTTGAGTGATCCAGTTACTATGTGTAATGACAGCTCAGAAAATACCTTAAAAAATAATAACTCCTTTACAACTGTTCAACAGAGAGAAACAATTACTGACATATGTTTAAATTCTGCCAACGGCCATAGCCACATTGAATACACCGGTTCCCGTAGATCACCGAAGTTAAGCAATGTCGGGTGTGGTCAGAACCTGAATGGGTGACCGACCACGTGCTGTTGGCATTATAAAAGGGTGGCAACCTGTAGATAGCCCGGCGCTAATAGCAAAATAGTTGATGCGCCGTTAAAAACGAAGAAAAAAAATGTTTAAATTCTAAATTCAATTCTAACCCTGCAGCATTACTTCAGCTAAACTTGAACAAACCTACCGATAATCTCTCTAAAACTCTGTCCATTAAAGTGTTGAAGGAAAATATTACCAGCGAAAAGCAACCTTCTTCTGAGTTCCCCGTTACTGCGGAGCCTTCTAAAATCCCCATCGATCATACTGCCTCTCATGAACCCTCCAAACAAATCAATGATAAAGAAAACACTACCTTCTTGACACCTTCAAAGAAATTGAACATTAATGATGCTAAAATTGAAATAGAAAAGGACACTAACAAGTATCCATTATCTTATGACAAGCTAGTTTCCTTATTAGATATATCAATATTTCAAAAGAACAAACTCGACTTCGTCAAAGAATTTACAGCTGACATTAATGGTTTAGTGGAAATGCTTGTCGACACGAAAAACTTAACTAAAAATCGAACTGCTAAAATTTGTATTACGAAACTACGAAACTTATTAAAGCCATCTCTAAATTGCCTATTGACGAAGTAAACAGTATCTCCACTGAAGACAGTGATAACCTTTCAGATCAGAATAATAAAGAACAGTAAAAGTCTAAATCATATCATATGGCACAATATATAAAGATTATTCAATGGAATTGTAACGGCATGTATAAACATTATGAATACCTAAAGTTACTCCTTACCGAAAAAAGTCCATCCATTTGTTGCTTACAAGAAACTCATTTACAAACAGCACAAACAACTCACTTCAGAAATTTTAAAATTGTTAGAAAGGACCGTATTAACTCAGAGGCGTCATGGGGCGGTGTGTGTATATTAGTAGACAAGAAACTTCATACTACAGAAATCAAATTAAAGTCACATTTAGAAGCCATAGCAGTTCAAGTATTTATTCCCAATCCTCTAACAGTATGTAGCCTTTATATTTCGCCAACCCATAATTTCTGTGAAGAAGATCTACACAATTTACTAAATCAGCTACCGAGGCCAGTACTAATCGTTGGAGATTTCAATGCTCACAGCCTATTATGGAAGTCACCCTTATCTGATTATCGCCATAGGGGTAAAGAAATAGAAAAATTCTTGGAAATCGAATCTTCCCTAACCCTTCTAAATGATGGATCCCAAACACATCTTGATGCTAGAACTGGTAGATTCTCAGCAATTGACCTGTCAGTAATGGATAATTTGCTTGCACTCAAAAGTACCTAGAAAGTGTTAGACGAATCATATGGAAGCGACCATTTTCCCGCTGAGATTAAGATTATGTCAAATAGAAACGCTCAGTCATATGATTTTCCAAGATGGAATTTCCAAAAGGCCAATTGGGATTCATTCATGCATTATATAGATAATAACCTCAGTCTTCTTTCAGATGATTCAGGTATGTCTGTCGACTATCAAGTTAAAATATTTAATGAAATTATTACTAACGCAGCTAGCATGAACATACCTAAAATAAAACCGTCAAGTGGTCGTTGCCGCGTACCTTGGTGGAATGACCAATGTAAAATAGCAATCAAAAATAAGAAACGAGCACTTAATAGATATAGAAGAACAAAAACTTTCGAGGACTTTCAGATATTCAAAACATCCCGGGCCATTGCTAATAAAATTATTAGAACTAGTAAAAAACAGTCTTGGCATGAATATGTTACAGCTATTAATTCTCAAAATTCCATTAAAGACATTTGGACCAAAATAAAACGGATTTGGGGCATACGAAAGGACAACACTATATCCGGCATCGAACTTAGAAGTAATTTAATAACAGACAAAATTGAAATAGCGAACGCTCTAGGCAAGCAATTTTCAGATATTTCAAATGATGAAAATTATGATCAAACATTTTTGCTGTTTAAAAATGCTCAAGAACAATTACCTTTCAAAATAAATAATGACTCTTCATCAGGGATGGATAAACCTTTCACTCTTGGTGAACTTGAAGAAGCTCTGAAATCTTGTAAATCTAGCACATCTCAAGGACATGTTAACATTCCATACGTCTTTATAAAACATTTCAGTTCAATAACTAAAAGCAAACTTCTGGCAATTTATAATACTATCTGGACAGAAAATGTTTTCCCTAGGGATTGGAAGCTCTCGATAGTAATCCCAATCCGTAAGAGTTTAAATCCAAATTCAAATATTACCGATTTTAGACCAATATCTCTTATCCCATGTATGTCCAAAATTCTGGAAAAAATGGTGAACAGACGATTAGTCTACTTTCTCAATAAAAATGATCTGATATTGAGGAACCAATCCGGTTTCCGAAAAACTCACTCCACCTTAGACAATTTACTCATACTTGAAAATGAAATTCAAAATACTTTTTTGGATAATGAACATTTAATAGCAGTATTTTTTGACATCCGGAAAGCCTATGATATGATGTGGCGCCATCGTGTAGTGACTATACTTCATCAATTGGGTGTACAAGGCCATATGTTACATTTTATTTAAAACTTCTTGAGTGACAGATTTTTCAAAGTTAGAATTGGGAATGAGATTTCTATGCCCTTCTCTTTAGAAAATGGCACCCCACAAGGATCCGTCCTTAGTGTCACTCTTCTTAGTTTCAATAAATGATGTAGTTCATGATCTCCGTCCTAGAGTAAATTACTCTGCATATGCAGATGATCTAGTCATTTTTGCAAGAGATAAATCTTTAGATGTTATCAAATTTAAACTTCAAAAGTCAATCCAAAATCTTGAATCGTGGTGTGGACAATCTGGATTTAAATTTTCTGAGGAAAAAACAGCATGTATGCTCTTCTGCAAAAAAAGGAACTGCCAGAACAACCCACCTTTATATCTATTTGGATCCACTCTTCACTACACTGACTCATACAAATACCTGGGTATATATCTAGATCAAAAGCTAAATTGGATAACACATTTAATATACCTGAAACAAAAATGTCAAAAACGATTAACTATGTTGAAAATTCTGGCTAACACTAATTGGGGCTCCGACCGGAAAACATTATTACACCTTTATAAAACCACCATAAGAAGCAAATTAGACTACGGATCAGTGGTTTATTCCTCCGCCAGTCCAACAGCCTTGAAAATTCTGGATTCGATTCATAATATGGGAATCAGAATATGTACTGGTGCTTTCCCAACATTGCCTGCAGCTAGCATCCTTGCAGAAAGTGGTGAACCTCCGCTCTACTTGAGAAGAGCATATCTGTCGTTGGCTTACTACATCTCATTAAAAGCGAATAACAACCACCCAGAATTATTAACGGCAAGTAATGTAGATCATCCTGGACGGCAACCAAATTCATTCATCTACAGAATATTTCGCTTAATTCATAATTTTAATCTTAGACTTCCCGCGGTACTTCAAAATTCTTTAGTCACAAGACCTCCCTGGAAAAATATTAATTTGGAAGTCAACTTTTGTCTATCTAGGTATCTTAAAGAATCAACATCTAACCTTATATATGAAAGACTATATCAAGAACAACTCATGAAATATAAAGATTATATTCAGATTTTTATGGATGCCTCTAAGAGTGATTCAAAGGTAGGATGCGCCATTGTACAAGAAAATTTCTGTTCAAAATTCAATCTCCATGAAACTAATAGCATTTTTTCCGGAGAAGACTTTGCTATTTGGCAGGCATTGAATTTAACCAACATTATAGATAAATCAAAAATTTTAATTATTACTGACTCTATGAGTTCATTAAAAGCCATTGAACACAGAGACTCAAATAATCCCATAATTCAAAAAATGGAGGAAGCCTGTATCAACATGCAAAATAAAACTATTGCTCTAATCTGGGTCCCTTCTCACCGAAATATTGGTTTGAACCAGAAAGCAGACGAGGAGGCGAATTCAGGTAGAGAACAGGTTGATGGGGTTACAATCATCGAGGAAGCCACAGCTCCAGACTTGAGGCATTTTGTCAAGAAGACAATACTCCACTTTTGGAATGAGGATTGGCTAAAAGTTAACAATCATCTCAGGAAGGTAAAAGAGGATGTAAAACTATGGACTACGTCAGAGCGACAGAATAGAAAAAATGAGGTGATACTCAGCAGACTACAAAATTGACACATACATACTTGCTACGAGGCTTACACCCACCAACATGCGATGCCTGCCATGTAATACTGACAGTGGAACACATTCTACTCTACTGTCCTACATTTAAAAAAGAAAGAGAAGCCTATGGAATCCCGAATAGCCTTAAAGAAGCTCTGAAGGATGATCATCAACAAACACAAAATGTAATCGACTTCATCAAAGAAATAAAATTACAATTGTAAATAAACATCATCGACCTGCCAATGACTCTTCATGAGTAGAGGCAGACAATTAAAATAAAATAAAATCAATATATATAAAATGTAAGTTTATAGATATCATTGTAATCTGTGTAAGGTTACAAGTACTTTTAAGCTAATAGTTAGGGCTTTTTCTTTTTAAGTGAATTTTTTTTTTTTTTTAATGGGCATGAAATTTGATTTTCATGCACTTTTTCTGTTTATTAAACATTAACTTAAGTTGTTTATTGTTAATTATATTCCTCTGTTTCTCAGCTTTTAGGAAAGGCTCTTGGGTTCAACTCATACAAAAAAATACACTTTCAAGGTACAGATATTAGAACTATGTTCCAAATGATCAAGAGACATGAGAAGCCATCCAATGAGATCGTTCCTTACAAACCAAGTAATTATTACAACTTTTACTATATTAAACGTCTGTATCATCCTCAAGACAGTATGTCCTGTTCATGACCTTATTTTCCAAATCTTTAACTCAATGTCCTTAATAACACAGGACAACATTTGATCTATAATAAACTACTCGGAGCGGTATGGTTCTTATAGGGTTTTGGGGATTGCTGATTACGATGAGCGGGTTGGTTAACAATCATCACATCAGATTCAAGGTCATTTGAAAGTCAAATAGAGAAAAGAACCTTAGAAAAATTTTGAAAAAATCATACATATGTTTTTGAGGTCTCTGAGCCTGAGGTACCCGTAGTTTGTTTGACTCACATGGCCTCCCAGAAAATGAATTTTTTCTACGTTTTTTTTCTCTATTGACCTTCAAATGACTAGGAAAAGGTGTAAAGGTCAAACAAATACAGATTCGGACTCAGGTACCTCAAACACATACGCATGAATTTCTTCAGATTTTTTGTACGTTTTTTTCTCCATTTTACTTTCAAATAACCTTGAGTCTGATGTGATGATTATTAACCAACCCGCTCATCGTAATCAGCGACCCCATAAGAACCATACAGCACCGAGTGTATTTTTTGATAGAAACGCCATGTGTTTGAAAAAAAAAATTAGCTATTTAAAGTTACTCCCCATGTCATGAAATATAAGAAAATATTGACAAATCATCAGAAGAAATAGAAGATGTTACTGTGTATATTTATTTTTTATTTAAATTTTATATTGTTATATATCTGTTGTAGCAGGTTATGTTGAAGAAGGGAATATACTTGACTTCACGCAAGGGAGAGAAAGAATGAAGTATGCTGATTCTATTCTTCCAGTAGGATGTACGAATTTGCGTGAATTCACTGTCAATGTAAGTTTTTGTCATGTGTTCATTTCAATAATATAAATTTATTTACTTCTTATATAACAGGCGGAAGGTTAAAAAATAATATATATATATATATATATATATATATATATAAAATTAATAAATAAGATTTATTAATTACTGCGCAACTAGTTTCACATTTTCAGTGGCTCATCAGGAGCCTGAAAACTAATTATATATATTATCGTAGTTTTAACCAAAAAAAACGTCTAACCCTAATAGGGAAGAAGGGGAGAGATTTATTAATGATTTTTTTTTTTTTTTTTTGGCTACGGTACCAATAATAATAGAAGTTGGAGGTCAACAATGGGAGAAAATATATTAAAAATAAATTTTAACTTTTAGATTGAACTTTTTAATATGGAGCAGATCGGATTAGACAATACATGATTTTACTTTTCACATTGAACAAAAAGTATGAAATTTGTTTTGATTCATGATGTTCTTGCTTTAAATTTCATAAATTGTTCCTGGGTGAAGTCAAAATATGTTATTATTTTCACTAAAATAATGCTAGTCTGACATAGAACTATCTTGACTTATGTCGTTCTTGCAAGGATATTTATTTAGTTTTTGGTACATTATTGACATAAAAAGAAATAGTCCTTTCTTGATGCAAAACTCAGAATGAAAAATGGAATTTCCTTGTGTGCACAACCGTTTTATAAAGAAATAATATACTCTTTCTCTAAACAATAGGCATTTCCTGCTTACGATTTAAAGGTGAACACTCCTGAAATATAATGCAAAAATGACATTCTAGCTGTTAAAAGTGAAGTTAAAGATATGATGAAAATAGTCTTAGTTAATATAGCAGATCTTTTAGATATACTTTTGTTGAAAAAAGTGAGACAGATGTTTGTATTTGTTAACACAGTTGAGGCTAAAAGTTTTTTTGTTTTTTTTTTCCATGAAACTTGGTATATACCATCCCCCATAACAAACAATTGGACATTTTTGTTAACCAGCAATATTGGTCATTCTTTAGGGACAAATAACTCCAATTGTAAAGTTGCCAATATGGCCCAAACATGGCCAATATTACTAGTATGGTCAACATTTTTGTTGCATTCGAACGAATCATCTAAAGAGAAAGATGTGTTGTAAAAATTAACTGAATTGTTTCATTAGGAATGGTGGTTTACACCGGAAACAAATTATTCTTTTGTCGTTATTTTTACCTCCTTACAACAAAACTCTGTATATATCATGCCCAACTATGAAAGTATTGTTAAAAAGCAAAAACAGTCCCTTAAAATTTGGGATTTACTCCTCAACAAAATTAAATGAAAAAATAATAATTGAGCCAGCTGTTCATTACAAATAGGGAAAATCAAAACCATTTTTGTTTGTTTTGTATTTACATACGTTATTTTAAGCATATTATTGAGTAATACAGCGGCTTAACTAATCACCTTGCTGAGAAATCACTGATTTTATTATATATTAAACCACTGACTTAATTTTTTCTTTTTAGTCGACGAGTGAGTGGGGAAAGTCCATGATATCATCACAGATGACGATCAGAGTGAAAGGACGCAACTCCTCCGTAGAAGACGTTCTACGAGCTCTCATCACACAGAATCTAGTAATGTTACCAGTTCCAGATTACATTCGGAGGCTACCATCACTTGATAGGAACAGCATTAAAATAAAAACAACACAAACCATGAATGAAGCAAAATCTGACTCAGAAGATTCAGATTTTTAATTGTTGACATTTAAAAAGAAACGTCCACATTGCTATTCTAAAAATTCAGAAAACTGTACAAATATAAAAATTATTTGTTTAAATTTATTTAAATTATGTATATTTTTGTATCTTCAAAATAGTATATATTCCATTTCTTTCTTCCATGTATATTTTCTTTTTTTTTTTTAATAAATTATGTGACTTTTATACCTCTTGTATTTTTTTTTAAATTTACTTTATTTGCTTGTTTCAAGCAAGCAATTCTATCATGTGAGTGGTTCAAAGAAAATGACACTTTATTAGAGAGTCAGGTTTTTATATAATTTGAAAATAATATAAAGCACCAACTCTCAACCAGTTCTAATCATGAATAATAATAATAAGCATTATTAAATCTTGTTTAAGACAAACGCCCCTCCATCCATAAAGACAACAATGAAAATAAATTAAATGTTCCTTCCTGGACAAAAATAAGAACAGTAGACTCTCCCTAATCCAGCGTCATTGGGACCGGGGTATAGCCGGATAAGAGAATTCAGTTAGAAGCGAGTATTTATTTATTTGAAAGCCCTTATTATTTGAGGATATAATAATACGTACCATTCTTTATATTGCATATTTAAGTAAAATTTAGGTACAACTTATCCTTGCTGGTGTATTATTTACAAGTGCATATGAATGTTAAACTTTCAAGGAATAAAAATATGTGGACCAGCCGCAGATACCTTAGTAGAAACACAAGTTCCCGCCTCTAAAACAAAACATATATGCCTTCTTTGGCATCCATTCAATGAAATACCACGGAACAAATCTGGTTTGGCTAGCTAGGAAGGGAATGTTTTCTAGGAACCCTCAAGCCAGTCGAGTTCTGAGATCTGTCACTCATTCCTCTCGGAGATCACCAGATTAGAGAGAGCGAGGGATAAGAGAACACCGGATAAGGGAGAGTCTACTGTGTATTAATTTGGATCGGGTCGCCTCATGGTATAGTGGCTAACACCTTGGATTCTTATGCGGGAGATGGGGGCTTGAGTCCCCAGGAATTTTTCTCATTTTAAGGCCCATTGAGAAAATTCCCAGCTGCCCCATGGATGTCCGAGCTAATGGCCCAGATGTCTGTAAAATAAAAAATTAATTTGAACCTCAATAGGGGTCTATTAATTTGAAACAAATATCCGAGTCCCCACAATTTCATCTTACCATATTTGAAATGGCCTCCCTCTACAACTGGGGTGCTCTCTGTGAATTCTTTACTCCAGTCGCCTGATATTTCCCTTTGACCCAAAGATTATTTATGGCTAGAGACGGACTGGTAATTCGATTTCGACCTCCTAATGACAACATCAGATGTCAGCTTCCCCTGTGGTCATATTGAGGAAGAGCGTAATGCACTTGTGGACAAAGGTTTCAAAAAAGCAATTTGAAACAAGTTTTTGGACATTCACTTAAAACTAAGACTTTGTCCTTTAGGAAGCTACCAACACCAGACTTAATAGAAATTCAGTTTGAGCCTATTGAATGGGCGCTTCCCCCTGCCTAGCCTTATTTGTGCTTTACCAATTGATATGTACATAGAGATCATGTTCTGTAGACATTATACTAACGCCAAAATATTTAAATTGATATTATTTTTTCAAAACATTTATATAAATATAACATAAAAAGTCCAACTCGCAGGAACTACGTCATCTTAGTGCCGTTCCATTCTTATCCCTAGTCTCATTTGGAAAGATTAAAATAGAAACAGTTATTATTTTGGTTCGACCTTTCTTGAGAAGCTTTTATTGCCTTACCTGTTACTTGCTTTTACTTGTTACCTGGAAGGGTCAGGCAGCATCTTTCATTCCCTTCTAGAGATACTAATCTCACTCTTCAATGTATTAAAAAATATCAAAATGTTTACACTTTCTTTTACTCTTCTACTATAGTACTAATTCTCCAAATAAATCCAATTAAAAAACCACCAATTAAAAAGTGAGCTAAGCAACTACAAAAACGCGTTCAAAAGAACAAAACATACACATTTGAAGTTTTAAGCACTTATTTCTCCGATTGACATCACCTAATCGAAAATTACTTCAGAATATTTTCTATTGCGCTTACCAAGATTTCCAACCCTTTTCGAGATATTAAGGAAAATATACGAAGTTCCCAAAACTTTTCATGTCTAAAAATAAAATATTTTATTCTAACCCTTCCTTAACTCCAAACGTAACCAAAATTTCAAAATCGTTGTTAATATGAATTTTCAACATGCAGAAAATATTTTAGCTGAATCCCATGATTCTATGTACCCAAACCAAAAATTCCGACTCGCAGGAACTGCGTCATCATAGCGAGGTGCCCGAGTGCCATTAGTAAAGGAATAATACCTAATTTCATTAAAATCTGCCCATTTTTTAGCCAGCTAGAGAGCGAACAGAAATACTAAATGAGATGAAGATAGTTAGCCGTTGAGGTGACGCAAAGTGAAAGGATGGTTGGGACTCGGCTAGGAGAAAAAAAAAAGTCAGATCTTCAAGCAAAACTCGACGTTTAGACTTAGGCTGCACTTTGGAAGAGCAGGTAAAGAAGGGCGGATTCTGCTGGTTAATGAACTTGACCTTTCAAATTAGACGAAAGATTTTTGTACTAAATTTCATCAAAATCGGACAGACAAATATATATATATATATATATATATATATATATATATATATACATATATATATATATATATATATATATATATATATATATATATATTGTGGTGTTTAGTGGGGGGGGGGGGAGAGAAAAGAATTTTAAATTATGTTAGGAGAAGAAAAGAATAAAAAAGTTATTATAGGAAAAGTTCATTTAAAATTACCAAACTCACCACATACGAACTTATGAATAAAACTATTTGAATAATTAAATTAATTTAATAAATTTCCTGAAAGAAAAGCATGAGAAATATATAATTAGAACCACTTCTTACCATCTGTCCTTTTATGTGTTGAAACCATATTAAATACCAGGAGAAAGGTTCATTATAAATAAAATAGAGTTGGAAATAATTGACTTATATTGAATAAAAGATATAATTTAAGATTTGGCATGGCTGTGATATAAAAAAGAAAAATTGCTTGACTCACATAATTGTATCAATGTTAGGTTATTTAGGAAAAGTTAGAACATAATTAAAATATTAACTTATATATTAAAATATAAATATTGGCCATTATGAAATTTTAGATAGCTTTTAAATTTAATTGAAGATTGGCAGTTATTGAGGTATACTCAGCTTATGATACGGATGATGTTCTGGAAGTGAAGAGGTAGACTGGTTGTAGTTATGTCGGCATGTTGAGGAGAATGATGGTCGGCTGCTAGATCATGGAGTGGTGTCTGGCCATCATGAGAAGATGAAGTGAGAGCTTGGTGTCGGCTGACCAGCTGGTTCTGCAGCGAGATCGTGTGCCCTTGGCCTCTGGTGCGCGAATGAGTGTGCTCTTGCCCTTCGCTGGCGCTGGAATGAGATCGTGTGTCCTCCGCCTCTGATGCTCGAATGAGATCGAGTGGTGGGGGAAGGCCCTTTTTATAGAGGCGTTATTCCCACCATACCAAGGGTGTTTGTCTTCAGCGATCGCCACCTGGATGTTCAAAGGGCAACTTTTGGAAGCACCTCTTCCTGGGAATCTTGTATACCTTATCGCTCCTAGCAGAGATATTTGGACTCTTCTTTTATTTCACACTGCCCTTTTTAAAAAAAATAAATACTGCCAAACTGAGCACTGCCAATTGCTATCCCTTTTATTACTCTTTTATTTATTTAATTGGTTGACAAAAGATAATATTTGTGATGGACTTATGGAATATAACTTAGCCTTTATTTTGAATAGGAATGCTACTCTTTGCTATGCTAGAAACTGACTCTTTCTAGAGCACCCCCTTTTAGATCATTACATTTCGGGTGGGCTCCGGTGTAAAAAAAATAAAAACTGCTTAGCATGTTTTAAATTTTTTTTTTTTTTTTTTTTAATTTAATTTGGTCTAAAGATTTTGTTTTCCGGCTCAGGGTATCAGGGTAGCATTACTATTCAAATATTGGATTACTATTAACTGGTTTCAATTAAAAAGTTCTGGCGGGATTAAAAATCCCGCCAGAAGGACAGCCTATGTCAATGGGCCTCTAAGCTCACCCTTTCATAAGGTACATGAGGACTCATATGTTCTCCTGCCAGAAACGAGCTAATCAAGAATTTGCCAGCCATCATTTGTGATGAGTGTTAGCATTCCACAGGTCTAACACATTATAGCAAGAAGATGTTTTTCTCAAAACAATCCTGAGATAGAGAAATTATGGAAATTCACAAACACTGTAGGCTCTCCCTTATCCCTCCCTCTCTCTAATCCAGCAGTCCCAGAGAGGAATGAGTGACAGATCCCGCAACTCGCTGGAGCTAGACCAGCTAGAGGTCTACCTTCCCTTCCTAGCTGGCCAAACATTTATTTCTTGGTGTTTCATTGAATAGAAGTCAAAGAAGGCATATATGTTTCATTTTAAAGGCATAGACTTGTTGCTATACTAAGACACGTGCATTATTAAAGTGGTACATATTATTCTTCTCAAATAATAAGGTTTTTCAAATACATAAGTGTCCGCTTCTAACTGAATTCTCTAGACTGGTTTTTCTCTAATTCGACTGTACCCCTGTCCCGACGAGGGGGAGTGTTTACTGTATGATTGACTTCTTTTAGCATAATACTTAATCAGGTGTGTCAAAATACATTTATTTATTTAAATTTTAATGGCCACTCATAAAAGCACAGATTTTTGGAATGTGTTATCTACAGGCACATCACCCTTTGTAGCCAAGATTTTTTCGGAAGAAAAGCCATCGCCCCTAGTGGGAATCGAACCCATGACCTTAGGCACAGATAGCTCACACCTTATTATAGCTAACACTCACGGCTATTGGGCAAAATTGAAATCTTATAGAATGTACCAAAACACATACTATAAGATGTTTTTGGTACTAAAATTATGTTGATCACTGAAACTGGCCAAAATAGGAAATTTAATAAAAATAGGAATCACATATGAAATTAGTATATATTTATAAATAGACAAACAAAATTCTAAAATATATTTAGCCTATTAAATGGTCATGAATATTTAAAAATAAAAAAAAAGGAAAAAATCTCAAAAGTACACGAACTGTAAACAAAAACAAAATGCTCACTCAGAGGTTTATGTATTCAAACATGTTTGAGTGGCAATCAAAATGCAAATTATATTTACATAAGTTAAACACAATACTATCTACAAAGCCAACACTGAGTATATACAAATATTCTTGAAATAATGTTAAGATTATTAAATATTCAGTTGTCTTATGTAGAGATTAAAATTCAAGGAATGTTACGGCAACTTGAACATCATCTAATATAACTATACGACTTAATCAAACTCTTTAATATCAAAAAGCACTTTCTTTTTTTTTTAATTTTTTTTTTTTAGCTCAGTAATAGTTGAGATAAATTTAAAAAAAACCTCTCAGCAAAACGTTCTCTCATTCCTTAACAAGACAACCACTAGAATAAATAACAAAACTTTAGCTTTTTTATGTTTTTATAGTTGGCTGACTTAATTTTTTTTTTTTTTTTAGTTTTTTGTTTTTTGTTTTCCTTTTATGATTGAATCAGCAGGTTATTCACATACAAATATTGGTGATAAAACTTTTTATTTTTATTTTAGTTGCTGCCTTGATTAGGAATTCGCTCAGTTTAACACGTTAAGTGCGGCAGCTGTTTAGCCATACTTAACTGCAGTTAACGTGTTAACAGACTTGATTTTTAGTTGTCACAATTTTATTCAATGATGTTAAGAAATTTACTACCAAGTTCCAACATTATCCTAAGATCGTAATGTTTCATTATCAGTCAAATAATTTCTAAAAGCAATGTTTAACTAGAGACTAGAGATAAATTAATTATCCATCACCTAAACAGTTATTAATTGTATCTTGAAAAGTCTCTAAAGAATTACACAGCCTCCTCATTTAGACGATAACTTAAGAATTATCCTAAGAAAAAGTTATTATTTACTTATATAAAACACTAATTATTTAAAACAAATTATAAATACAAAATAATAACAAAACAAAACCTTACATAACTTAAGGAACTTATTTATCAACTTCTCATAACAAAATAATGTGCAAAATTTATAAATCAAAATTTTTATTATGTCATTTAATTCAATACATGACAATTTAATATATCTTTATATAGATGTACAAATGTTTTAAGAAATTCCTGATTTTCAAAATATTAGCAACAAAAGAATCTGAGATAATTTTAACAGTTTAAAAAAAAAAAAGAAAAGAAAAATAAATTGATCTAACAAAGAAATTTTCAAAGCTCTCTGCTACTATCTACATATCACAATAGTCTTAAGCACAGTAAATGCTTCAAAATTACTCAACAAAGAGCTACGACGAATTTCTATCTAAGAACGTAATGAAAAATATTAAAACATATATTTTTAAACAAATATTAATGTAGGAAAATAAAGTACTCTATTTACAATAAACACAATACAAACTTTTAAGTAATCATAAATTCTGGAACAAAAATATGTTCAATGCAAAACAAAAACACATGTTTATGATATAGATACAGAACATTACTTTATACATTTTTATGAATATATACAAAATGTGAGAGCTATAAAAATGTAAACAAGATGTGAATATTTAACCGGTAATCATTTTAATATAATATAAGACTGTATTTATGAATACTTATGATAATATATTATAGTGCTAATATTACACTAAATAATAAGTATATAAAAATGTTATTTAAATTACACATAACAATCGATTTCTATGTAAAATTATTTCAAATAACCTTATGCTTAAAATGGTGTCATATGGAGTTAGTGTGGCACTAATAATAAATTATTCTCAGCCATTTCTGAATAATTAAATACTGTAAGGTTTTATTGATAGAAAATGAGGAAGGCGAATTACTTTAAGCTATAAACAGTGTGATGATTAATTAATTACCAATAAATAATTATTCACGCTTCTTAAAATAAATTCTTCGAAAAGAGCGTAAGAGAGGAAACGTGACTATTCGCCGTTCGTTGATACGAAACCACTTCAAGTAGACGTAAAATCGTATATTTGGGTTAACTACTTTTGCATTTTCCTGCGTCTCGAAGATGACCTTAAAATTCTAGGAGAACTCAGCAATAAACTGCTGTTTCTTCTTGAAGCTAAAACTTCTTCCATTGCCGGAGTACAAGATTCGCCGTTTAACATGGAACAACTAGAAAATTCAGAAACATTTTAAATTCAATAATAATTGTTAAAAGCGGATATATATATATATATATATATATATATATATATATATATATATAAACTATATATATATATATATATATATATATATATATATATATATATATATATATATAGTGAGAGAGAGGGAGTTTTGATTTTGAGTACAAAATAAAGTATTTAAAAAAATATGGATGAAAACAATTCCTTTGAAATATAGTAAGTACTTTCAATTAATATTTGTCATTGTATTCAATTAATCACTATGTAATTTCTAACCATTGTATGCAGTCTTCTGCACCAGGAGTGGTGGAATCATCCTCTTAGAACAATTTTACAATTATTTTTGAGGAATTTAAGAAAATATAAGGAAATCTGAAAACTCCCCAGGTCTATTCATACATATTATTTTAAAAATAATTCCTGTTTTCCAAGTTTTGTATTTTATAGTTTGGATGAATGCCAAACATATGAAAAAATATCAACTCAAACCTTTGGAGTAACCAAAATCCAAATTCTGTTCGCTTTTCTCAAAAAAGGCTAAATATATTATGTGTAAAGAGGTTTTCTTAGCTTTCCATCACAAAGTACATATAAAAAGTAAACCTCAAAACAGGGGTCGACTTATACAAAATATTGGGGGGCTCATACCGCGGGTCTTGCCCCAGAAAATGTTTGATGAAAAATAGTGAGTTTTTCAGCAACGCTCGCCTGCCGGCCCCAGACTTTACCCAAAGGTTCGTGCACCGGGACAAATTCTAAGTGCCAGCAGCACCGTAACACTATCATGATTCATAACACTCGTTTCCAGTTAAGCTGCTTACTCTCGTAATAATTATTTGGTTTAACTCATTAGTGAATACATTTTAAAGGGTAAATAACGTCAAACAAGACAAATAAAAAACCTACATAATTCTGTGATTTTATTTTGCAAGAATTTTGCTGGTAAACAGTGTTAAGGTTGCAAATTCTGCTGGATAATGTACTTAAAAGTTTGTTTTAGAAAAATATTATATATATATATATATATATATATATATATATATATGTTTATATATATACCTGTCTGTCCTTGATCTCCTTGAAGAATCTGAAAATCGCTTTCCTCTCCTTTCCATAACTTTAAGCATAGCTGAAGTCGGGTTGGATATAACACTCGGCTTTTCAACTCTAGTCGGCGTAATCATCCTTAACATAAAAATGAACTACATTAGAACATTTAATCATATTTAACAAATATTTTACCACAAATAAAATCATTCAAAAGAGTGTCGTAGATTAACAATTATTTTCTATCTGGTTAAGCGATAAAACATATTTTAATTGCTATAGAGATGATTCTATGGAGATAATTCATTTATTTCCACAAGAACAATATTCACACTTCAAACTCTGAGTGAATTTATGTAGGCATGAAAAAGCAGAAAACCCACCTCTCTAGACGCATATATGTGTCCCAGGTCCAGTTGTAAATAAATTGAAAAATTTCTAAAAAATCAAAATTAACATTTTTTAATTTTGTTCCAGGCAAATTAATTGTTATTACTATTATGTTTTTATGACAATGGAATGCTTGGAAATTGCAAGCTGAGGAAATGCTTTTCTTAGTACATATATCCTTGAGTTGTGAAAGGATCATTCCCAGGTAACATATTTTATTGCCTGGGCAATACATCCTTTAGACTGAAAAGATATTCAGGTATATGAAAAATCCCTTTGTACTTTATTAGCCTTTTCTTTGTTTTGGGTTTGGGGTACAAGGACCTTTCACATCACAGACGTCTAAAATCTGAGAGATATTGGCTCTCACATTCACATACGCACTGTATCCCATAATCAGCGAGGGGCAATGACCTTACGGTTTAGCTGTCATTAACATGGCTCAAAATCATCTAAATCAGTGACGATTAAAATAGATAGTCCAAAGAAAGTAGTGAAAAAATATATACACAACTAGAAAAAAAAGGAAAATAATTTTTATAAATAAAAAAACTCCTCCAGTGGTGCGTCCTAAGTCCCCATCAAAAACTAGGATGGAAAACTGTAAGACTGGAAAAATGGTATAAAGGCACAAGCGGACCGGGAGCACCACAATTTTATCTCAAGTTACAGTGTAAGTAGACCTGGCCCTCCCTTCACACATGTGGAGATGCTTGTCACGCAAGACTGTCAGCGGCTATAAAGTTAAGTAGAACTAAAATTACGAATACCCAAGTGGTTGGAAGGGCTTCGTGGATGAAGAGTGTGGTGGTAAGAAGGGGATAGAAAACAGAGCCTAGCCTGGGCTCCGTTTGGCTCAGTCTACAACATTCCTGGCCTCTTTACTAATATTTTAGAATTGAAGGATTTTGCGGAAGAGAAGAAACAGCTAAAGTGTTATTTCTGTTTCTTGAAATACTAATAAGTTGGACAGTGTACACATTTTCTTTCTACACTCATCAACGACCTGTATAACAGATAATATAGTATAAAACACTAGAATGTTTAAGTAAATTGTCTATTCTTTTTGTGTGTTTAACATCAGAGCCATGTCACACAGTAAGTAGCAAAGGCGTCTTGTCTTTGGGTTAAATATAAGTTACTTTGAGTGTAAAGTTCTAAGCCTGGTTAAAACATCTTGGCCTCTCCTGCTTAACTTGGGATCCTGCTGTTAGCCATAAAAAATGTGCAAAAACGCAAAATAATTACCTCGATGGTGTCAAATCTTTCGATTTTTCTTTTTTAATGTCCTTTTCAGGGTGACTAGCCAAAACCGAAGCCCAGTCAAACCTCTTCCGTTTCTTCTTGGTCCTTTTTTCAATGGCTCGGGTGATCCTTGGACTAACACTAAAAAATAAAACTTGGTTAGGAATTTATCATTGACAATAATATAAATCGTAATAGTGTAATGAAACCATATTCTGTTAAATGATATAGTAATTTCATAACGTAGAAGATTTAAAAGTTATTATTATTATTTTGCTCAAATTCTAGTACAAAGAAAATTAATCGAGATGTAACGTCTGTTATTCTGGTGGATTTAGTTAAGGCGAATGAATAAGGACAAAAGAATAGGTTTCAAGTCCAACATTGTACATATAGGAACAACGAAATCTGCCAAAGAAAATCTCGACATGATGTGTAGATAGCAGCACTTTGCTACATTTCTCATTTTTACTACTAAGTAGAGCCAGGATTGGAGAAGGAGGGTTCAAAGGGTTTAAGAAGAGACGGCAAACCTGTAACGTACATAGTGCCATTTAAATTCGGGACACACGGGAAGTGATCAGTGACGATTAAATTAGATGGATAGATGTAAAAAAATATATATAAACAAGTTGAAGAAAACAGAAAAATAATTGTTATACATAAAAAACCTTCACTGGTGTTTCAAATGTTCCCATCAAAAAGTATGATGGAAAAATTTAATTTTAAACAACTGTAAGACCGTTCACACCAGTTAGTGAGCACTCGTTCAAGATGTAATGGCTGGGTGGGCCTAGGGACGGTCGGCGACCCCGAATCCAAATCTCGAACGAAGACACCAGGTGCTCGAGCTTTGAACCTAGGTCCTCCAGCATATTAGTCGAGTGCTCTACCACCAAGCTAACTTCGCTCCTTCTATCCTTGTTAAAAGGCCCTTTTAAAAATAATCATTATAAAAACTTACATGTTATGATTGAAAACAGAGCAAGGCTTCCTAGCAGCTAAAACCATTGTTTTTTTCTTCTTTTGAACAGATATCCAATTCTCCCTTCCTGATTTTTCCTGTCAATAAAATAAAATTAATCAACACTTAAATAAATTTAACTCATAGTTCCAGAAAGAGTTTTAATCAAAGTTATATTACCTTCACAGCTTGCTTTGCCAATTTTGCATGATAATCAAAAGTCAATTTTAAATCATCTGCATATCCTGCTTTTCTTATACCCGAGGAAAAGAGCCTTTTACAGTAAGAATAATCAGGTTCTGAATTGAAATCAAGACGAGACACATAATCCAAATATTCTTCAAGTATGGCAAAACTGGACTCTGAAAATAAATTAAGTTTATATAAAAGTCCTTTATGCAGGAGATTATTCCTGAAGAATTTTCTTAAATTAACATAGAGAAGTACAAAATAAGCATGCATACTTTTGCTCTTTTTTATTTGTAATGAGCAGCTGCCCCAATTATTAATGTTTTAATTAATTTTTTTCTAGAGTAAACCCCAACTTCCAATGGACCGATACAGTTCCCTTTTTCCGGACCGATAAACACTTTTTTCTCTTTAGTTGGACCCAAAAAATGAGTGAGTGAATTGCAAGTTTTTCCATATGTTCCAAATGTATCAAACAAGACATATAAATTTTGTTTATGTTTGTAAAAAAAATGTAATGGTGTTAACAACCTTAAGGGTTGACATTAAGTTATGCTCACAAGTGCTGAAAAGTTCTTTCTCAGAATTAAATTTTGAATGAATATAATTGAGTGGAAAAAAAAGTCTGAGAAAAATTATAGATCATCAAGCGGCATAAAAATAATTTAATGGTATTGAAGGAATATAACAACATTAAACAAGCAGCAATAGCGATAAATAAATAACTAAATGACTATTAATATATGAAAAGCACATTGGGATGTAAAATAGTTATTGTAAAAAAGGAAACCTGTCGATTTCTTATTTAAAATTATAAAAAAAAATAATACCTGTTAAATGCTTTGAAGGAAATACATTTCTTAAGAAAGTTTTAATATTTGTCATAGCATTATCTTTCAACTGAGCAACAACCGAGCTATCGTCCAAGTAGTCCTCCCAGGGCAGCTTTCCTCCGAGCCATGATATTAAATTGTAGCCCAATGACTCGAGATCACTTCTTCTTGAAACAACTAATTGATATACAAGAAATATTTAATTATTTGTTGTTTTTGTTTAAAAAACTTTTAGTTAAATATTTAATGAAAGAAAGGTCTACCTCCGATATGAGCATCTCTCCCCGAGAACTCCAATGTTCCGACATCTGCTTTACGACCGTCCGGAGTGTATTCCTTGTGTGTCCCATCTCTGTACTGGAATTTGCATACTAAGCCAAAATCTATCAGGTATACCGGAGCATCATCACCCAAAACCATGTTGAGGGCTTTAATGTCCGAGTGGATGTAGCCATGGCTGTGAATATACTGAAGAACATCGATCTAGAAAGATTTAAAAAAAAAAAAAAACTTATAAAACAACAGTTGTTTTTGAAACTCTACAAAAACACAATACAATAAATTGGAGAGATAGTATGCATTGGCTGCATAAGTTTCCCCGTTTCTGATTCCCCCCTCATCCAAACGATAGAACTAGAAGATAAAATATTTCAGTGTACACCTAAAGTTCGAACTCAGATCTCTTCCAAAACACTATAGCTGTACCCTAAGAGCTACAATTTCCCTGCTCCACAGTACATATTTTTTCTTTCTTGATTACACCTCAAAAGTATTTAAAAAAACATACAGTGGAGGTTTCTTTATCCATTTTGATGAACTTTTACCAGCCGACAAACCCCAATCGTAAAGATAATAAATACTTACAATGTAACATCCGAGAGTTAAAGCTGTCTTGATATGAAATCTCTGAGAGTGCCGAAGGAAGACTTTGTAAATGGACTCGCCATACTTAGGAAGAACGATGAATCTCATTTTTTCTCCCTTCATAACATGCGAGCCAAATCCATATATTTTAGGCATCCCGAGACGTTTTATCCTCCTCTTAGTAGTCCAATCATTCACTTAAATTTAAAAAAAAAAAATGCTTTTGTTATTCTAAGACTTGTGAAAATATTGGAATGTTTAAGAGGATAGAATACATAACAATTTCTCTAGAAGACAAGAAATGGTTTCTAGGAGCCTTAATCCTAGAATCTCCCATTTGAACGTTTCCCTTATTATTGTCTTTAAGGGCTACTTTTTAATTTGTTTTAGAGGAAGTAGTTTTCGCATGATTTTTGATCGCAAATACAGTGAATCTCACTTAGACAAAACTCACTTACAAGAAACATTCAGTTATACGAAGAATTTGTCGTTCCCCGGCAAAACTACACTTAATCCTGTGTAATGCATTATTCACTTATGGGATATTCAGTTATATGGAGCATTCACTTATACAAAAGCTAATTTGTTTCCCTCGTGTAAATACTATTCAGTTATATGAAGAGACAACACCTTATTCGCGAAATGTTTACAGACTTACCCCCACCAGTCTCTCTCACTCATCTTAGTTCTTCCCTGCCATTCTCGTAGTCCAGCCGTGTTCTATCCACTCTATCCTGTGTGATTTCCTTCGTTTCTGCACTGCGAGTGATTCATCCCCCTCCACTCAATCGTTTTTCAGTTCTCTATACAGGGTGTCCCACATTGAGATGTCATAACTTTAGAGGTTTTTCCTGCATATCATTTGTAGTTCAGGGACGCAGAAATGAACGTTCTATCTCAACATGCAGAGGAGCTACTCAAACTTTTGTCTTTTTCAAAAACTACTGGCTTTTCTAAAGAAAAACTGAGTTTTCGGAATTTGTGATCAATGCATCATAAATAAAGACCACATTTTTAGAATCTACATTAAATTTCCAATAAGAAACACCTGTTATTGAAATATTACCATGAAAATTAAGATCTATATTCAAAGGCATATAGATGAGAACGTTTAATATTAGGTTTTTATTAAATTATTCATTATTTTTTTAATCAGCTATTTTTAGACTTAGAGGTTTGCCCCCCCCCCCTCAAAAGTTGCATTATTTAATAAGCTTCAAAATGGTACCTCATAGTTTTAAAAACAAATCTATTTCAATCTATTTTTTCCTGTGCAACCTGTCGTTCTAGAAGCCGTGTTCTATTGTCCTTTCATTTTTTGAAATTAGTAAAAAATCAAGAACAAAACTTTTGCTTGAAGACAAAATAAAAATACTGAAAGAAGTACAACCCCAACGAATCAAAAATAGACATAGCTTAACGGTTGAAAATACCTTTGTCAACTCTTGCGACTATTATCGGTAAGAGGAAAGAAATCGGAGAGAATTTTGTGATATGAAACTTGAAAATATAATAATGTATAACGTTATCTAACATCAGAATAAGTACAAACAATAAAATTGTGACTTTTAGCGCGGTTCCTCCCTCCCTTCATAGAGAGGAACCCTGCTTATAAGGTTGATCTCATGAAACAATCCGAAAGTGCCGACTAGAAAATTTCGCGTTTCAGAACCCCTAGAGACCGAAAATAATGGTGGTTCAAATTTGTGTGTGTGTATATATATATATATATATATATATATATATATATATATATATATTTGTCTGTTCGCAGATTTCTGGCATCCCTAATGGTCCGATTTTGATGAAATTGGGTACAAAAATCAGTCGTCCAATTTTAAAGGTCAAGTTCGTAACCAGCAAAATCCGCCCACTGGAAGATGGCGTTAGGGGCGAAATTCGCGCAAAAAAAATCATAAAGCTTACGTTTTTGAGTTCATATGCTTGTAAGTACTCGTTTTATAGGCTTCTTGGACTAGTAAAACGAATGAAACCATTTTTACGGCGATAGCTTTAACCGTTTCTGAGAAAATTGAAAAAAAAGTTGTTAAATCAAGTTTTTGGTTTGGTTACTTAGAATCATGGGATTCAGTTGAAACATTTTTTGCATGTTTGAATTTCATCAAAACTAACAGGTTAAACTCTTGGTTACGTTTGGAGTTAAGGAAGGGTTAGAATAAAATATTTTATGAACAGACATGAAAAGTTTTGGGAACTTCATATAATTTCATTAATATCTCGAACACGGTTGGGAAATCGTGATAAGTGGATAAAAATGATTTGAAAGCTTTATAAATTCTCTACAAAAAAGATTCTGAAACAATTTTTGATTAGGTGATGTCAATAGGAGAAATAAGTGCTTAAACTTTGAAGTAATTGATTTCGTTTATTCGAACGGTTCTTTTTGTCTGTTTTTATTCCTTGTTATTTTTTAACTGCTTATAGTTGGATAATGTATTTGACAATAAAACAGATTAGGCTAAATAAGAAAGACAATTCATTGTTAGAAATATAGCTTGCCAAGAGAAAGAGATTCGATGACGTCTTTTGAATATTTTCAATTGCCTTCATGCTGTTGGTTTTTTTATTTTATTTTTTAATAGATTTTATTTGCAGAATTATTACTATAGTAAAAGAACACAGGAATATGTGAAAATTTTGATATTTTCCAATTCATCGAAACGTATGAAATGAAGTATCGGTAGAAGAGGATTCTAGGATCTGGCGGACCCGACCAGGTAAAGTCATAAAAACCTTTGAACAAAGGCCGAGGAAAATATTATCTGTTTCTATGCTAAGCTTTTCAAATGACAATAGGGATATGAACAGGAACCTCGCTAAGATGATGCAGTTCCTGCGAGTCGGACTTTTTTTAAATGAAGAGTTTATTTTATTATAAAATAGCCACAAAACCTAGTACTATTCAGTTATACGAAGTATTCAACTTATCAGAACATTTTTTGTTCCCCCTCACTTTCGAATAAGTGAGATTCCACTGTAATTGTCAAACACAAGACTTCAAATTGACAAGACAACATAGACCTATAGGTAATTTATGTATAACTGAACAAACACTCAAATATTTACTGACAGAATGTCATAGCCAATGCTATTTCAATCTATCAAATTATACGCTGGACCTCTTAGGCAACGATGGCTAGAAAATAAGCACTTATTTGGGATTATTAAACATTTATTTGGGAGAATTAAAAAAATCTCAGGTTGTATTCTCTTTTAAATTTCTTCACAGGTGCGATTTCATCTCCGCCTACTTACCTGCATATATCGTCGAAACAAATTCAAAGTATTGAATGTGAAAAAACGCATTTGTCAATTTCAATCTAAACTAATTGCTGCTGGACTCATGCAAGTTGTGGCAAAATCTCAAAAATTAAAGAAAAATAATTATCAATTACAGAAAATCAAACTAATGAATGAGCATTAAGTCTAATTAAAATATATCATAAGATAAAGTGTATAGTCATTTATAATGTACCAAACCACTTTTCACATTCGATACCTTGCATTTGTAGCAACGATATCACCAGGAGAGGTGATATATACATGTATCACCAGTGGTGGTGACATATGTCGGGAAGTAGGAGGGCCTGAATCTCTGATAACTTGAAACATTCAAGGAAAGTGCCAGTAAAGAGGATTGTTTTACATTTCTAAAAACTTACCAGTTGTTTCTGTTGCAGCACGGAGGTAGAAGTTCATTTCTACAAAGAGCGGTCCACTTTTGTGTGGTTCCTGGAAATAAAAAAAATGTCAATGTAAATTCTGACTTTTTTATATCATGCAATGTTTCAATGTTAAAATAGAACAAGGACCGGAGTAGCGGATCGAAAGAAAACCAAGTTATCTGCTGACGCATATGCCATGACGCTGGGCCCGCAGAACACATCTCTGTGACGCATATGCCACGACGCTGGGCCCCAACATGTTAAGACATTAGGGGTCCATGGAAGCACTGTTGGGCATAATCACAATTACAATCATAATTACGATTAGGATTTTAAACACAGGCTTTCGAGATATAGTTACAATTAAAATTATAATCACAATTACAAAAGTGATTATGATTACGCTTGTAACCATGTCTTTGATTATAATTGCACTCAGAATCACAACATTTTTCTGTGATTACCACTGTAATCACAACTTACTCTGTGATTACAATTGTAATTACAACTTTTTTTTCTGGGATTACAACTGTAATCACAATTGATTTCTGAGATTACAACAGTAATCACAACTGTAATCGTAACCATTCAGTGAAACGTAATCACAACTTTTTCCATGATTAGGACTGTAATCACGATGACTTTTATTTTTGTAAATTAGGATACTATTGCCGGATTCTTACCGGTAATTACCGTTCTGCCAACAGATGAAAAAGTCTCAAGTATTCATCTATATGACACTCATTATATTATCTTGATGCGAATAGTTTTTTTTTTCAATTTTCCAGCTCAACTGTGTCATGTTTTGTAATTACAGAAAAATATGTGATTACGTTCATAATCACATAAAGATTAGGATTACAATTTTAAACATTATTAATAATTAATTTTAATTAAATTTTAATCACATCTCTAGGGTCTGTGATTAAAATTTTAATCTTAATCACATCTCAAAAGTCTGTGATTATAATCGTAATTATTATTATGATTATGCCCAACACTGAATGTAAGGTTAGTCCCATGGGCGGTTTATACTTTTTTTTTTAATGTAACCAATAATATTAGTTATAAGCTCCTGATGAGGCACCAGATAGTGTGTGAAACATTATTCAGAAGGAAACAAGGAGATTAACCAATATGGAAATAATCGGGGTTCGGACATGATAGTTAATAATATTACAGTTTAAAATAAAAATGAGTTTTTATAGCTAATGTTTCAAGATGTGCGTTGAAGGCACTAAATCTGTCATGAAGTTGAGAGAAGTAGCTACGTCTAAATGGATCAATTTTTCCTCTCCTTATAGCCCTGATGAGAGCTGAAATTCAAGCCAAAATGTTGCCAATAAAAAATCATTTTTATTTTGTAATGGATTTATATTAGCTGCCAAGACAGAACCTGTTCTATTTCCACACTGGATAATAATTATGAAAAATTATTCATCCTCATATATAAATTATATTAACTATACCATTTACAAGCACTAGACTAATTGAATTGTACAAGTTGTTCCGCATGTTATAATATTCAACCCTATAAAGTATTAAATTTAAAAAAAAATAATAATATTAGTTTTCTTACCATTTTGATGACATATTTCGCTTCTGAGCCAACCGGTTTAGAAATATCATCTGAGGCTGTACAAAAAGGGAAAAATTTATTTTTAGATAAATAAAAAAAATACTTAACACTACAAACCACTTTGATAAATGAAAACAAACCTAGATAAATATCGCCAAAAGCCCCGACACCAATTGATTTTCCCAACTTCCATTTCTTTTTAGTAACATCGCTAACTATTTCTCCGTTTTTAATCAAATCAGGTACTCTATAACCAGTGATAGGGTTGCGCTTTCGGTGTATTGGTGTTTGATCCACAACAAGTGGCTGGCGTGGTGCCATCCTGAAACACTTTTATAATATTTTGATTAGATTATTTGTTTTTATGGAATAACTGAAAACACATACATATACATGTTCAAACAATTACAACTTAAATAACAACAAATATATAATTACATAATTTAAACATGTGCATAAATATTCCCAAAATAAGTGTATATCCTTAAAATTGAAAACCTCTGTGTTTTCCTTGTTGAACCATTACCTACCTCAACGTTCTTTATCAAATGTTGATAAGTAAATTCCTTTATTTCAATTCAAATTATTTTCTTTTTTAGTAATAAACCTTACCTTTGATAAATGTTTCTTCAATAGAGGGATGAAAGGTTGAAGATGAAAACTACATACAAAAAGAGTACTTCACCTCAGTTTAAATGAGAAATAAAAGAACAGAAGGGGTCCTGAATTCCTGAGCCGTAGCACAGCAGAACACAGACAATGGTGTTCAGTTACACTATCGTATTTCCATGTTAAAAAGTAAAAGAAGAATAACTATATTCATAATATTTTTTATTGATGAACAGTACAAATGGTAGAAAATACAATACAAAAACTTACAAAAGCAATCATTAAATATAATGCAACTGTATTAATATGTTTTCTAATAATAAATATTTTCAATTGGCACAATACGTAGTACAACTATAACCAGCCATATTATTTTTTAATGAAAACAATACAATTCCTTCATGAACACAGAAAATTATTACAAGGCAAAAGTAAAATGAAATTCAGTTATTACTTCAATTAATACATACATAGAAAAACAATTGAAAATACATACTTAATTTGAAAAGAAATACATCAAAATGTTGTTTAGTCTTAAGAATTAGAGAGCAACAAAATAATTACTCTTACAAACGGTAATTAAGTGAATGAGTGAGTTTAAAAACTTTAAACTAAAAGGTTAAATCACCACTGAAAGAAGTGGTTATTGACAGTTGAACAATATGAGTAGAAATATTAGTATTCTTATACTAAATAAAACCCAAGTAACATTTAACAATGACTAATTCTTTACTTTCTAGGTAATTTGTAAGCAAAGTCTACTAAACTACTACTAGAATTAATTTATATATAAGATCAATATAGAAATTAATAAAATACCGACCACATCCACTAGCTCCTAAATGCCAGGCTCTTCTGAACAAAAATAACCTAAAGGTATTATTAATTCTTAATTGCAAGAAAAAGTTGGATCACTATAAGTATTAATACTGAAATTTGAAATCCTACACAATTTTCTTCTAAAAAAGAAATAGAATAGCCGCCATCCTAAACAATCCCAAATCTATTAAATCAGAATTTGACTATCGATTACTAAAAAAGTTTGCTATTAAGATATCTAAGATAAGGATAATCTTTTGCACAAGTAGCTCTTTGGGTATCACTATGATCTTCCAAAGGATAAGGATGACGTTTTTTCCATTTATTAAGAATGTTTAAAGATTGCCAGCTATCAAGAAATTTTTTATTAGATGAAAAAGACAATTGTATAATAATAAATCAAGTATTTTTTTAAATATTATTCGTGGCAGATAGCAGATGACTCTGGCTATTCAGACATCTAATAGCACATCCCCTCACAGCAGAAAACGTAAATAGCACTCTAATGAAGATTCGCCAAATCAATGTACTTTATGTAAAAGCAATTATAAAAAAAGTTAATAAATAAACAATGTCCATGTTAATCTTTAATAACAAATTTTAATAAGTTGTTTTAACCATCATAGATGAGTCTCCATTCATCCAGATATCCGTCTTTATATATTTCGCTCCTCTGTGAAGTGATATTTTGTACGACATCTGAAGAAGCAGAAGTGGAATTACTGTGAAATAACTACTCGGACATGGGCAATAATGCGATATCAGGAATGACATTGTAAAAAAAAAAAAAAATACAGGCTGAGCTGACATAATTTTTACAATCAAATAACTCATAAATAGTTTTTCCCTGAGCTGAATAAACACATATGAAAGTAACCGTTGAAGACGGAATTGCATCAGGCATAAATTAAACATATTTCTTAATTATATTCTTCTTGTTTCTCAGCATCTCTCTCCAATGGTGTCTAATGTCCTGAAGTTATATTTCGCCCGGCTTCATCGAAGGCGTTGTAGCCTTTTCCGCACAGGAAGTTAGGAACAAACAAATTGAATTGCCTTAAATGAACTTATAATTGTAATCACACACCTTTAAACGATCTAAAGAGTTCAAAATTGGAGGTCCGGTGGCCCTGAGTGTTCAGGCATGAGCACTTAACACTCCGTGCTAAAAGTCGTGGGTTCGATTCCCACTATGGGGTGGTGGCTTTTCATTAGAACAAAGGAAAGGCATCAGCCTTATCCTGACTAGAAAAGGGTGGTAATCTATAGATAACCCGTCCTAAAATTCTTAGTTAATAATAATGGACTTTAAAATTTCAATAAATAAATAAATAGTTTAATCATCTTATAAATTCAAAAAATTAATTTATTAAAATTTGAGGGGCAATTTTTCAATAGATCTTTTTGAAAAATTAGCATTACAATATTAAAATTTATTCTTAATTCACACGTCTAAAACTTGTCAAACTTCACGGACGTCACCTCATAAATAAGATATAGCATTAGACTTTTAATCCAGAATCTATCTACCTCAATGGTCAAATTGATAATAAGGCGGCTAACCTGTTCTCTTGAAACTGATTGAAATCCTTGTCTTCAATTTTTTCCACTTTTAAAATAACGTGATATCAGATCAGGAAATAAATATTTTCATCAAACCTTTCATTGTTTTAATTTTTTTTCTAACAAGATTTTGACCTCTCATCTTAAGTCGCCTGCTTCAATAGATCAATTATATATATGTTTATTGTCGATAAAAGATGGAAAGTAAAGTTGATGGATTAAACACGGTATGTCTTAAATTCAGATATTTAATTGACTCCTGACTTACTCCAAGATAATGAAAATGGATTTCTGTTTTGGTTTAACAAATTAGTAGTAAGCCCTTTTATTTTAAAATTATTATCAAGGTTTAAAGTTAATTTTTTTTTTTTTTTTTTTTTTTTTTTTTTAACGGTGCATCTACTGCTAAGGTGATGATAAATCTTGATGTGTTTATTGACAGGATTGTCATTATAATGAGATGCTTGCAGTGCATTATTTCTCTATTCCCTTCTTTTATTATCTTAAAAGTTTTTTTTATTATTATTTAGAAATAAGTCAGTGAGTTATTGAGCTCACATATTTCTGAAATGGTTTAATAAATTGCATTGAATACATTATTCATTTTTTCTCTCAATAGTTTATCTTTCCGACAAAACTTTATGGTACTCTACGAAAAGGTTCAGGACCCACTAGAGACATTTCGGATACTTTTCATGTGTCATCAGCCTTTTTCTTTCCCGGGTCAGCATGCAGCAGGTTGAGTTTTTCATTTCAAGGCATGTTGAAACAAATTCTCTGCTGCACTGTGGATGTTTAGGAAGCAACCTATAAATGGTCAGTCAAAAATGGATGTATCGTACAACAAAAAAATTTGTATATGTATATATATATATATATGTATGTATATATATATATATATATATATATATATATATATATATATATATATATAATACACATATACATACATATATCTTTCCTTTCGGAGCCGTGGGATCAATACATATGAAAATGTAGGACACTTTTCTCGTTATAATTACTTTATTTGTTATGTTTCATGCCTTTAAATATTTTTGACCCCTCAAACAATTTTTTTTGGAGGGAGGGGGTTAATATATATTAACTCCTCATATATAATAAAATATGTACCTTAAACTTTTCGTAAATACTAGTCAATAGAGGGGTCCCTCATGGTCTAATTTGGTGGTTTGATTACCACCGGCAGCAGGAATTTTCTCATCAGATGGCTTGTTTGAGAAAATTCCTTGCTGCACCAAATGTCTGTATGCCGTAAATATATATATATAGTCCATAGAAGAATAAAATAAATTTATTTGTCAGGAAGTTATTCCAATGAACGAAGAGCCTTTATGTGTCTGTTTATTTATATTTAAATTTTATATACATAAGTGTATATAGTATAGTATTGTATAGATCCTAAGTTGAAGACTAAGATGTTGTTGGAAGTTGGTAACAGCTTAATTCAGTCCTCAAATATATTTTTATTTTCAAGCTACATAAGGTGCGGCATGCCACACACCAAGTTATTTAAAATTGTTACAGAGACGTTTTGGCTATAAGCTATTTTAAATTTGTATAAATGTGCATTATCTCATATTTATTACATTGCAATCTTCAGACCTTGTTTTTTCACTGGACCATGTGCTTTGCTTACGTTAATGTGTTTTTAGTATGAATTAGGGGGAAATCTCTTTTTTGAATACATAGCTAATATCATGTCTCGAGTCTGCTTCTGTTAAGAAGGACTGAATGTGCGAGACTGATATATATATATGTATATACACACACACACAGGGTGTCCCCAAAATAAATGGCAAAACTTCGTAAATCGATGCAGGGGGGGAAAAGAAAGAAAAAAAGTCCTTTGGCATTTTTCTCGTTTTAGCTTCGTTTCTGAGAAAAACGCAAAAAAACTACAACACAATTGAGAAAAGGCATTCTTGCATAATGCCTATAAAAATCATTAAAAGTATATGTTTTATCTTCTACCCCCTTTACCCTCCCACCTCCCCCCACCCAAAAAAAAACTATTGAGCCAGCCAAGATAACGGCCCACTAGGTCCTATCCAACGCCATGGATGGTTAGTGTACAACCAATTTTGGACAGCCCTCCCGTAGTTGACTGGACTAAGACCCAGCTTCCCAATCTTTGTGACAAAAATACTTCCTCCAAGAACACCAACAGTTTATTATCGAGGAATGTATGGAAAGAGTCTGCGTCAAGTCAGGGGGTCAAAAAATGGAGACCTATTATTTCATTATTCCACACAAAATCAGAGACATACTCACTCCTATATTTTGGGGTGGGGGGGGGGGAGAGAGATTAAAGGAGGTTATGGTTGGGCTGGGAGGGTGATTGGAGGGGGTGAATGATAAAACATATATATACTTTTAATGATTTTTATATAGGCATTATGAAAGAATGCCTATTCACAATTGTGTTTTAGTTTTTTGCGTTTTTCTCAGAAATGAAAGAAAAACGAGAAAAATGCCAAAGGACTTTCTTTTTTCATCCTGCATCGATTCCCAAAGTTTTGCTGTTTATTTTGGGGACACCCTGTGTATGCATATACATATGCACACACAGAAGCACATACAAGAATGAAATTAGGGTTTTCATAGCTCAACATCTAAGGCTTGTAGATTCCTTGTATCAAAACAAGAGTCCAATAAATCCACGAGAAAAAATAAATCAATAGGTTTAATTGAATATATAATAAATATATGTGTGTAAAAAAAAATGTTGTATGCATAGGTTACTGTGAGGAAAATACTTACTTCTAAGTTCAAAAAACCAAAAACTAAAATTCAACCCAAGGCTCTAGAATTGATTACAAAAATTCTGAACATTGCTATTGTGGAATCTTCGTTGAGGTCAGGAAAGCAAGCCTTCGCTGAAGATTCTTCCACAGTTACTTCAGATATCGTTCAAAAGATTTTGCCCCAACTGGTAAGTGATTTTTATGCTGTAGGTTTATTTAAGCTGTTTGGAGCATGTTAAAAATATATTTACCAACCTCAATAACGTCTCACATATTGCTAAATTTATTAATGTATCATTGAGTTTTAAAAACAAAAAACTACTCCGACTCTTATCATTATAATAGAAGTAACTTCTACAGTGAGAGACGGGTAGTTTTTTCATAAAAATAATTAGGGATAGGTTTGAGAAATTTTTATTGTGTGAAAAAAGTATATTTTTTCCTAGGTGCTCCTATTGGCAAGGTCATTAGCAACGTATAATAATATTACACTATTCTAAGTAACCACAATTTTTATCATTAATTTGATGTTTTTTATTACAACTGCTCTTACCTGTCAGTCTAGACCGTTGTCACTAATATTTTAATATATTCTGGATGTGACCTTACAAGGAATTTAGCCATTGAGGTTGAAAAGATGAAGAGATTCTTCATAGATCCAACCTACTAGATACTGAAAATGACTACTTTATTTTATTTATTTTGCCCGACATGTTTTGTTCTTTGTATCGGACCTCTTGAGAGGCTTTTCTTGTTAAGAAGTCCTCTCTTCTTATAATCTTTCTGTATTAGGTCTGACTTAAGAGAGAGAACATGACAAGAGGACGTCCTAAGAAGACAAGCCCCTGAAGAGGTGCAAAACATGTCCGGTCAAAGATATAAAATAACGTAGTCAATGTAAAGGATTGGTGTACTACTCTATCTACCCTCTGGCATTGAAAACAAATAAGAAACTTAAAAAAATAACTATTCATGTTTATTTAGGTTATTTTAAGCAAATTCTTCAGGAATGCAAACTAACCACCTTGCTGAGGTATATGCTTAGTTATGCAGCTCCTGCGTGACAGCCTTTAATATGACAATCTTTAAATTTTTCTAGACTGTTTTAGTTATTTATTTTATACATTGTGTTTATTGTAATTTATGCATTATTTGACTATTTCGATGATATAACCTGGGACTCTTAAGAGTTTATTTCAGAAGTACCGATTCAATAAATACTTGTATAATATGGGGGTTTCATAAGCATTTTATTTATTTTTTGTAAATGCACATTAATAGTGGACAAGGAAATCAAATAATCAACAGACATTTTTTTTTATGAATTTTTTTCCAATGATTAAAAAAAACTTTTTTTGTTATTTATTTCCTTTACAATTTTTCAGATATTAGACTTATAATGAAAAGAAGCATTCTTCAATCAAGCAAATATCAACAAATTATGTACATTCAATTTTATCCTGCTAAATGCTTGAATTTTATAATGAAATAAGGAGAAAGTATTGAAAATATATGTACCAGAGGAGAATTCTTCTAATTAAAACTTAGACTTGGACAATTATTTATTGGTGTAGTAATGTAGTATTTGATTGAGAAGTCATAAACTACTCCATTTTTGTAAAATAAAACAAATTAAAGGTCATGTGTTTAGATATTTTTAATACCTGCGTACTCCTTAACACATTCGGGCCCAGCGTCATGGCATATGCGTCCAAGAGAAGTGTTCTGTGAGACCAGGTTCGTGGCATCTGTGTCAGCAGAGAGCTTGCCTTTCTTTCTATCCCCACTACTCCGGGCCTTGTCCTATACCCTTTGTATTTGGTTTGGGACCTCATTACGTTATTCCTGGTTAGGTTTGCGGGTCTGGTATCGTATGATAATGAATCCGCCAGAAACATTCCTTCAGTGGTCCTGCTGTCCTCTCATATTTGACACTTAACTAAATTGTAATTAATCCACTAAAAGTACATAATTCAAAAGTTTCTTCACTTTTCATTTTTTTTTTTTTTTTTATGTTTGCCGAAATAACTATACAAAAGGAAGACTTGGGCCCTGATGGACTTTTTTCGAAGCCATCAGTCCTGAAAGTGTTAATATAAAACCTAGAATCTTAGGAAAGTATAAACACATTCTTGGTATGTTTAGTTTTTATTTTAATAAAGTGAAAGCTTATTAAGACAGCATCAATTTCATCAGGTCACAACATTTAATCACGTGAACCATCTAATTTTAACAAAACAAATTTGATCAATTCTTTTGAGATGAATTTCTTCTTTGGTAAACATGGACATTTAACAACAACAATTAATTGCTACATCATTATTGGGAAATCTTATTGTAAAGAGAACAACTACAAAAACAATATCTATATAAACAGTAAATTAATTTACTTATATAGCTTTTTTTTTTTAATTACTTCAACTAATTATAGATATAAACACCTAATAGGAATGTAAACATCAATATTCCAAGCTTAAATACAATAAGAATTTCAAAAAGTGTCTGATAATAATATAAATAATTGCAGAATAACAATACATTTTAATTTATGTACACATGAAAAGGGACTCTAAATCCTAGCTGTAAAAATGTGGTTAAAATGCTTATTGTTTTATAGGTGCCTTCTGATTGTGATATGAAAAACCGTTTTGAGGTTTCTAAAATTTCATACAAAGGATGATATGTCAAGGGAAACATTGTACATAATCCATTGCTAATAACTTGTTTAAGATTCTATTACTAATTATTACACAATAATTAAGAATAATTTAGTGAGATATTCATGCCATGGCTACAGGCATCCCGTCTTCGTGTTCTTGAAGCTCTTTGTAGTTCACAATATGAAACTGGGTATTCTTCCCTGCAAACTCCATGAAATTTACTTCAGGCTCGGCACTTCTCTTATATACTGCAATAAAAATGTTCAATTGTATATACATAAAAAAAAGAAGCATACATTAACACAGCATTCTGCAGCCTGTGGTACATGAACCACTAGTTCAACGCGAATTGTTGGTCGATGGTACAAAAAAAAAAAATAATGGCACATAAAAAAATATTATATAATTAAAATATCATAGCCTTTTTTTCTAAAAGTCATAAAAAAAAAAGAATTTAATTAATAATATTATACATTAAAATTGTTAATATGTACCAGCAATCGAAATTGTAGTTTTGAAATAAACTTTTAAATGTAGCCAATTTATTTTTTAATTATGAAAATTAATTGTTTTGTTTTTATTAAAACAATTAGTAAATTAAATATGACAAAATAGTAGATAAATATGAATCTATGAACAAACATGAATGACCTTTTAGTCCGAGAGCTGAAGTGTTTAATGCACCTTGAAATTTTGCAATAATGTACCTTTTGGGTTGATAAGAAGGTAAATATGTGTTAGCATGATTTACTGTGGAACAACAGTTACTGCACATTGGGGAAAGTCTTTAATGTAAAATTAAGATAATTTTACAATGAATAATACAACACGTAAAAAAAAAAAAATGTTTCTTTTTTCTAATATTAAGTTCAAGTGGTAATTGTAATAAGTGCAAGTGGTTTAGCAAATATTTCAAGGCGAAGTCAACAAAGAGAACTGGCACCTGCGAACAACCTGTATTATTTGTTTCAGCCTAAAGAATTGTCATTGTATCTGTACTTATAAAAAATCTAGACCAAGATTTCTACATTGCCATGACAAAGAATAATTAAGTGCTATTGTAGAAAAGCCTAATTTTTACGAATGCCTCATATGTTTAAGAGCTTACTGTAGCATGTTTTAGCAACTTGAAAGGCCCATGGCTATCTCCAAGTGGGCAGGAGGCTGTAGTATGGCGGTTCCTCATCTCCACATAATTTTCAAAAATACAAAAAAAGGAATAATTAAGAGGTCCCAATTTTCAGTATTCTGAGGTTTAGTTGTGACCTGAATCACTTAAGACCACTGAAAATAGGACAGTAGTCCTGAAACATCTACACTCTTAATTAAGAATCTTGGACTTATTAATTGGTGTTTTTGTTTACTTTTAACGGTCTTCTCTGAAAAGTTTCAGGAACAATTCGGCAAAAGAAAATTCATCGCCTAAGGACTATGGTTCAGAACTCGAGGAACCATACCAAAGGATACAAGCTCTTTCTTACCGGAACTCAGCCTAAATATAATTAGCCTCACGCTCTTAGTCGAAGAAATACTCCCTTGGAATTATTAATCAACATATTTACGGTTAAAATCAAACATAATGGAACATCACCATGTAGCACAATCACATGTACAAAAGTGATTTAGAACACAACTTCCGAATCCCCGAAATAACCGACCCTTTCAATTAGACCAAGAGATCTCATCAAGACATTTATCTGACAACTGACAGAAGGGCTGTGTTCCTTAGTAACCCCATTAATTTAGGCAGCCTCACTTTAATTAATTTATTTTAATAAAGGGTTCTTTCTCCCATTGATTCTACAAGTAAAGAAATACTAATGTTTCTTCTCAATGTTTTAAAGGAAAATAAAAAAAAGGACAGTTAATACCTCCAGAAACTATCTTCTCAAGTTTATAGATAGGATATCCAAAACATTCATTGGCGATATAGTATCCAAGGTTCGCCCGGTCTTCGATAGCTGGAGTGATTACTTGCATGGTCTCTCGGACATATCCAGTGTCAACTTCATAGTAACCTGAAAATAAAAGAAGCATTTTTAACAGATATAGTAAATAAATGATTTGTTCAGGGAGAGGGACTGTCAAATAAGCAGGTGAGTTTTCTTGCCAAGAGGAGACAAAGAAAGATTTTTTATAGATAACTTAAAAATAACACAAGTGAGTCACACTTAATAATTCCTCATTTCTAAAACTTCATTTCCATCAATGATAAAACCAACAATCTTACGAGGTAAGGTCCAAAAGTTTCCAGCCTGGGATAAGAAGGAAAGGTGAAAGAAAAAAACTGGTTTTACTGTTTTTCAGTATATTCTCCTCTAAGTTCAACACACTTAATACAACACTTTGGCAACATTTCTATACCATGAAAAAAATAATTTTCTTCTTTGTTAAAAAAATGTTCTTCCACTGCTGCTTGGAGCTCTTCGTCGGTGTTAAATCGCCTTCCACGAAGGTCAGATTTTAACTTTGAGAAAAGGTAGAAATCGCTAGGGGCCAAGTCTGGGCTGTAGGGTGGATGAGAGATTTCTTGGAATCCACAGTCCTTCACAGCGGCCTTGGAAATCAATGCTGTGTGGACAGAGGCATTGTCGTGAAGGAGGCAGACACCTCTGCTTAACTTCCCGCGCCTCTTCTCTTTGATGGCGTCTCGTAACCGGTGAAGTAGGGCTGCATAATACTCACCATTCATTGTGGTATTCCTTTCTTTAAAATCTATCAGTAGTATTCCTTTACAGTCCCAAAAAATTGTGGCCATTACCTTTTTTGTTGACTGCATGACTTTTGCCTTTAAAGGAGGCGCTTCTCCTGGTCTTCTCTATTCCATGGACTCTCTTTTGCTGAGTGGGTCATAATATAGAACCATTGTCTCATCCCCAGTTACAATTGAGTCCAAAAAATTCCTTGGGTCGGCATTATACTTGCGTAAAAATTCATTGCAGCAGTGAACTCGTTCCTGTTTTGAGCAGCTGAAAGAATTTTTGGAACACATCTTGCACTAACCTTGTTCCTATGCAAATGTTCTTTGATGATCCTCAAAACACTTGTTTTTGAAAGCCCTAACCTCACTGCTATTTCCTTGGTTTTTAGTCGCCGGTCAGACAGCAATTCAGATTCCACAAGTTGGATTGTTTCAGAAGTGACAGCTTCCAATGGGCAGCCGGGACGTGGGTCATCTTCTAGACTTTCTCTCCCTAACTTAAATAATTTTGCCCATTCTTTCACTGTGGAATATGAGGGGGAGGACTGCCCGTATACACAATCCAAGCGCTCTTTAATTTGCGCAGGAGTAAGACCCTCTTTACAAAAGAATTTAATTACCACACGGTACTCGAGTTTGAACATTGTAAAAATGGGGAGTTTCCTTCAAGGCTGGACACTGACTGACAAGACTGAGGAAGTGCGGGCGATGGGTATGGAGTGAGCAGGCATGGACCTGCATAGGCGTGCAGGTCCCGGTACGTTTGAAGGAGGGGAAGCAGGACAGGCCGGAAACTTATGGACCTAACTACGTAACCCTTATTCTGGCAAAGTGTCACACACGACAATTGACTTTAGCAATTTTTCATAAATGGGGTGGGCTACAACTATTTTTCTTTTTTTCCATCTCAGAGGGGAATACTGCTAAGCAGTTGGTAGACTATCAACAGGTTGTATCAGTGATTATGTTTGGTAAACCACAACAACTTGCAAAACTTCTTGCCAGAATTAATGCCAGGGTTAATGCTTCTAATAGCAAATCTTTTCAATTATTATTATTATTTTAAAACAAAGAAAAAGACATTTTTTTTATTTGCCTACTAAAGTTGGGAGTTATTAAAAATCATAATTACATTAGTGAACAAAAAAGTGATTTTTATTAAAACATGAATAATTGGCCCCTCTCAAATATCACGATGAAACAAAATTTTCTTTTTCTTTTTTTTTATAAAATATTTTGATCAAAATGTTTATATTAACACAAATGAAATCAATCAAATAATCAATGTTGCCATAAATTAATTTTCAATATCTCTATATTTCTTTAAAAAATTTAATAAAATAAAAGAAGCATTTTATTTTTTTGTTTAACATGAAAGAGGAGGCCCGGTGGCCCTGAGGGTTAAGGCGTGAGCTCTTAACACTCCGTGCCAAGGGTCGTGGGTTCGATTCCCACTGAGGGTGGTGCCTTTTCTTTATCTTTGGGAAAAAGAAAAGGCATCAGCCCTATCCTGGCTAGAAAAGGGTTTGACATATAGATAACCTGTCCTAAAATTCTGAGTTAATTATCTGCGTTAAAATTTAAATAAATAACATGAAAGTCAGGTATAAGGAGACTGAATAAATATTTTTACCATAATAAGCTATATAATCTCATAGACCAAATATTATTGAAATATATTATACATTTTTTTTATGAATGTATTTTTTTTTTTGCAAATAATCTAAGGGGTTCGGTTAAGCAGTAAATAAACTGTGGTCATACCTTTCGGAGGAGTCCATTGGCACTAATATTGGTCGGAGCGTTGTGGGCCAACCAATACCAGTAAAGACTTTTGGTCTTTACCAAAACATATGACAACAGCATCAAGAGTAAAAATATCAAAATCAGTTACTTCAAGAGTAAAAATATTTGGTTTATTAATAAGGATAATAGTTGGGGGCTATTATAGCAATAAAATATTCATATTTGTTTAAGCTGAACGCTTATAGTTATACAACATACTTCAATTGTTATTAGTTTTATTAATTTTATGTATTTGTTATATCATGCTATTTAAATATATCCATTATAAGAGGACATCAGAGGTCAAAGGGTCTAAGTAACAAACTCAATGTTTTGAGGGAAATGGATTCAAAGTTGAACATATGTTGTAATAGCAAAAACTAGATTTTTACAGTTCCAATCATACTAGACGAATCCTCAGGTCCTTAGCAGTTTATTATCGATGATACATAATAGGTACATCATCCGGTTTATGATTAATATGCAAATTAATTGTATAATCCACAAAAATACCCCTTAATTTCCTTCTGGACTTACAAAAGTATACATGAGGCGTATAGATGCAAAAGCACTTCTATCCAATTTATGGCTCATAATGTTTTTTCAAATCTGTACCAATCCTACCTACTTGATATCGAAAATCACGAAAGTTATAATATAGAACAGTATAATACTATATATTATACTGTTCTATATTATACCATTGGTGATTTTTTTATATCAAGTAGGTAGGATTGGTACAGATTTGAAAAAAAAACATTATTAGCCATAAATTGGATAGAAGCGATTTTGCATCTATACGCCTCATATTACAAAAGTTACAATACTTAAGAGAACTCAAGCTAGGTGGCAGCAACTGTCAAGAAAATCACTTGGATCTCTTTACCGCCCACAAGATTAGGGTGTTTACAACCCATTCCTGATTATAACTAATTTTTTTCAAAAATGTTACTTAGACTCCTTGACTTCTGAGGCCTTAAAAATAAAAGCATATATTAATAACCCTTAATTAATAGAATGTAGTTTAGTACACTTGGTTGGCATATTAACCCTTTCTGGACGGTGGGCTTCTCCAGCAGCCACCTCACTCTATATAGTTTAAGGCGGTCGCTTCTTTTATTTTGTTGTATTTGGTTCTATAAGTTTGTATTTTTCAATAAATCTGTATTTGCGGTATTTTAAAAAGAGCAAATCGCTGTCGTTGCGAAGCTTGAAAATTAAATTAATAAAAAAATAATGGCGATAGGCTTCTCCAGTTATTTTAGACTATTAGTGAGATTTCTTAGTAGACGTGTTTGAGACTTTTCGGAAGATGAAACATCGCACCCAGCCCTTCCTAAGCTCTAGGAAGTAATATTGAAGAGCATTCTAGGATTTTGATGTAGAAGGTAGGCTTTTTCCGAAGCGTAAACAATGTAATTTGCTGAGGAAGCAGCGCAGTTTCCAGGGATATACATTTTCTTTCAGTAGTACAAAGGTGTTACGTGGAAAGGGTCATGCACTAATTAAAGATTATATATATTACTAATACGAGAACACAAATCTAAAAAAAACAACAAAAAAACAAGACAATTGTCGAGCGCGCATGGAAGGCAGCTAGCTAGTAGCCGTCAGGAGGGACAGGCAGGTATCGGGAGGGTCCAGTCACCAGATACCCTCTGTCGTACGACTCCTGCCGTCTCGATAGGGTTAAAGATGGCCTTGTGTACAATAAAAATCCCTAAAGGAAGAAGTATGTTATTTCACACTTTTAGAGATAAAATATTTTGAACATTCTCACCTTCACTCATTTTCTTTACCAAATCCGCAAGAGTCTCAGGGGGAAGAACCATGGAGCGATTAAGGGGCATTACAAAGCATCGGTGTCCATCAACATCCACAATTCCAGTTTTGTTCTAGAATAAAGATAAGCAGCCAGTTAAGTGTAATAAAATTATTACAAAAATTACATAGCAATATAAGTTACATATTTTATATTTCTAAAAACAAAATATAATGATCTGTCGCAAAGGAGCTGCATAAACTATAGTCCACCTATAAACAAAAGAACCAGAAGGGGTGTGGCCAGAGAGGAGCTAGACCTTCCCACACATGGGCTAGTGGCAGCTTGTGCAAACTACCTCCTGGTTCTTTTCTTTGTGGTAGGGCTATAAGCACATTGCTTACCAAGGTGTACACCACATTCCTAGGAAATGTGCTTAAATGATCGAAACCAGTATTAAATTAAAAAAAATCTGTCCATACTCTTAACTTAGTACTATGAAAAACTATTTTTCACTTACCTTTTTATAATGTTTTGTTACTTATTTTAGTTTACAATACTGTTTTTATAAGCAGTTTGTTTGTCGATCTAACATATTGTTTTTAATGATCATTTTTTGTAATTCTGTTTATTTGCTGACAAAGGCTGCCAAAACGTTCATAATACAGATTTTTCTGAAAATCTGACATTTTCTCTTAGCTTCTTAACTTCTCATCACCTCAATGGCTAACTATCTTTATCTCATAAATATAGAAAGTTACCTCTTTTATTAAATTATTTTTAAGCAGCTCAATGATCTAAAATATTTATTGTAAATACCTACTTTCACTTATTAATTTTGAATCTTAAAAAGAAACAACAACAAAAATTATGTCCTATAGATGAACATTTGCATTACAGCGTTGAGATTGTAATCAGGTAACCCCACACCCAACCACTAATGGGTCAATTTTGATGGTTAACAAACTTATCCAATTATTAGTTTTAGGAATGATTTATTTTATTTTTATTATGCATCATTTCTCAAATAGTTTGCATTTTTTACTTTTACCCTTCGATGGCATTTGTTGAAGATAATTTTGTTGTGTTCTAGGCAATCAAGTGCAGTAATTGTAGCATATAATATACCAACGCACTTTCATCATTTCAAAAGTTTAATCTGAGATTTCCTAAATTTGGTTATAAATGTTGTTATATTTAAAAAATTTCAGTATTGTGTCAATATGATGACTGTTATTACAAAGTAGTCCATTCATTGTGTGCCAAGTCCAGTCTTAATTTACAGTCTTTCAGTAAATTTTGAACCATTCATCACATATGAGTTTAGCCGATCCCTAACTGGCTAACGCAACTTCCTCTCGGTGTGAACCCCTATATGGTTTTGAAGCGGAAAAACAATAATTGTTCCCTCTACCATGTTTACAATTGGTCAACTTCTCAATTTAAAGGGGGTCATTCCTCATTCCTCACAAAGTAAAGCAAGACACGGTTGTTTTACTGATTTCCAATTTTAAAATAAATTCTCAGGACTTAAGAATCTATTTAACTAAAAATCCAACCGATTCTTCAAACACCTTCACCGTAACTATATAATTCTAATTTAGACCTATCCTGTAACTACAGAAATATTGGCACATACCGCTTTGAAGTCATGAATGAACTTGCTGCGACGGCTACCAGAGAAGTCAGGCACAGATATTTTTTCATATGATTCATCAATTTCAAAGTCTTCTTGGTAAAATTTTGAGGAATTCTTGCGTTTCAGAGAAAGAGGCTAGAAACAAAAAATAATAAGACATTAAACTAATAAAGCTTCATTAATGTTAATAAAAACATATTTACCTGAACCAATATTCTACACTTGGAGCCATTTATACAAGCCCTTTTAATCCCACTAACTTCCCTGGACATCCCAACTCTGTCAAGATTATTCAAAGATAGTTTCTATCAACAGAGTCATAGGCTGCTTTGAAGTCAACTAAGAGGGCATGACCATTTTGCTCGACTTCCCATATCTTCCTTAGTACCTGCTTCAGGATAAATATTTTCCTATGGAGGGAGGAAGGAAATAAAGGAAGGCTAAAAGGTCCCTCTGTACTCTACTTTGTCATGGATGCTTCGGAAGTGTGACAAAAAGAAGATATCTTGGTGCTCATTTTTTTTTCTCTTTTTATTCCAATTTTAGGCTGTCAATTTAGTGGTGGGAACAAGTTGGCCCAAAAGGTAGATTTTTGTACCTTAATCAATTAAATATAAATGACTTTTATCATTCCTTAATACTAATGACAGATTTTTTGGAGGAGGACATCTACGGATTATCATTCTTTTCTAGTCAGGATATGGCTGATGCCTTTCCTTTTTATTTGAAAGAGAAGCCAGCGCCTCTAGTGGAAATATAACTCCCAAGTCACGAGCGCTAATGCCTTAACACTTGCGGCATCGGGCATACATTTTGTTTAAATAAAAATTGTAAATAATGTACATATCTAGGAAAACAATCTTAAATTTTACTTCATGTTTTTGTTCTTGTTTTAACCACACCAGTTAGGTTAAAACTGTGATTACAAAGTAAAGAAATAGGTTCCCCAAAAAAATTAATTTCTACAACATTTTAGCCACTGTTTTTTTTTACATTATTATTGGTTATATATGGGTATTATAATTTCATATTATTTACTTTAAATTATAGTAAGTAAAATAATAATAAAGGACTTACAGGAATTAAGATATCATTATCAAGTCGCTGCATTTCTTGATCAGCTAGAATGCCATATGGAATATTACACCGGTAATGGAATTTCTCCATCTAATAAATAATTAAAAAAAAATGTATGAGAAAACAGAATCCATATTTTCTTTCTATTTAAAAAAAAGTCTTCACATAAAATCTACTAATACTACTTTAATACAAAATTTCTGCAACTAAAGTATAAAATAAAACAAACAAAAAAATGCTGAAAATACTTCATTCAGTGTGCAGAAATTCATTTTGTTGCTTTAAGGCATTTCTACCTCAATTAAAGGGTTCTTTGTTTTTAATATTGCTTGTGCAGAACAAAGTTTAGTATATAGTTTAAACTAATAGTTAAACATTAGTAATAACAACTTAAAACTGGCAAAACTAAAGCTAAACAATAAAATTTAAATTTTAACGTACATTATTATTAACTAAACAATAAACACATTGAACAAACATAGCTAAACAATAAACACATTGAATAAACATAGAAAACATTTTATCTGTGCTTTCTTACAATTCCATCACCCTTTAAATGTTTCTATTCATTCAGACTGAATTATGGTTTCGTATAGAAAATAAACTGTTTATATTTATATGTTTGGGACCTTGGTAGACAAAGGGCGAATCTGAAAAAGCGACCTTTTTTTATATTTCATTTTCTGAGTCAGAAAGATGTAGTTAACAAGACGCTTCACCTTGTTTCACTGGTTCGCCTTTAGTTCTCTCTCAGTTTCAAGTTAAAGTGAATAGCATCATCATCTAAGAACAATTCAATGTCCGACATTTACTTTCAAGGGCAAATCCCGGGTCTGAAAATCACCCTCATAGCATTTTGTCACCCATAAATACCTGATATAAATTAAACTTAAAACATTGAATTCCAATTGGATACTTTTTTATTCAGGTTTTTGAATCAACATTCCATAGAGTAAACATTCACCTTTGCTATATTGAAGCACTTTCAGAACTTTGGCTGCGATTTCATAACATCCGGATTTTGTGATTTGTCCTCTCTCTTTCAAGGTCCTCATATCTAGTAGTTTTTGTGCAAAACCAGCTTTCGTGAGCCTGAGGTGCTCCTAACTTGCTTTTGAGAAAAGTACTGTTTAGTAAAATCCAATGTACAGTAGCCTGTGAAAACATTTATGGGTGTTATATTGAAACTCCTGACTTTGATTTCCTAACATCCGAATTTTGTGATTTGCCCTTTCTCTTCCAAGGTCCGTATATCGCCCACTCATGAAAAATCTAGTTTTTCAGATTAGATACTATACTCTTGTATGATGATACGACTTCTGGCAAACTGTTGAAACTCTAGCCTCTTTAGAATTGCCGGAAATGCATAAATAAAGTATCAAATATGACCATTTTTCAATATATTACTTCGTCAATGTATCGAAAGTGTTTGTTCGCTAGTTTGCTCCTAATCATCATACTTTTGAGACCAAAACCTGGCTTGGCAAACTGACATAAATGGTATATTCGTTACTTTGATTTGTAGATATCACTAATACAATGCATAATGTCGAATGTGTTATATTCGTTGGTTTGAAAGTTTAAATACTTATACAGTTAGTCAATCGGAATCAGCAAACTATCGAAAATACCACAGTCGACAATTTGAAACGACTAACCAAGAAAAATCACTTATTAGCACCAAAATGCCAACTCACAAATATGATTTTTTGGTAATTAAAAAACAGTTTGTTCATAATATCACCTTAAAGAAAATTACAAGATACACAGAAAAAAATGTGTAAAATTGTCCTTTTGTAAAGACACACCATTATGACTACAAACTGGAATTATATCTTGAGTTATTTGAAGTTGGCTGAGCTTGCAGTTAATCAAAGAACTAAGAAATGCAAGGTACGGTCGATAAGAAACTTGTTGCAAAGACTAAATTTACCTGGCAATAGCTATGTTCTGATACTGGTAAAGTGGAAGAGTGTGGATGGATTTCAGTATCATGAGACACAAGCAAAAAGAATATAAACAGACTTTGATGATTCATTCCTCGTTAAGACGTTATTTTTAACCCTCAGATGGTCTTTTGTCTGGAGATATCTTTAATGGTGAGTACATTCATTTTAAGTACAAGGCTATTTGGAATCCAGCCAATTCAACTGAATTCAGCAAAAGAAAACTGGCCGCAGTATATTTAAATTCTTAAAATCAAAAGATTTTGCTCGGTGCGAAAAAGTTGTTGGAATAATTTATGTTTTTAAATTCTTGTGAAAGCTATTTAACAATTTTGTTTAAATCTGTAAAGATAATAGTTTTTTTTTTTTTTTTTTTTTTTTTTAATAAATGTTTATTTAAAATCTGTACAATTTATATAGTACAATAATTAAATGTGATCGTCTTGCGTACATTCAGTGAATAGTATATGGAAGGAACCAATCATTATTGGCACTTCCTAATATATGCTAACATTTATATTTTCACTGTTTTAAACCGCTGCTAGGGTAGCTGGTCACGGGGCCAAAGTCTCTTAAGCCTCCTGGGAAGGTCTTTAGGGTGGGTCCGAGTGGATAGGGATTGACCTCTAGGATTTGGGTGGGATGACAATTTGGAATGGAACGTTAGGAATCTGGATGTTGCGAGGTCTTTTACGAAGGGGATATTTAGGTCATTGTGTAGGGTTTTGTTGGAGACATAAAAGGGAGCATTAACTATTCTACGAAGGACTTTGGATTGGAATGCTTGTATTCGTTGTATGTTTGAGTGTTTTGCTGTTCCCCATAATTCAAGTCCGTAAGTCCAGATAGGTCTAATTATAGTTTTGTATATAGTAAGTTTGTTGTGTGTCGTAAGCTTTGAAGTAGGGCCGAGTAGTCGTCTTAAGAGTCCAAATCTCCTGTTCAGCTCTTGTCGAAGATAATAGTTTAAGACAATTTTTTCAATCTTTTTATCCCTTGGTTATCCTTTCATATTAACATTTTTAATATCGCCAAACTGTGTAACATAATAATGTAAAAGACCACCTCACCTGTAAGCATTGCTTGGAATATCAATATCTATGTGAAAACTGAAAACAAACTTGGTATCGATTCAGCATTTGATAGAATAAATGGGAAAAAAATAATCTTACACAAGCAAAAATAAATGCATTAATAAAATGATAAGCTAGTTCAATTATTTATTCATTTTTTTTTTCAAAATATGATTGCTTGGCCAATATTACAAAGAAATTATCAATTTTATATTGAATAAAATTGTCACATACAGTATACAGGGTGATTCAGGTCTAAGTAGTCAAACTCTAGGAGGTGATTGCAGATAAATCAATGAAAATTTGTAAATGTAACATATCTCCCAAATGAAAAACTTTTCCAATCATTTCTTTCAGTTACTTTTTATTTCTTCTGGACTGGACAATGGATTACCACAGTTTGGCCAATAAAAAATGAATAATTTTTAATTTCTTCACGCAAGGTATTTGAAAGTAACAAAACTACATTCCACATTTTTTTTTGACAAAAGGGAGCCAATCCTTCAATTTATCCCTTAATAAACCTCCACTTCAGTTTCATAGATTTAATACTTACTAAACGTAGACGTTTTCGTGTTCTGTTAGGGGGCTGATGGAAAAATTCGCGAAAAACTCTGATTCATTGATAAAAACAGGAGTGTGTTATTGGACGTCCAAAAAGTATCTTTTAATAATGGTTTTAGTGAATTAAATTACCGTTTTTTTAAAGAAAATTTTGTCTATTTTCTGATGGTATAAATAGAATTTAATTATCTTGAATAGTTATTGAGCAATCCTTTCTTATTCATTAAAAAATATGACTACGTTAAAAAAAAAACTGAAAATTGAACATAACTCCTTATCCTTTCGGAATTGGACCATATTTCAAATAAACTTTTTTGTTGGAAATTATGTCTACAATCACCTACTACAAACTAACAACAAACTGTATAAAACTAACTTGCAATTTTACATACATTTAAAACAATTGATAAAACTGTATATAATGTACATCATATGTTAAAGAGAATAGTTACATTAACTTTAAACCTGAAGAAACGACAATACTAAAAATTTTAAAATGAATATGGAATTAGCAGCCTCAAAAATATTGAACAATGGTAGCAGAATTCAAAATTTCTAAAGATATTACTTACTAAATATTTATTGTCAATGTACATAATTTAGTAAATTAATGTGTGGAGAATTTCAATATTTAAGTCTGCATATATGTAAATAATGGATAATTGATGCGTAAATGCGGGAACAAAGGAATCTAACAGAGGGAGGGGGTGGGAGAGGCAGATAAAATTGTGTCGACATTTAAAAACGGCAACAATTATGAGCACGGAAGTTCCGGGATTATGTTAGACTCGGGTAAAACTAAATTTTGTTACATGGTTTCAAAATTCATGACTTTTTCGTGATATTCGTGCCCTATTTTCAATTTCGTGACATTTTCATGACTTTGTCAGTAGACATCCTGGTAAGGAAGAAACATCTCCTACATCACTAATAACAATACAAATACATTGAATGAGGTATATCATGATACAATATGCTAGGTGCCTTAGTTCTGTTAAGGTGTACTAAGATATTAAATTTCATTTTCTGTCCAAAAATATTAAATTTTATTTATGTAGATGCCTGATGATAAACCTGAATAGATTCGAAACATCGCCAATTAAATGTTTTAAATGATTCATCTAGACGTAATCAAATGTGGTTGATTAATCAATGTTTGGCATCCAGGAGCTTTGTTACTGTTATAGAATAATAACAAACATGGTAAAATGAGCTAAATGTTTATATGGCCTAATTTCATTTATATTTCCACCAGGGTGTCAACGATTTAAATCAATTGATTTAAATCAGTGATTTAAATCATGATTAAAATCATTTGATTTTTTAAAAAAAATCATTGATTTAAATCAATTGAATTAATAAAAAAAACCATTGATTTAAACCAATTGATTTTATTAAAAAAAATAATTATATATTTTTTCTTAACTTTAGTTTATTTTTTAACATAAATCTAGCTAGTTCTGCCTTTTTTTCAGCCATTTCAACATTTCGTCTTTATTTTGTCCCTAGGGCCTACTCTCACTTGACCGTTCTTATCTATTCAAAGTCTGTTTCTTTTATGACCCTTTCTTTGTTTTTAATTCTCCATATACACCTTTTAAGTTTAAGATAAAAGAGATTGGCAGGTAGAGGGCGAAGTGAATGCTTTAAATTGGTGGAAGTCTTCGTCGGCCTTAAAATATTGTATTTCTTCAAAAGAACTGTTAATAATAGAGCAGCTTATGACAGGAAAGGCAACTTCTGCAGGGGTTGAAAGAATGTTTTTAACCCTTGGTTTTGTTCACAGTCAAATGAGAAACTACCTAATTAGTTATGAAAAGGCTGACAAACTGGCGTTTTTGTTCAAAGCTTTAAATAAATAATATTACTGTTGTTATACGTGATTAATAGGGAATGGATGTTCATGTAATATAAAATTCAAAATATGTATTTATATATTTAACTATTTATAATAAAATATGTAATAAAAAATTGAAAATATTTAGTAAACAAATACCTTAAAAACTATAAAATATTGAAAAGAAAAGCATAAATAATAAGTAGGAACTCTGTTATTATTAATGGAAAGAACAAAAGTATAGAACAAAACAGGGTGTCAACGATTTAAATCAATTGATTTAAAAAAAACAAAACAAAAAAACAAAAAAAAACATTGATTTAAACCAACTGATTTTATTAAAAAAATTATTATTATATATTTTTTTTTAACTTAAATCTAACTAGTTCTGCCATTTTTCAGCCATTTCAACATTTTGTTTTAGCGCGGTTCCTCCCTCCCCCATAGGGAGGAACCCCGCTTATAAGGTTGATACAATGAAACAATCCGGAAGTGCCGACAAGAAAATTTCGTGTTTCAGAACCCCTAGAGGCCGAAAATAACGGTGGTTCAAATTTATATATATATATATATATATATATATATATATATATATATATATATATATATATATATGTATATATTTATTTATATATATATATATATATATATATATATATATATATATATATATATATATGTATATATTTATTTATATATATATATATATATATATATATATATATATATATATATATATGTATATATTTATTTTTATATATATATATATATATATATATATATATATGCATATATTTATTTATATATATATATATATATATATATATATATATATATATATTTGTCTGTTCGCTCATTTCTGGCTTCCCTGATGGTCCGATTTTGATGAAATTTGGTACAAAAATCTGTCGTCCAATTTGAAAGGTCAAGTTCGTTAACCAGCAAAATCCGCCCACTGGAAGATGGCGTTTGGGGCGAAATTCGCGCAAAAAAAATCGTAACGCTTACGTTTTTTAGTTCATAAGCTTGTAAGTACTCGTTTTATAGGCTTCTTGGGCTAGAAAAACGAATGAAACTATTTTCAAGGCGATAGCTTTAACCGTTTTCGAGAAAACTGAAAAAATAATTTTTGAATGCCGTTTTTGGTTTGGGTACTTAGAATCATGGGATTCAGTTGAAACATTTACTGCATCTTCTACTTTCATTAAAACTAATATGTTGAAATTTTGGTTGCGTTTGGAGATAAGGAAGGGTTAGAATAAAATATTTTATTAACAGACATAAAAAAGTTTTGGTAACTTTGTATACTTTCCTTAATATCTCGAAAAAGGTTAGGAATCTTGGGAAACGGAAGAATACCATTGGAAAGCTTACTAAATGCTCTACAAAAAAGGTTCTAATGAAAGATTTGATTAGGCGATGTCAATCGGAGAAATAAGTGCTTAAAACTTTAAAGTAATTGATTTCGTTTATTCGAACGGTTCTTCTTGTTTGTTTTTATTCCTTGTTGTTTTTTCATTGTTTATAGTAGGATAATGTATTTGACAATAAAACAGATTAATTAAAATAAGAAAAGCAATTCATTGTTAAAAATATATCAGGCTGTACCGTATGAAATGTCAGTTTTGGATTTGTCGATTTCCTTCAAATGTCTTGAAACTGTCGAGGCTCCTATTCCGAGTTCTTTGGCATATTCCCTAGTGTTTTTAATTGCTTATAGTAGTCAAATGTATTTGTCAATAAAACAGGATACGTATAATTAGAATCAATATTTTGTTTGTTAGAATTCGAAGATGCCGTATGAATATCTAGATTACAGTACTGGTGTTGATTTCGTTCTTTAGAATTATTCTTGGTATTCCCTATTTTCATCTGTTACCCATAGTTTTTTATTGTTAGTAGGTTTTTCTTATTGATTATAGAATATAAATCTATTTGGCTATAAAACAGGATACGTAAAATTAGTGACAATATTTCGGAGATTTCTGAGCGAAATACTTTTAAGATTTTCTACCACCACGAACGGCTTTTTTCCTCTATTTTTATCCACTAGATAGGCTTTATTTTGCATATTATTCTATATAAGTTTTATTCAGCAGGGGATTCTGATGAAATGTCGTGTTTTTGCTGTGGATTTTAAATACGATGTATCTAAGATTGGATAACATTAGCGAGTCTACATAGTTAAGAACCGACGACGGAGGATTACTTCTTGCTATGATTTAGTCTACATATGTATATTAAGTCCTAAATCCAAAAAATAAACTTCACAACGGTTAGATACTATGAGCGAACATGGCGGTTCAATGCCAGTAGAAGCAGAAGGTCCGCAGGAAATTTACCTGCTAAGAGTTAATCCTCAAGAGCTGTAAATATACCCCAGGTATCTGCCGACACAAATACAAAGCCTAGGCGGAGAGCACCCCAAAAACACAGATCCAAACATAGGTTATATACTAAATATTCATAAAGACTACTTAGTTGTAAACCGATTCATCAATTAGCAATCAATAGTTTTCAACAAAGGTTATATACTAAATATTGATAAAAAGTATTTAATTAGAAAAAAACAATATTCCACAAGACTTGTTTTTGGTCCATTTGTATCTACTCCATAGACTTAATTAGGTATATTATTCTATTGTAGTTGGGCAACTAAACTTTGTTTTATTTTGTTAAATAAAGTTTTTTTTCTTGACTTGTTATTCGTCAAGACTTTTATTTGTCCTTGTGTATTAACTAGATAGGTTTTATTCGGCATATTATTCTATATAGGCTATATTAGGCAGGGTATTCTACTCAATCTTGTGTACTTCTTGATCCTTCTGTACATGGGCGTATATAAAAACAATTTCGGGGGGGGGGGGGGGGGGGGGGCTGAGACCATTTCCAGGGTATGGAATACTAAATATTTAGAGCTTGGAATAGTTTTAGGCAACTAAAACGCTATTACACGTAAAATAAAATATGTTTTATGAACTAAGTGATCTTATTTAATTTATTTTTAAGGGTTTTACGAGAAGTTTTTATCATCAATTCAAAATTTCGGGAGGGGCTGCAGCCCCCCCCCCTCATATACGCCCATGCTTCTGTATCCACTAGAAAGGCTTTATTAGGCATATTTTGTATTGATTTATAGAGCTTTGCTTTAGAATGAGAGCCAGATTCTGTAATTTCCGCTTCTGTGTAAAAGTTAGCTACTGTCGGTGTCCCTGACGCCTTAATATCACTTTTATTCGAGATGTTCGAGAGGATTTTGACAATTTTCACGAGATATATAAAAAAAATAAGTTTATTTCTTTTCTAAGCTTATCAAATGGCACTAGGGACATGAACGGAACCGCGCTAAGATGCTGCAGTTCCTGCGAGTCGGACTTTTTTATTTATGTCCCTAGGGCCTACCCTCACTCGACCATTCTTATCTATTCAAAGTCTGTGTCTTTTATGACCCTTCCTTTGTTTTTAATTCTGCATTAAATAAATAATAAAGCTTTAAATAAATAATATTACTGTTGTTATACGTGATTAATAGGGAACGGGTGTTCATGTAAAATAAAATTCAAAATATGAACATATATATTTAACTATTTATAATAAAATATTGAAAATATTTAGTAAAAAAATACAATAAAAACTATAAAATATTGCGAAGAAAAGCATAAATAATAAGTAGGAACTCTATTATTAATGAAAAGAACAAAAGTATGGGATAGGAGGTAAATATATGAAAAGTCCCCACCCGTGGCCTTTGATCCGAGGGGGGAGGGGTTAGAAGGTCCAATTTTTCGGGTTTTCACTTATATCTCGGAAACCCTGCGTCCTAGCGAGATGACTATTCTATAAGAAATAAAAGCTGATTAATAGAGCCCGGAAGTTAGGCATTTATTTTAGGTTAAAATAGGCAGGCAAAAAGGCACTTGAAATACTGAAAATAGGCAGTACTGTAATTAAAATAGGCATTTATTAGGAGTGAAGGAAAAAAGAAATCTTACTCATTAATGAAAATGTGTATTTTAAATACTCATTCATTTCTTTATTACCAATTTATCACAGAATTAGTGTACTTACTCTTACTTTCCCTTCTTACAAGCAATAATAAGATACTTTTTAAAGTATCAAATGTCATAGACCTTCTCAGAAAAAAAATGTTTTTCATCATGGAAAAACTTCCTCTGCATTATCCCATAATTTCGAAATCCGGAGTACCAGGTAATTACACCATTGTCACAGCAAAAGGGGTGTGAGGAAGGAGACGTACTTCTCTCATCCTCTCTCTATCCTGCTATTCATTATGCTTGTGTATTCCTTCTACTAAGGAAGGTTCTGTTATTTACAGAGGTTAAATCCATGGGTTGGGAAAATAAGCTTTCGAATAGATATTTGTGATGGCAATATGTACTTTAATTTGTGCAACCTTTTTTGTCTTCGCTGAACGGTGCTTTTTAAAATGTTTAAATCGCAGAAGAAAAAACCCACCCTCCCCCGGGCACAAAGGCTATGGGCGGGGACTTTTGATATGTACACCTCCTATCCAGCCCAAACAAAGTTACAAAGTCAAAAATTTTGTTCCAAAAATTTCCATCTATAACTGTTCGTTGCCTGGACTGTAAAGTCACTGGTGTGTATTTGAAGGCAACAATCAACTGCTCTGAAGAGTGGGATTCAGCTCAACTGTTAATCGTTTTGCCACTATGGATATCCCCAATAATGCGGATATTTTTCCACCCAGGGGTTTTTTCTAGACTGTCTTTTCACTTTATTTTTAACTAGCTGAATACCCGTGCTTCGTCACGGCAGATAAGTAGTTATTCTATTGCGTTAAATAATGTTTCATTAAAATTACGTTACTATACAATTCTGTGCAGTTTATTACAGCACGGTTCCCGTCACACTATATTTTATTCAATGGGCGTTAAAATTTAAAAGCTTATGTTTCCAAGAAGTCATATGGTAACACCCAATATATTTACGAGTATTACCAAGGTTATAGGCGAGGAGGCTGTGCAAGGGTTCCGGATATTATTACCTCGCCTGGAAAACCTAAGGATATGCCATACATCACGGTTTGACCGGGACTGTCCCGGTATTTTGCAATTGTTTCGGTGTCCCGCCCAGTTTTATCAATGTCCCGGAAAAGGCTGTAAGATGTAAAAAGTAAGGAATTCATGTTTATAAGAATCTTTTTTAAATCGGTTACTTTTCTACAATCAACATTTTTACTACTGCTCACAGTGTCAAAGAAATCAGAAGTAATCTAACTGTAAAACGCTGGAACTACCTGCACAGCGCTGCCAGCTGCCAGACACTACTATTTGGCTGAGAGATTGTTTTAAGAAAATCAAGTAGCAAAAAAAGTTCCCTTCTTATTTTTAAGGTTTTGGTAGACTAACAGTTTAGGATTCCCCCTTCCCGTTAGTTGCTAGGCTTAAAACTCACCAACCATTTTGCTTATAATTTGTACTCTTTTTATCCCCCCCCCTGGTATGCCCATCCCATATTAATGTGTCTCGGTTTAACTCTCCAAAAATATGGCAAGCCTATCTGACGGGGACAGGGAGAAAAGAAACGCAATTAAAACTCTATGAGGGACAGTTAATTTCGAGTAATTCAATGTCTGCCATCATAGTTGAAATTAACCTCAATTAGAAATAAAACTATGAGATAGATAATGTAAGGTAACAGCTGTTCTTTATCGTCCTAGCAACGCAGGCTGCCTAGGCTTGCCTTCTCTAACCAACTCAAACTTTAAACCCCACTAAAAATGCTTGAAAATACGAATATCAAAAAATCCTTTCTTAGCGAGCACCTAAGTTATATAGGGAGTGTCCATGCAAAATTTCAAAATTTTCTGTCGAGCGGTTTGGGCTGGGCGTTGATAGATGAGTGAGTGAGTGAGTGAGTGAGTGGTATTTGACAAATATATAGTAGATTTATTCCCAGTATCTCCTTCTAAAACCTAGATTTTCTCTTTTCCTCTGTATGATTCTAATGCTATCCACTAACAACATGCCTTTTGTACGTAGTATTGACATAGTATATACACAGCCACCTTCTTGGAATCAAAGAAGACACGGTCATCTAGACTCAATGGGTAAAGTTTTATTTTCTTTCTCGGTTTTCCTTTATTTCTTCAATTACAAAATAAAAAGAATATTAAAATATGTAGCAAACATATGTATTTATGGCAGAATATGTAAAAATATGGGGTTTTAACAAAATATGTAAAATAAAAAACTGTTTAAATACTTTAAAATCACTTAAAATGTGCAGAATTACATCAATACTTACAATTTACGAATCAGAAAAAAATATGTAAATACAATAACATCAGTTCCATAGTGATTAATATTTCTGTAAAGCTCCATTTGTAAAATCTTTGTTTTAAAATTTGAAAATTAAGCCATTATATATACAAGGGTCAAAATTATCCTATATTTTGAGACCAGAGTTTCTGTACATTTAAATTTAATGTCTTTAATCGCCAAAAATTACTGATTTTCATCAATTTAATTCTTCAAATTTACAGAAATTCCGGTCTCAAAATATAAAACAACTTCAGCCCCTGTATATGTGATCTGTAAATTCTACTATTCTCCCAAAATTATCCACTTAAGACAAAATACTTTAGAATAACTATTTCATTATTTGCATTGTAAATAAACAAATATTTTAGTTACAGGTTTATATAATGAACAACTAGGTAATAACTAGCTCTTTATATAGACTAGATACATTTATTATACTGATTTCTTTTTTAAATCCGGTTTTAGTAGAAAAATCCAATTTAATTAAACAAATCCGATTTAAATTAAAAAAAAAATTTGATTTAAATCAAATAAATACGATTTTTTTGTTTTTTTTAAAAAATCATGATTTTTTTACACCCTGCCCTGTACCTAGTATTGAGATAGTACATATACAGCCACCTTCTTGGAATTAGAAAAATCACAGTTACCTAGACTCAATGGGTAAAGTTTTATTTTCTTTCTCGGTTTTGCTTTATGTCTTCAATTACAAAATAAAAAGAATATTAAAATATTTAGCGAACATATGTATTTATGGCAGAATATGTAAAAATATGGGGTTTTGACAAAATATGTAAAATAAAAAACTGTTTAAATACTTTTAAAACACAAAACGTGCAGAATTACATCAATACTAAGGATTTACGAATCAGAAAAGAATATGTAAATACTATTACATCTGTTCCCTAGTGATTAATATTTCTGTAAAGCTTCATTTCTAAAATTGTTGTTTTAAAATTTGAAAATTAAGTCATTATATATACAGGGGTCGAAATTGTCCTATATTTTGAGACCAGAGTTTCTGCACATTTAAATTTAATCGCCGAAAATTAATGGTTTTTGTTGATTTAAGTCTTTAAATTTACAGAAATTACTGTTTCAAAATATAGGTCAACTTCAACCCCTGTATATATGATCCGTCAATTCTGCTATGCTCCCAAAATTATCCACTTGAGACTCACCACTTTAGAATAGTTATTTTATTATTTGCATTGTAAATAAACAAATATTTTAGTTACAGGTTTATATAATGAACAACTAGGTAATAACCAGCTCTCTATATAGACTAGATACATTTAAGAAGTCCGATTTCATTTTTAAAGCCAGGTTTAGTAAAAAAATTCAATTTAAATAAAAAAAAATCCGATTTAAATCAAAAAAATCTGATTTAAATCAAATAAATCCGATTTTTTTGATTTTTTTAAAAAAATCATGATTTTTTTACACCCTGATTTCCACTTTAAAGTTCTTGTAACATGTCTGACTAAGAGAAATTTCATAAAAATAAAATGGTAAATAGTTCATTTGGTAAGAAGGAGTGTCTGAAGTGACGATTTCAGGGCACTAGTTGGTCATCTCTCCCGCTTTTGTTGATCAAACCTCTTTCTAGCCATAGCAGACCTACTAAAATTATAAATCTAAGGTAAACTACAAGGCAATCTAAGGTAATAACAATTTACCTGGCTACGGACGAATTGCTTATACAAAAATAGGCCGGTGAAAACTCCACATATCATGACAAAAAGCGCAGTGAGGAATAGAAACACAGTTGATCCAGACCTTTCCCTTCTTTCTCCAATAGGAGATTGCAAATCGCTCGTTCGGACGAGTGGTATACGATGTGGTACATTGTCTGCACCGCATCTTCCAGGCTAAAAAGAGAAGAAAAATTATTATTTCAAATAGTTTGCTCATATATTAGTAAAACAGATTATTTACCATCAATAAACACATAGAGCTGCCAGCTAAATAGTATATATGGCTTGAAGTATACTATGAAGGGCTCACATGCTTTCAACATACAGCCTTTCGTGGCGATGATAGGAATTTATCATACGTAATACCAAAGCCATGACGTAAATGGATTATACAACTAAAAACATTTTGTTTTTAGTAAATAATTGATATATGTTTGTGGTATATATTTTCCCAATTCGAAAGCCTAAGTATATATGATAATGTAAAAAACTACAATAGTACACAGGGGTCCGCTTAAGGAGTAATAATTACTACCATGAAATTTTTTTTTTTTTTCACGATTTTATTTTATATGGGCTTAAATGCTTCCTTAACTAATCAAAAATGATGTACAAGTGTTAATGTGCTGGAAAAGTTTTTAAATGAAGGAAGAACAACTTCCTGGCGCACGCACTGCTCCGCATGACCAAAGCAAGAATCTTGCATTTCAGCTCATGAATGAACATTTGCAATCCAGAGCAAGCATTCCATCACTTCCTTCCAATAAAAAAAAAGTCTTAAGAAAATTCCCAAGGAGTCAAGAAGCAATAATGGAAAAACCCCTTCTGAAGAAAAAGAAAGGACAATGTCATGTTTGTGGACGACAAAAAAATATAAACACCAAAATAATGTGTAATACATTTAATAAATTTACATGTAAAGCTTGAACCAATTTACATTTTTTTTTTTTTACGGCGCATCGACAAATTTTGGCCATTATCGCCGACATCCAGGGTCCAGCCAGGAATTCCCCCAGCGAGCCCCGAGATAAGAAAATTCCTGCCGCTGGTAGGGATCGAACTCACCATCTCCCGCTTACGAATCTAGCGAGCTAGCCACTAGACCACGGGGGACCCCCCAATTTGCATTTAATCCAGTAAATTGAGGGCCTTGACACTGATTTCTCTGAGTAGATTGTAAGAATTATATTCTTAGCATTTAATTACCATGTATATTTCTACTTTTATTTAAATATCAATTAATGATAAATTTTATTTTTAAAGTGTGTTCCAGACATTTATGTTTATACACATTACAATTTTCAGTCTTATTGTAAACTAAATAATTTTTTAAAAATAAAGAAGATATATACTAAATTTGTTTTAAAAGATAAAATGAGCTTATTCATATTATCATTTATATATGTCTACAATAATGACTAAACTGCAATAAATAATATAATAGTAAAGAAAAACATAAATAAATAGGCGTTTAAAACACAATAACACAAAAATAAATATGATGGCGCACTAAGTGCGTTGCACGACCGCCCATGTTCGAACAGTGGGTGCGACCACTGGAAGGTTAATATTAAATATCCTACAATAAAAGTTATTAAAATCTTCTGGGTCAAGTAAATTTATTTTTTTTTTTTTTTTTTTTTTTTTGTAAGATGTTGATAATTGTGTTTAACAACTTGCAGTCGTTTTAGATTTGCTATCTCCCTGAATGACATTTACCCTGCTGCAGAAAAATGTTATCACATATTGGTTTAGATAAGATTCAGTCATATTTTCAAGGTTAACCTCGCTTCAGAAACATCAAAGGAATAAATTAACAATGACAATGAGAAAGCCATCTTTCTTCGTGTTGTTGAATTTATTCAAATAAATACCAAGTTAGTATTTCCTTACGATTCAAAGAAGAGGAAACACGAAAGTGACAAAAAAGGGATTAGTATTGAAAGACTTTAATTTTTTCCAGAATTAAACTTCATTTTAAAGTAATTGTTCTATATTTTAATGATAATGCATTTGTATCATCATGCTGATGCATAATAGATCCCTATTTTGTGTTTACAATCAAACTAAGAAGTTTGTTATTATTGAGACAGCAAAAGAAATAAATGTTTATTGATATAAACTTGTAGCACGAATGAATTCTCGATAATCAAGCTGACATGTTTTTTTAAATGTTTATTTTTTCAATTATATCAACCTAAACTTGACTCTTTCCATCCTCGTAAATAGTTTTTTTATATAATTTTCAAATCTTTAACTTAAAAAAGTCCGACTCGCAGGAACTGCATCATCAAAGCGTGGTTCCGTTCTTATTCCTAGTCTAATTTAGAAAGATTAAAATAGAAACAGTTATTATTTTGGTTCGACTTTTCTTGAAAAGGTTTTATGGTCTTACCTGCATGGGTCGGCCAACCCCAGAAAGGCCGCCGCATAGAGGCACAAGGTCTTGAAATCTCTGTCTTGAAAAGCTATTTTTCTAACAATAAATTCTTTTTCTTATTTTACTTAACCTGTTAGCACGGTTCCTCCCGGAAGGAAACCCGCTTATAAGGTTGATCTCATGAAACAATCCGGAAGTGCTGACTAGAAAATTTTGCATTTCAGAACCCCTAGAGACCGAAAAGAACGGTGGTTCAAATTTGTATATATATATTTATATTTGTCTGTTCGCGCTTTTCCGGCCTGAATAATGGTCCGATTTTGATGAAATTGGGTACAAAAATCTCTGGTCTAATTTGAAAGGTCAAGTTTGTTAACCAGCAGAATCCGGCCACCAGAACATGGTTTTTGGAGCGAATGTCGTGCGAAAAAAATCTTATGGGAGAGGGAGGAACCGCGCTAAAAATAACTGGCCAGATTGGGATTTGAAACTAGTCTCCCTGCTCTTTGTCCAGGCACTTAACTAAATATGCTATGGAGCACAGCATAGCATAACAAATTATGACTTATAACAGAGTCAAGGCTACAGATAGACGACATGGCTGTATATCTATCCGATGCCAGACAATGTTATTAATATTCTTACGATAGAATGAAACCTTTGTTGCAATAATGAAACAAAGCTCAATAGCTGCACGGACTGATCCTTGGAATCCTCAAAGACTCTCATATATTGCACTTTACGAGCTGAAAAGGCAATTCGCCGTTTATCGCCAGTACTTTCTCGGCTCGGTCCTTTACAAGGCCATCAAATCACAAAGATCTACGTATATCTTTCTACTTCTTAAATTTAAATCCTCTGTTCAGCTCTCATCCAGCCAACCATTATATTCACTCCTACCGTACAGCTTTATTCAAAAATTGTTTGTTACCCATGTCGCATTGCTATGGAATTCCTTACCTCTGCATGTCCGCCATGCTACTAACCTTGAAACATATAAATCCCGACTCTTCTGCCACTTCTTATCCCGCAGGTTTCAACCAACCCCCAGTCAAGTTTCCACTCTAACTACAGAGATTTAAGTTAATATTTCAAATTGATTTTGACAAATTTAAAATTCTTTCTAAAGGACATTTGTAACAATACGGAGCTGTTTTCTCTCTCCTCCATAACTGAAGGTGGCTTGTAATTCAAGCCGAAACGTTGGAAAATAAATATTACTCATTTTAGTTATAAAATTTAGTTTTATTTAACAAACGACCAAACCCCGATCACCAACAGCTTCTTCAAACTAATATATCATTACAGCCTACACCTCCGAGAACCTTCAGCAGGTAGGGCAACGTCTAGACCCTGGCCCAGTCTAGACGAGGCCCAACCTGCGGAAGGTACTCGGAAGTGTAGGCTGTAATTATATATTAGTTTAAGTATTCCTGTAGAAGCGTCGTAGAGACAAGAAACATGTAGAGCAAAATAAATGAGCAGTGAAGAAATTAAGAGTATTGTTTGGAATGTGACCTTCTGTCACATATAAATATATTGGAAAAATAGACTCACCATCATATAATATACAATAAGTCAAAAACTGCATTTCTGTTAATACATATATTTTTTACCTCTGATCCTGAAAGAGTAAAAAATGTAGTCTTAGTTCAGATGAATCCCAAATGCAAGGAAACATTTCAACTGAATCCGTCATTATTGAGTAACCAATTCTAAAATTATATTCATTATTTTATTTTTATTTTTTATCATTTCAATCAAAAACGGTCAAAAAGACCACCCTAAAAGTGAACCACTAAAATTCAAGTAGTGTCAACTTTTTTTCAAAATGATTGAAATATATCACTTTCAAAGTGAAAGAAAAACTAGTGAAAAATGTTAACTAATAGAAAAATCAGTTCACGTAAAAGAAATTCTCATGAATAATCTAAGCCAATTTCCTTAAGGCAAATTATCCACACCAATTACAACCAATGTAAAAGAAAATGCTGAAACCTATTTCCTGATGGGAAATCCTTACCAAGTCACTATGTAATTGCTGAAACTTCATAAGAAAATTACTCTTCACGCTTACAACTGATGAAAAAAAAAATCCTTATAAAAAATCAGGAAGTCATTCAACAAGGTAGGACGTATTAAAAAAAAATCATATCAGTTCCAAAAAAAACCACACACATAGTCAACACAAACCAAAAAAAAGGATAAATAGTTATTATGGCACTTTAATATACTTCCAGTAAAGATGGCAATTAGATAATAAATGAACCTCTTCCACTACAATGTAAAACATCTAATTTGTAAGAACAACATTGTTATAATCCATACTAAATTAATCAATCAATTTTTGTTAAATATTATTATTAAAAAATATATAAAGTCTTTTACCAATAAAATAGCTTTAGTCAGAAGGTTTATATATATATATATATGTATGTATATATATATATATATATATATATATATATATATATAACAAAAAAATATTTACAAGAAAAGCAATATTTACTTTAATTGCATAAAGTAAAAGATTGAAACTTTCTAAGAAAATAAAATCATTTAATAACTACTAATTTCATACTTTTATTTTATTTAATACATAGACAAATAATCAATGCACCTCAGGTCAACATAACACCAATGAATGACAAAATTCAATTACACTAATTTTAATTAAAATACCATACAGAGTAATTATCCTTCTCAAGTTTTATAAAACCTAACATTTACAATTCAATGTAAATATTGGATTGTAGTGGGTTTTTTTTTATGAAATAATGCAGGAATTTAACACGTTTTGGTGATAATGAAACTTTTAAGGAAAATACTGTGCTTGGAGATATTCACACTTTCAAATATAATAGACCATAAAATACTGGCATACGAAAGAAATAAAAGAGGGAATGAAAATACAAGAAAATTACAAATAAAAATAACTAATTGATTAAAAAAATAAGTTTTTTCATTTTAGTTGTCATTGAACATTTTTAAAGATTTAACACATGACAAGTTTTGCTAGTCGAAAAAATATGAAACAAAAGTTCTGAAACCAATAACAAAGAAGAAACACAATTACGCAAGCAATGAAATTAACAATGCTCAAAACATAACAAAGACTGACATGGAAAAATAAGCTCGAAGAACTTAAGTTTCTTTCAGCCTTAAAGGACTTCAGCCATAACTCTTAATTGATTATTCAGAATACACTTACCAAAATATCTACTTTAATATCATCCACCAACGGCTTCTCTCCTTTCTTTTCACTAAGAGGTTTAGTAACAATAGTCATCTTAGTTATTGATACTAAACTCAGAACACAAGTAATACGCTTGACAAGTACACAAAATGAACGTCAACCAAAAACTGATGATTGGCTGGAGACTTTAGACCTAGAGCAAAGTCGTGATGGCAACATTGAACATTTTCAACATATAACACTAATTATATAATAAATTGCAAATTAAAAATTTATCTGTCAAGTGCATATTATTTGCATTGAGATATTTATAAATGTTTAAATATTATATTCTATATTTTCATTATATAATCAAGAATTAATTAAATATTTCGCGTGTCACTGTAATGGCAACACTGACTACTTTATTGTTTACGTTCTAAAGTACATATTTGGTTTCTATTATTGTTTTCAATTTTACTTACACAAAATACTTGTAAACCTACTTTTAAGCGATATTATAATATTAATCAAGTAGAAGATATCTTAATCACTAGTAAAATGTCTCAAAAAGCCGAGAAATATTGAACTAAGAAGTTAAAAAAAAAAAGTCATTTAATGGCGAAATTATAGTAATAACTACTTTGAGAAGAATAGTGTGAAGGACTTGCTGACAAGAAAAGTCGTCATTTCATATCTCACGGATCCTATGTATAGGTACTCATGTATATATATAAAATGTTCAAGCCCGATTTCGACAAAATTTGGCACAAAAATACTTTGTCTTAAACGAAAGATTAAGATTGTTAAAAAGCAGAACCTTTCTTCCGATGTACTGGTTTTTCGTAAAAATTCAAGTAAAATAACTCATAGCGTTTAAAGATTTGTGAAAATAGACCTATTCATAAACTAGTATTTTGACGTCGTTAATAGTATAAATGCCCTTTTAACGGTATGTCATTAACCGTTTTGAGAGAAGCGGAAAATTATAAGTATTTTAGATTCGGGTACTCAGGAACGTAGAGTTGAATATTTTAACGTACAGCAAGTTTGACATTCAGCTAAACTAAGATATAATACATTTTGGTTTCGTTTGGAGTAGAAAAAGTCTGGAAACAAATTATCTACAAACTTGTGCAGCATCGGACTTTTCGTATGTTTCTTGAAAAAGGCTGCGAAATCGTGGTAAGTGGAAGGTGATCATTCGAAAGCGTAAAAATTCCTTACAAATAGGGTCATTATTTTCACCTGTTTTTTTGCGTTCCATTTATGATGAAATGTTAGGACTTTCTATTCTAAGCTTTCCAAATTACACCAGATAGAACCGCATAAGTAAACAGGCTACAATGAAGAATTTGATTTGATGCGTACGACCCGTCTGAACTTACCCCAGATGACGGTATTCTTACACAAAACGAGCAGTACGTTTCGAGGAAATCCAGTAATTTACAAAAATCTGACTATTGCGCATGCAGGTTCTAAGTGTTTCTTAAAATGTGGATAGGCAAATCCATCTATATTACTGTACCTAATACGAGGACGTATATTGGAAATAATTTCGGGGGGGGGGGGGGGGGGTTATAGAATACTAACAATCAAGAACTTGGAATAGTTAGCTAACTAAAGCGCTATTACAGCCAAAAAAAAATTTCTGAACTAAGTGATCTTATTTAATTTATTTTTGAGATTAGGTTATTATGGCACATTTTTACCGATCAAATCAAAATTTCGGGGAGAGGCTGCAGCCCCTCTCATATACACATGCCTAATACTAAATTAACCAGCTTACCACCTGCTTCCTCAAGTCACACATCCACCACAAGGCTTCACAGATATACTTTTCATTCCCCCCCCCCCCCCCCAATAAATGTTAACAGTTTCCGAAGAAGTTGACTCATTAGGAACGAGATTTTTCCGAATAATTTCAATGTTTATGTTTTAATAAATTTGTGAAATCCAGCTGTTTTTTCCGCTGAACCCCCCAAAAAATTATATCTATCTTTCCTGATAAAAACGAGCCTCGGTATACGTGTGTCCCCTCCCTTGTCTGTTGTGACAAGAGACAACTGAGCAGTAGAATGGTAGGGGGGAACTGACTTGTCGCTTAGTAAAAAGGATCCATTCCTATTCGATTCTACTTGCAGCTAAAAAATGACCAGATTACACTCAAGTAGAACTGCTAACTAATCTAAATGTCAACTACTAATAACAAGTAATCAGCAAAGTCAGCCAATCAGAGGGATCATTATCATTTTAGCACTTTCCTCCGAAGGAAAGTAGCTATTGAGTTTGCACTCATGACGGAATTTTTGAAAAATTTCTTCGAATCTTTATCGATCCTACCTAGTAGACACCAAAAATGACCCCAGTTAAAATTTATATATATGTGTGTGTGTGTGTGTCATTTAACACAATACAGGCCAGAGTTTTTGTTTTTTTTTTCGCCACGAAACTTGGTATATAGTATTCCCCCATCAAACGATTGAACAAGTTCGTTAACCAACAAAATCGTTCCATCTGGAGGAGGGTTTACTCCGGAGCCAAAGTAGTTATTTGCCAATAACAGTCGTAATTTTTATTTGATATTATTCATCAAGATCAGTAGACGAAAATTGGAAGCTTTGTGTATTTATTACGTAGTGTAGTACCACGCATACACAAAACTCTGGAAGGAAATTAATTAGAAAAGTACTAATTGAAACAGGTGCTCATAATAAATTCAAAAGAGCAGAACTATTTATGTTTTTATTTTGTTTAAACTCGACACTACCCAATTCTGAGGAAAGTGCTTAGTTATGCAGCGCCTGTGTGACGGACTTTTTATTTTGTTACTGGTAAAAGCCATTTTTGATGTCTAGAAGATGGGTCAATGAACCTTGAAAGGATTTTTTTTTCATACATAAGAGTGCAACTTAAATGTACATAAAAATTCCTTATTGTAATCATATAGACACAACATTAAATATTCCCACAGCAAGGAATAATTAGTAGAACATTATTTTAGCCTATTGAAAGAAGAAAAATACTTCTAGATGAGTTATTAAACATTAATCGGTAGTAGAAATGTTATTTAGTATTCAAAACAAATGACTATTTGCCACACTTACCAGTAATGCTTAACAAGAAAACATTTATTTCGACAATATACAAAGATTAATCAAATTTACTATGTAATTTTTATAAATTTCACTATCAATAAGTTTAATAAATTAGTTGGCTTGAATAGATAATACGATTTTTAAATGCTTCACTGCTACTATCTCACTGGTGCTGCCAAAAAAACTTCCTCCTACTTCTACTCAGATTTGGCCATTATTTGAAATCATTATTGATTTAAAATATTATTTGAAATAGTTTATTTTGTGTCAGGTATTGTGAAATAAAACAATACATTCATTTTGCTGTATATTAAATAATCACCGAAATAATACTTGAACAAAGAGGCATATTTGATATAAATTCATTTTTTTTAAATAGATTAAATTATTTCAAATAATGAAACTATTTTAAATAAACAATATTATTAGAAATAAATAAACTTATTTTACACACCACCTCTTCAGAGTATAGAATTCTATTTTACCTGATTTTGTTAGTTGCCATCCAATAGAAATATTCTTTTATTATTAACTGAGTGTCAGTACATGTCAAACTATCGAATATGCAAATCTGAGCAAAATAGGAACGAACATATTTTATCCATTGATGAAGTAATATATTGAAAAATAGTCTTATTTGATACAAGGCTATTCTATAAAGAGGTTAGAGTTGTGACAATTTACAAGTCCTATCGTCCACAAGCCAAGAGAAAAGTCCTGAATCTAAAAATGTGACTTTGCTTATTCGATAGCTTGACATAGTAGGGACGATATGTGGAAAATAAGTTGAGATTTCAAGATTTAAAACTAAAATAAAACCCTTGCGAACACAATATGCCTAAATTCAGGAGAAAAGGTACAAAATGACCTCTGCATAAAGCGTGCATCTAGGCCAAAATGGATTCCATGTGACCCGCACAGCAACTCCTATTCTATTTAGCAGTTAAGTGCATACATTTATCTGCATGTACATATAAATTCCAGTTTAACTAACTGAAAAAATAAAAATTAAATCAATGAGGAAAAATGGGAAAATTGTTAAGAAAAAACTTTCAAAAAGAAAATTTTGTTTATTCTTTAAAAGTTACAAAAATTTAAAGAGGAAAAAAAAAAGAACTCTGGAACATGTAGCGGAAGTCCCTCTTCGCCAACTGCTCTGACCTGGAAAAAATAGGAATAGCATTATTAGTTAAATCGTTCTAGACATATGAAATGAGTATTTTTATTAGACCTCTAAAAATATTAATTTCACAAATTAATCATTGTAGGAATAAGCATACTTTTATGCATAAAAAGTTGCAAAATGTGTAGTTGTTCTAAAGTAAATCATGGAACACAAAAAATTGGAGTAAAACATGCGAAAAAAAAACACGTAAGTTATCATTTTCTCTTCAATAAAGAAAAAATTAACCATGGAAAAAATGTGTAAGTAATAATTTTTTCTTCAATAAATTGACAATTTACATCCCTGTGCGTGCGCATGTTTTACAAATACTTTGTTTACGGCAGCTTTTATAACCTAAATAACAGTCAACTTTAGCACTTAGTAAATTCTGTTCTAGTCGTTTACGCCATTTGTTTTTTCACGTTCCTATTCTTAATTAGGTTGAAATGAATAATTATACAAAGTTTTACAAAAAATCGGATTTTGAAGATTATGGCCTAACCATGTTAAATACTAAGTAAAAGTTAAAAGAGGCACAGACAGAACCGCACAGGTCTAGAGAACACTTAATAAACTAACGAGCATGGCAGGAAAAATGTGAGAGACCTCAAAACAGATAGAGTAACAAGGGAATAGACAAGGAACTTTTCCTTGTATGCCCCATACCATTGACTTTTTTTGAAGAGAAGGAATAAGAAAAACTTTGAAACAGGTTGATCTTGGCAAAGGCAGAACCAAGACCACATATATGCATTAAAATGGTGGGAACAGTGATTTTCACGCCCGCACTTAAAGAGTGTTTGAAGGGTTACCAAGAAATAACTCATTATTATCACTGTGAATAATATGGAGAACAGATTATGGTAAAACAAATTCAACACCCCAAATTAATTTTCAAAATAGCTTGTCAAATAACTATAACTACCTAAATGTTCCAGCACTGCTCCTGAAGAGGCATAAAGTGACGCAAAAATGCAAAACATGAATTAAGGAGAATATTGAATTGTGGGAAAAAAATTAAAACGTTGGCTTCAGTACGGGACATATAAGTCGCGTACTGGCATTCACCGAGGTACGGCAGACGAAATAGCCAACTCCCATAAGTGCTGAGACATATGCATGTAAAAGTCCAACATTGGCCATTTTGGTCCAACAGAGGCAGACCATGTCCCTCAGATTGCACAATATTTTCTTGTGGTTTGAGTCTTCGATGTCCTGATGGTAAAGGAATCTCCTAGCCCAAAATGAAGGACTTGAAAGCTATACTCAGTCAGATACCAAGCGATGCAAAACCACTCTACAAAAACTTTTTATGAAGATCCTAGTGTGTGATGATATAGAAGGGTTTAACGCACAACTGGATTTTGATAAAGCATTACATGTCAACATAAGTTTTGTATGTTCTTAAATTGCCTTTTTAATTTATTCACTCTCTAAAAGGTCATAAAACTAACGAACAGCATGGTTTTTGATCCTTGGACATAAAATCACAAACAGCTCTCACAACACACAAGCAAAAAGAAACCAAGTACTAATTATATCAATAACAATAAAAATACACACCCATTACCATAAAAAGTTTATTTTAATGAGAGAAAATTTAAAACTTTTAACTTAAACACTAAGTTAAAAGTTTAATATTAACTTTTAATATTAAAATTATTTTAATTATTTTTAGCAAAAATTAAAAAAAAAAAAAAAAAAAAAAAAAAAAAAATTGTCTTTGGAATGATAAGAAAGCTGTCGCAGTATATGGTCAGCCATCAGTTGCTCATGACTTTTTCTCTTCTATACTTCAGGTGATAATGGAATTTTAGATCCACAAAAAAATTAACCCCTTTCTCTAAAATAAATGTACTGATGATACTTGGTTCCTTTTCGTTTAAAGGCGTCCATATATCAATTAATTATCCATGTTTTACCATTTATGAGTTATTAAAAGTGATTGTTAGAAGATATTAATATGTAATAAGCATTTATTTTAGCATCAGTTAATAAATCTTCATAATTTTTTTATAGTTTTTTCTTCTATTTAACATATGATCAGCAATGGCAAATGATCCAAAGGATAGAGGCAAAATGAACAAGTAGTTTAAACAATATAGGTAATCAACTAAGGAGAATGCTGAACCGATGTGCTTAGCTACCAACCTACTAGAAAAATAAAAATGTGTCGTAGTTGGCTAGTATTAATAAACAAAAACTTCCAACAAAGCAATTTCCCTAGCCAACATGCTTATACAGATATATTGGTTAATAAAACTGTAAAATGAAGCAACTAACTGGCAAAATTATAAAACTTTGTTAAATTTAGCTCCCATCTCGTAGATTAGTAGGTAGTACAATGGAAAAGGTTAAGTTCTATTATAAAACAAACATTTTACAATAAATGAAATACGGAGTATAAACAAATCATCAAGATATAGGGTCTAATTCATATTTTTCTAAAAACAAATTATAATTTACTTTAATTCAAATTCAGATCTTGTAAGTAATAATTATTAATAGAACAGTAGAATTGTACTACCCTTAAATCTAGGCCCTTACTTCCTAAAATAAGTAATCTTGAAGACGTTATTATTAGAATTACTGTAACAATAACTCTAATATCATAGCACTTGATAGGGAACACATTTTTTGAAAGCTCTCTTCTACAAAGGTGAAAATGAAATACTTATTCATTTTGACCTAATTAAGAAGAAAAAAATAAAAATCACTCGCGGTCAGGCCTAGAACAGTACTTATTAAGCACTAAAGTTGAGTGTTAAACAGGTTAAAAGCTGGTGTAAACGACGTATTTGTAAACACGCGCATGCGCGGTAATGTCAAATTAGGAGAGCCAGAATTGACCTAACTCCGATTTTCCTAAAACTTCGTATAATTATTCAATTCAACCCAATTATGAATAAAAACGTGAAAAAAAAACGACTAATTGTTTTCCCCATTGTTATGATACAGCTCGTAATGTTATGATAAACCTCGTTTATAGCCTGTATATCAGTCAACTTTAGTGCTTAATAAATACTGTTCTAGGCCTGACCGTGAGTTACTTTTAATTAATAATCTTCTTAATTAGGTCAAGATGAGTAAGTATACGAAGTTTCATGTAGATCGGGCTCTGGGCAGCTCTCACTCATTATTACCCAAAATCAAATAAGGAAAACACATGCTATGAAAAAACCATGTGTACTACCAATCAAGTTCAAAAACATTCCTATGGCCTAAACTATTGATCCACGTACCAAATGATGAGAATATAACCATGAAATATGTCTCAGAATTCGATCAATAAACTAGATACAATTACAATGTTCAATAATTTTTGAATAGAATTAAATCTAGTCAAATACAAAACTGGAAATCATAAGATTCAAGTAAACAAGACAGACACATGGTCTACCACATGCATGTGCACTAGAATGAATACATTTATTGTAGGAGAATTAATACTTACAGTTACACGAATTTACTTGGACCTCGCCCTCATCTTCCTCCTCTTGCGTTTAAGCCTCCGCATTCTCTTCTTCCTCCACTAAAAATAAGAATATTAAATTATACAACCCGCTTCCTTGAATATAGGGAATATATTATAGACAACGCATTTGACTAAAAGAAGCTTAACTTGTAAAATGTAAAGTATTTATTACCTTAGCCCGCATGGCTCGAGTCTAGAAAATTAAAAACAAAGGATTCCCCAGATGATCACGGATACATACGTATCAGGTAGAGGTCTAATGTGAGAGTGGCTGAGCTAATGGCGACCGAAAACTTCGAAGGTGTCTCCGGCCACTGTTAACACAATATATAATTGGAACAATATAGAATTTCTACTTAGGTGCAGGAACTTTATTGATAAAATTCTACGTTTCTTAAAAATAATAAAAAATCATTTATAAAATACATTAAGTGTTACATTTGAAACAAATTGTTTACTTGAAATATATAATTAACAATTATATTCAGCATATTTCACTTATTATTTTTTAATGCTATGTGATCAAATATATATATATATATGTGTGTGTGTGTGTGTGTGTGTGCGCGGGCGCGTTTGCGTCTATTCTCTTACAAATACACATTAAGCAAACTTGAAAGAGAAGGGGGGGGGGGGGTAGCAAACGACACAGATTAAAAAAAGTGTAACAAGGTATCAAAAAGATTTGGTGGCCCGGTAGGCATCTATGTATATATTGTGTGTAAATATAAAGATGTGAATACTTGGTGGTGTATTTGGAATATAATTTAAACCTCTCGACCTACGTTACAGACCTAGCTTCTAGTGCTGGCATAACTTAAAACGACATTTTGAAAAAAAGATACGGTATTAGACGTAAGATGTTCAAAAATATAGAGTAGGTTTGTACCTTGGAAACTATCGTAAAAAATGCTATTATAACACATAGCCTGATATAACATAGGAAAATGTACATAATAAAATTTTAGAGTTTTTGACACAAGCCATGTAGGAATTACCTGACCGATAGATTTAAAAATTACTTATGAAGCAAAACATTAGTTTTATCTTCCTTAGGTGTTAGTTCTCTCTATTCTCATCGCCCTGGCTAAGGCTTGGAACTCAAAACGAAACCATGCGATACTTTTTTTTTATTTGTTGCCAAAAATATAACACATTTTTAATCTAAAAAATGTAGTTTTATTAACCACACGACAGAAATACAACAATATACTACCTTCGCAATCTTGAGGGTCAATGATCTCCCTTCTAACTCAATGATTGAAGGAATATTTTTTTTATTATGGAACTTGCGTAAACTTAGATGCATTATAACCTCTTTGTTTCTTGAATTCTCATTAGAGAGTGTTTGACTTTGGACAGCAGAATTTGAAAGTTAAAAGGTCGGGAGGTTTTATTAGTCTACTGATTTAATTTATCTTAGACGATTATTAAAAATTCATAAAAATAAATATAAGTATATTTTAAAAATATGACGCCTCTCATTTAAGAAAAGAAGCATTGAAATGTCCTATTTTTGATGAACTATGTTGTTATTTGAAGTAACTAAGAATTGTAAACGTTTACCTAGACAGGGAATTGTACCCCTAGCACGTACCTTTTGTTCTGATAAGAATTCCTCAGATGAAGATCAAACAAGGAGACTGAACAGCAAATACAAAATATTTCAAGATGAAGATTCACCCATTATACTTGACGTGCATGAGGAAAAAATTCTTTATAATAAAAATTTGGAGAAGCCTTCATTTAAGGATGTAGACTATGTGCCAGTTGAGTATAAAAGTAAATAATTGTATTTTTATTTTCTTGTGTAATTAAAATGATATATCTACCTTTCCTTTAAGGGACAGTCCATTTCTTGACTGCTTGTAATACTTTATAAATCAGAGGTTCATCAATTTTATGTGAGTTTTCTTTGGTTTAATTACTAAACTTATTCAGGCTCCCACTTTTTCTTATATACAGCTTGTTGGAAAGAAAATTCCAGAAGCCAGAATCGATTAAATAACTCAACTGGTTTAGTAAATCTCAGGGGTATTATGTAAACTTTGTAGAACCCTCCATAGTAACTACTATTTTCCTTATCTTCATAATATTCCATGTATTGAGCTTAATTGATTTTATCATTCCAAAAGAAATAAAAATGCCTGTGCTCGATAGGTATAAGTCTCTGGTTGTGCATTTACGGAAATAACACATTAGTGTGCTAACAAGGTTTGGTAATGGGAAACAGTATTAAAAAGTTAAAGTTTTGTTGTTTTAATAGCTGACTTACTTACTGATTTAACAATTTTATAACTGTCATATTTACTGAGAATTTAAGCTCATTTGTCTATATATACTGGAAGTTTGGTGCTGCATCAAATGTTAAAACTGAACTAGATGCTTGTTTTTTAGTGATCATAATCTATATAAATTTTGTACTAATTAAATATTTCATTTTAAATGTGTTAACTATAATATTACATTTACTCTTGAGGTCATTTAATAAATGATTTGTTTTTCATATTATTCAGAAGTCGATTGAATAATTTATTATTGCTGAATAGAGCCAATAATTCTTGTATGCAGTTTTTTATGTATTACATTTTTCCAGGAGGCTCCACAGGTGTGTTTGATGTAGAAGAGTTAGTGGACTTTTTGAAAAAAGATAACGCTCTAGACATTTTTGTTGTAAAGGTTCCTCAGGAGTTAAGATATGTAGATTTCTTAGTAATTGTGACAGGGCGTTCCCGTCGACATCTTTTGGGCCTTGCTGAGTATATTAGACGTTTATTCAAGAAAAAGAAACACTCATCTGACATAACACCTAAAATTGAAGGAGAAAATTCTTCTGAGTGGATAGCATTAGACTTAGGTAATTGGCTTGCTCTAAAGACTTCTTTTTTTTTTTTAGTTTTTAACAGGGCAAATCATGTCCGTTGCGGGTGCTCACAAATATATAAAAAATTATTCAGAGATAGACACCACTGTCAAAGAGAAAATGTGTTATCAAATTCCCCTACAATGTTTTGCACCTGTTTTTCTACAATTTATTTAGTTTATATATATATATATATATATATATATATATATATATATATATATATATATATATATATAATACAGATAAATTCAGAGAAACTTTGAAAATGTAAACAATAAATTGATAGTAAAGGTATTAAATCCAGAACCATTATCATTTATATTGATACTTTGCCTGTTTACAAAGAGATGTCACTGATTAAAATACATAGAGGCTCCTAATATCCTCATTCCTCTTTGTGCATAGGTGGAAGCTTAATTTCTCATACCATTAGGAAATCAACAGTCATTTTAAGTATCAACAACAAATCAGATGTTTTTGAAATAATAATTCTCCTTAACAAAATAAAAATTACTCTTGTTTTCAAAATGAGACTAATTTTTAAATAAAACTGGTTAAGGGACTCCCAGGTCATGGTTTCATGCAGAAAATTTAAATGAGAACAGTGTAATCCAGTGACTTAATTTTGAATTATTTAAGACTAACATAATCAAGTAATATTACTCCTATAAGAACTAAGTGCCTAATTTAAAAAAAAAAAAAAAAAAAAAAAAAAAAAACACGAAGTGATGGTTCCTTTCACCCATTTAGTATAAATAATATTTAACAGAAACATAGTGAAAATAGTTTAGAACCAAAATAATAATAATAATTTACTGACTATCTGTGATAGTGCAACTTAAATGATAGTTTTCTCAGAACGTTGATGTCACTTGTTTTTTTCTGATCAACATGATCCAATTGAATTAAAAATATGCATATATATATTTTAATTATGCTTCTAATTATTATTTAAATGACTACTTGAAGGATAATGATGATTTTATTACTGAAGGAGGATAATATAATTAATTTTGATTGGCATAATTTAAATTCAGTATTTTTTTTTTAATTTATTTAGGCAGAAGATCAATAAATAAAAATTTAATACAGCAATTAAAATCGCTCTACATGTTTCACTTTCTTTAATATTTTTTCAGGAGGCTGAAACTGAATACCTTTTAATGGAAATCGTTTGCTTCTATGGCTATGCCAGAACTGTAATTATTAAAAAAAAAAATCGAAATAATATGTTTTTTAATTTATTTGGCAATGAATAGATCTTTTTATATAAAGATAATAATAATGAAGTCATTTTGAATTCAGTGACTAATGTTACTCTACATCAGGCATGCCCAATACGCGTCCCAAATGAAGTTTCTGTCTATATTACTTTTGAAATTTGGACTATAGATGGTTGAATAGATAAAATTGTGTTTTCACCAACCCCCACTTCTCCCGGAGCACTTTTTTCCAAAATTGATTTGACTTCCAAGCAATAAGAGAATAAACATTTATCCGTCAAGCAAACATTTTATTTTTTTGTCGAACAGTGAAATAATTACATTGCTATTCTTCTTTGCTTAATTACCTTTTTGCATTTGAAATAAAACTTTTGAAAACCTGAGTCTAAATCAATTTTTTACTGACGTTCTGTATCGCAAGTATAAAATGTGAAGATGTTTCGCAGATAGTTGTTATACTAAGTAATGTCAGATGGCAGCACAAACCACTGTAGATAAATAAATAAATCTTTATTTCCATTAACCCACAGAAGAGTGGAAATAGGAATGTCAATACATTTATAATTTACATCTAAAGATTTTAACAAATAATAAAATGTCTCAATAAACCAATTGTACAACAAGCCATGAATGTGTAAGGAGTTATTTGGTGGAAAAAAATTCTTAAACTGAATAAAAAGCATGTTCTGCCAAGTAATTTTTACATTTTTTGGAAAACAACTTGTTATTCTCCTCCTCCTTCAATTCCTTAGGTAATTGGTTGTATAAAGTTGCTCCCGTGTACTCAAGCCCGTTTTTAAAAAATGTACTGTGCTTGCCCAGTGCTATTAAGTTGTATAGGGCTGGCACTGTTAAAATATTTAATCTTGTAAAATGATTTCTACAGGACGTGTTCCTCCTTAGGCTTAATATTGTCCGAATCGCTTTTTTTTTTGTATTGTTAGGACTTCTTTCGCCTTTTTGGAATTTCCCCATAAGCTAATTCTGTATAATTGGGATTCAAAAAGGCCATGATATGCGTTTAGTAGGTCGGAAGTTTTCAAAACAGTTTTTAATTGTTTGAGCATATTAACGGCTTTGTTGGTTTTTGATTTTATGGCTTTAATTTGAGGTAACCAACTAAGGTGCTCGTCCAAAATGACTCCCAAGAACTTACAACTTTCTACCTTTTGTAGTTTCTCATCTCCTAGCCCTACTTTTAGATGGTGATTACTCCCGTCGCCCCTTGAGAAATTAAAATGTTTTCTTAATATTTAATTTCAATTTGTTGCTCAACATCCACATATTCAGTTTAGTAAGCATACAATTTAAATTTCTTTCAATTTCGATGATACACTCTCCCCCAAAAAATGCAGTATATATCTCCTAACCTGACATGGCCCTTGTAGCAAAGGTCTTCCTACATTCCATTAGAGTGTATTTAGTTGTAGGCTGATGTCCTGATGACATCAAAGGATGCGAAACATTTAGAGCTTGTTAATAAATTCCTGTTTATTGACCTTTTACTTATTCATGAAAAATTCTTGAGTCGCTATTTATATTGGTATATAATTTATTTGTTTTTAGGAAATATTGCATTACACATAATGTCTGCGCCAGCCAGGGAGAAGTATGACTTGGAGTCACTTTGGAGTGTTGGCGCACAATACGATAGCCTACTTAATAGTGAAGATAATGACCTTATGAAATTAATCAAGAAGCATTCAATTGTTCTAGATGATTTACAGCCTTTACAATCCTAAATTAATAATTTTTAAAATGTATAATACAATTTTTTTAAAATTACATATTGGTTTTGTTTTATGAATCTGTGGAATATTTATTTGTTAATCATTTATTTTATATAAGAGTGTACAGTACAAAATTTATCACTAGCTGTACTCTTGATTTTTCCTTATCTCTAAAGATACTCTTTCTGGACCTCGAAAGCTGTCGGTTTCTATCCCTCTTCGTTATTTCTAGCTCTTTCTTAAATCTGAAATATCGGCTGGAAAGTTAACAACCATAACCCAGGATGCCCAAGGGGTCCCTCTTTTCCTTCCTTTAAACATACTCTGTCGAATTTAGAAAAATTAGGGAAAAAATCTATTTGTCAGAAATATATTCACCACTAATAATACGGTGATAAATGTTTTTTACAATTTTTTGTTTCCCTGCAAACAACTTGTTTTTTTTGTTTACTTGCAGGCTCCAAGAGCCATCCCTTGGGAATTTAAATGTTAAATTTTTCCCAAAAAGGGAATTTATTGTGCAATAAAGTCAAAAAACAACAGAAAACTGCAATATATGTAATGTACAAAAGTATACAATTAAATTCTTTGTTGAAAAGGTCAAAAATCTGAAAAATTTAACAAGCTATTTGGGAAAACATTAGTACTCAAAATGATTATTTTTTCCACAAACAGTCTCTTTTGATCCATAATAAACCCCCCCCCCAAAAAAAAAAAAAAAAAAAAAAATTAAATGAAGCACATTAAAGAGAAAATTACTCAAGAAGTTGTTTGCTCCAAGAGCCCTCCTTGGGAAAGAGTGTGACTGGAAACATCTTGGGCATCCTAGGGTTAAAACAATTCTTCACAATTGCTCTTGAGAAATAAAGTTTTGGGCTGCATTAGCCACCCGTTGTCACATTCCGATCCAAATGACTAAAATCTTTTAATGCATATAGAGCAATAAGCTCTTTGTCAGTCCATGCTTTTGTTTGTACAAAGAACTATTTAATAACACTTTTGTTGTGTTTACAAAACCAGTCCAGAGATGAGACCTGTCAAATAGACAGATGCAGGTAAAGCCAGCTGGCTTGATAATTTCTTTGTCATCAATTCATGACGGCCAAACATAATGCATTTACAATCTAAAGGTACTTTAAGTATCAATTCCCTTATGCGACAACAGATTTCTCCTACACGGGCCATTAAATATTATGTTTCCGCTCAAAATAGATGGAACAAAGCCAAAGTAGAGGCCCAATGTACCTGTGGAAGGGGGGGGGGGCTTAAACCATTATATTATTATTAAGTGGCTTGGCACTTTTAACAAATTCGGACCCTTTTGTATTGGCATATCGGTCCAAGATGTGCATATGTGTCAGCAGATAGATTGGCTTCCATTCTGTCCCTGCTATTCCGGGCCTTGTCCTATACACTTCGTATTTGATTTTGGACCTCATAACGTATTCCTGGTTAGGTTTGCGGGTCTGGTATCCTATACACTGAATCCGCCCAAAAGATTCCTTCAGCAGGCCCGCTGTCATAGCCTATTTGACATTTTACTAAATTGTAATTAATCCACTAAAAGTATATCATTTTAAAAGTTTCTTCACTTATTTATTTTTTTTATGTTTGCTGAAATAACTATACAAATGGAAGGCTTGGCCCTAATGGAATGGAAATTGTGTTCAAAGCCATTGGTCCTGAAAGTGTTAAAATCCTAATATAATTTCTTGAATAGATAAAGTTTAATTTTGAACATATTGTACCTTTTTAAATCTCTTTCCAAATTGTCTAACATTTTAAAATGCTTTACGATTTAATGAAGAATCCAAATTACCAAGCTGAATTAGCTATTATTACTTTAATAAACCAGCAGGTAAGATTAAGCTGTTATAATTATGATTATAACAATAGATTTTGTTAACCCTTACCCTACTGTTGACTTGTACAGCAGTCGAGAGCGGTTGGGACCTGTGTACAATTTTAAGGAAGACTGGACCCACATACCGTTGACTTGACCAGCAGTCGAAAGCTCCGCATATCTCTCGCATTCTTTCTCTTCTCATTTTTCGACTTTAGAGCGATCTAGCATTACCGCTGTAGTATTCCTGTCTATTACTAGAAGGTATTTGAATGAATTTTTGGTCATGTGAGCTATTCAGACGAATTACAATTTGTTGCCTTCTCAGCCCATTTAACCTGCCAAATTTTCTGTACAGTACCAACAGCAGGGGTCTCCCGTGGTCTAATGGCTAGCGCCTTGGATTCATAAGCGGGAGATGGTGGGTTCGATTCCCAACCTCCGGCAGGAATTTTATCATCCCACGGCTCGTTGCGCCCTGGATGTCGGCGCTAATGACCTAGATGTAGATGCGCCGTAAAAAAAAAAAAAAAAAAAAAAAAAAAAAAAAAAAAAAAAAAAAAAAAAAAAAAAAAAAAATTACCAACAGCTTGTTTTAACAAAATTAGTTACCTTTTAGCTCCTGAAGTGTTAACATATTATATTCGTGTTTTGTTAAATTTACAAAAACATTTTTTTATAGTGCGTGTCCTCTGTTTTTAAAAATATCTTAAGTATTTAATTGATATGTTTATTATATTACATATTTCATTAAATAATTAATTAACTGTGTACATTTCTAATAATCGTTTTGTTTATGTAAAAAAGTTGAATATACATTAAAAAAAGGTTTTAACTCTGCCGGTGTCATGTCCAAAGTCACGGATCAAAAAGGAGAATGGGTAACTTTTTGAGTATATACTTCCCTTGTTTATTATTCATAAAATAAAGGCAAATGGTAAACAGAAAAACCTTTTTTTTTACTCGTATATAACTTATTTTTAAACAAAGTTATTCAACTTAAAAATAATTCAAACTCAAAACTAATTCAACATAAATAAAAATGAATAATCATTGTAAACGAAACAAAAAATCAAAATGATAAAAGAGGAGTTATAATTCGACGAGGAGATCGCTGAAAGTTGAGGCATGGTGACCGAGAGTGGCAAAAGTATCCCATAAGGGTGGACCAATGGCGAGTGCAAATATCCCATATAGGAAAACACATGTCCTTGCGGCTCTTTGCATTCGGAAAGGGTTAATCCAGCCCCACAAATGATTATTTATTGGATTTCTCTTAAACCAAGACACAAAAAGAGAACTTCATTAACAACTTATGTGCAACTATCTGTTTGAGTGAATTAAATCCAATTTTTAATGACACTTGCATGCCACACTATGACTTTTATGGATGATATTGTAAAAATTAAAGACTCATAAGATTAATTTTTTGAGAGAAGGGTAAGTTACCAAAACTTGAACTTAAATTTATAATTAGACTTCATAAAGTGACACATCATTATTATTATTCAAGTATGGGCCAGGTAGTCTATTTAAAGTAGAATTAATGCTGTTTTGAAAAAGTTTTATTTTCTTTGTGCCCAGACTTGTGTCTATTCTTAGCCATATTACGCTAGAACAGCAACATTGCAACCCCAACTTCTAACATACTCAGTAATTTGTTGCTAATTTGTTACACTATTTTCAAATATGTTGCTCCGGCCGTTTCCGAGAAAACGTGGCTGTGCTACCGTAATATTACGCCAGCACAGCCACCCCCGTAACTTTTGATCTAATTGTCTCACGAAATTCAGATTGGTACCAGAATTTGTTGCTCTAGAATGACACCAATCACGAATTTGTCGCTCCAGCCGTTTCCGAGAAAACGTGGCTGTGCTACCGTAATATTACGCCAGCACAGCCACCCCCGTAACTTTTGATCTAATTGTCTGACGAAATTCAGACTGGTACCAGAATTTGTTGCTCTAGAATGACACCAATCACGAATTTGTCGCTCCAGCCGTTTCCGAGAAACGTGGCTGTGCTAGCGTAATATTACGTCAGCACAGCCACCCCCGTAACTTTTGATCTAATTGTCTGACGAAATTCAGACTGGTACCATAATTTGTTGCTCTAGAATGACACCAATCACGAATTTGTCGCTCCAGCAGTTTCCGAGAAAACGTGGCTGTGCTAGCGTAATATTACGCCAGCACAGCCACCCCCGTAACTTTTGATCTAATTGTCTCACGAAATTCAGATTGGTACCAGAATTTGTTGCTCTAGAATGACACCAATCACGAATTTGTCGCTCCAGCCGTTTCCGAGAAACGTGGCTGTGCTAGCGTAATATTACGCCAGCACAGCCACCCCCGTAACTTTTGATCTAATTGTCTGACGAAATTCATATTGGTACCAGAATTTGTTGCTAATTTGTTGCTCTAGAATGACACCAATCACGAATTTGTCGCTCCAGCCGTTTCCGAGAAAACGTGGCTGTGCTACCGTAATATTACGCCAGCACAGCCACCCCCCTAACTTTTGATCTAATTGTCTGACGAAATTCAGACTGGTACCATAATTTGTTGCTCTAGAATGAAACCAATCACGAATTTGTCGCTCCAGCCGTTTCCGAGAAAACGTGGCTGTGCTACCGTAATATTACGCCAGCACAGCCACCCCCGTAACTTTTGATCTAATTGTCTGACGAAATTCAGACTGGTACCATAATTTGTTGCTCTAGAATGACACCAATCACGAATTTGTCGCTCCAGCCGTTTCCGAGAAAACGTGGCTCTGCTACCGTAATATTACGCCAGCACAGCCACCCCCCTAACTTTTGATCTAATTGTCTGACGAAATTCAGACTGGTACCATAATTTGTTGCTCTAGAATGAAACCAATCACGAATTTGTCGCTCCAGCCGTTTCCGAGAAAACGTGGCTGTGCTACCGTAATATTACGCCAGCACAGCCACCCCCGTAACTTTTGATCTAATTGTCTGACGAAATTCAGACTGGTACCAGAATTTGTTGCTCTAGAATGACACCAATCACGAATTTGTCGCTCCAGCCGTTTCCGAGAAACGTGGCTGTGCTAGCGTAATATTACGTCAGCACAGCCACCCCCGTAACTTTTGATCTAATTGTCTGACGAAATTCAGACTGGTACCATAATTTGTTGCTCTAGAATGACACCAATCACGAATTTGTCGCTCCAGCAGTTTCCGAGAAAACGTGGCTGTGCTAGCGTAATATTACGCCAGCACAGCCACCCCCGTAACTTTTGATCTAATTGTCTCACGAAATTCAGATTGGTACCAGAATTTGTTGCTCTAGAATGACACCAATCACGAATTTGTCGCTCCAGCCGTTTCCGAGAAACGTGGCTGTGCTAGCGTAATATTACGCCAGCACAGCCACCCCCGTAACTTTTGATCTAATTGTCTGACGAAATTCATATTGGTACCAGAATTTGTTGCTAATTTGTTGCTCTAGAATGACACCAATCACGAATTTGTCGCTCCAGCCGTTTCCGAGAAAACGTGGCTGTGCTACCGTAATATTACGCCAGCACAGCCACCCCCCTAACTTTTGATCTAATTGTCTGACGAAATTCAGACTGGTACCATAATTTGTTGCTCTAGAATGAAACCAATCACGAATTTGTCGCTCCAGCCGTTTCCGAGAAAACGTGGCTGTGCTACCGTAATATTACGCCAGCACAGCCACCCCCGTAACTTTTGATCTAATTGTCTGACGAAATTCAGACTGGTACCATAATTTGTTGCTCTAGAATGACACCAATCACGAATTTGTCGCTCCAGCCGTTTCCGAGAAAACGTGGCTCTGCTACCGTAATATTACGCCAGCACAGCCACCCCCCTAACTTTTGATCTAATTGTCTGACGAAATTCAGACTGGTACCATAATTTGTTGCTCTAGAATGACACCAATCACGAATTTGTCGCTCCAGCCGTTTCCGAGAAAACGTGGCTCTGCTACCGTAATATTACGCCAGCACAGCCACCCCCGTAACTTTTGATCTAATTGTCTGACGAAATTCAGACTGGTACCATAATTTGTTGCTCTAGAATGACACCAATCACGAATTTGTCGCTCCAGCAGTTTCCGAGAAAACGTGGCTGTGCTAGCGTAATATTACGCCAGCACAGCCACCCCCGTAACTTTTGATCTAATTGTCTGACGAAATTCATATTGGTACCAGAATTTGTTGCTCTAGAATGACACCAATCACGAATTTGTCGCTCCAGCCGTTTCCGAGAAAACGTGGCTCTGCTACCGTAATATTACGCCAGCACAGCCACCCCCGTAACTTTTGATCTAATTGTCTGACGAAATTCAGACTGGTACCATAATTTGTTGCTCTAGAATGACACCAATCACGAATTTGTCGCTCCAGCAGTTTCCGAGAAAACGTGGCTGTGCTAGCGTAATATTACGCCAGCACAGCCACCCCCGTAACTTTTGATCTAATTGTCTGACGAAATTCAGACTGGTACCATAATTTGTTGCTCTAGAATGACACCAATCACGAATTTGTCGCTCCAGCAGTTTCCGAGAAAACGTGGCTGTGCTAGCGTAATATTACGCCAGCACAGCCACCCCCGTAACTTTTGAACTAATTGTCTCACGAAATTCAGACTGGTACCATAATTTGTTGCTCTAGATTGAGCCCAATCACTATTATTTGAAAATAGGTCTAATGTACTAAATTTGGTGTGCTTATTCCAAAACTGTAATCGTTTTTTGTTTTTTTTTTCCTACCACGTACCTTTTTTACACAAATAGCAGTTATACCTTAAATGTTTTAATGTAGCTTTGTGTATATAGAACTGAAAAGCAACCAGAATGCGAACAAATTGTGCTGATAACATTGTTGAATTTATGAATATGCTTCATAACAACATAACAATGTAACAGACAAAAATAAATGCCTTATGGAAAGTGCAATCCATGTTAAAGTAGCTTAAAAAAAAAAAAAAATCCCTCACCTACGTATAAGTGATGAACAATTTGAAAATCTTACAACTGAAGGCTCTACATGTTCGGATCCGGTTAGGCGAAATAAACTAATTAACATGTTTTTTTTTTTTTGTTTTTTTTTTTTATTTATTTTTTTACGGATGAAACTCTTAAAAATCAAAATTACACAAAACTGAAAAAATAAATTTCTACTTGCAAAAATACATCGAAAACGTTATTTTTTACAACCTCTCAATAATTTATATTGATGATTTAAAATTTTGAAACTAAAATAGAGATTTAAAATGTATTTGATTTCTCTTTACTTAAAGTTTTATTCAACTTTTTGTATTATTACCAAACGTGCGACTGATTTTTCTAATAAATTAACCATTACCTTTTTACAAATATTACGGCTGAAATGGTCAAATTAGTGTTTTGGGTTCGGGGTAAACCCCCCCTTCCGGTGGACCGATTTTGTTGGTTAACGAACTCGTTCAATCGTTTGCTAATTGAATGCTATATACCAAGTTTCGTGACGAAAAAACAAAAACTACAAACAACTGCACAGCCACGTTTTCTCGGAAACGGCTGGAGCGACAAATTCGTGATTGGTGTCATTCTAGAGCAACAAATTATGGTACCAGTCTGAATTTCGTCAGACAATTAGATCAAAAGTTATGGGGGTGGCTGTGCTGGCGTAATATTACGGTAGCACAGCTACGTTTTCTCGGAAACGGCCGGAGCAACAAATTTGAAAATAGTGTAACAAATTAGCAACAAATTACTGAGTATGTTAGAAGTTGGGGTTGCAATGTTGCTGTTCCAGCGTAATAGAGCTTCTATTCTTTCTGATTAAGCCATTTTTCTGTCAGCTACACTCCAGTCCCGCCACTCCTTTATCTATTTCTCTCCGACTAACTTTATCGAAAATGTATGTGTGATATATGCTGTTTTAAAATCATCATTACTGCTGCCATCCATTTAATTATTTTAGCTTTTGCGTAACTTTTAATTCATGAAACTCCATAAATTGCTTTGTTAATATTGAAGGATTCATTCTTTTGATATTGCTTCCCTGTGGACTGATAGCCACTTTTGAGACAAGACCGCCATTTCTTCACTTCGGGACTGAAAGCCACTGGTGTGACAGCTTTATGTATCTAGTGATAAATTTTGTAAGCTCTAGCCACTCTTATCTCCGCTCTAGTTCATAAAAATGCAATTTGAGCCTATTGAATGGGGGTTTCTCTCTGCTACCGGGTCCCTTAGTGTAGTTAGGGTATCTCTGGATGGACTTAGTTTGTGTTTTACCAGTTGATGTGTACTTAAGGATCATGTTCCATAGATATTCGACTTATTATTTTTTAAAAAAGAATTTCAACATTTAAAAAACAAAAGAATGCTTTTTGTTGAGTGGTCAAAAGCCCAGAATGAGAAAATAGTAACGGACAAATTAAAAAAAAAAAAAATAATAAAATAACAAAAGTGTATTAGGGGAAATAAGAAGAGAGGCTCAGCTATTTTAATGTTATCCTCTGTAACCAAGAGGGTGAAAGGCCTACGCTCCATAGGCATCTAAGGTCATGCGGTTTGCCGTCTCATAAGTGTTAATATCAGTTTTTTCTATATTTTGTTTGTTTTTCTGGCATATTTTCTTTTTCATACCTCAGCAGATCATAACAAAGCTATCGGAAAAATAACTGGAAAATACAATTCTCGATATTTTATTTTAAGAGAAGGTTAAAAAGAATCTTACCTTTATAAAACATATCCTGACAATTGTAAATTATAAGTACATCCAAATCTACAATTTGATTGGTGTTCATTACCAAATAATGTTTTTTATCTTTATGAAATGTTGCTAAGATTTTTGAATTGTAAAAAAGTCCCCCCCCCCACCAAAAAAAGAAAGTGATTTATAGTCTGCCTGCAAACAAAAGAGCATGTGGGGAAGGCCTAGCTCCCCTCCGGCCATGCTCCTTGTTCTTTTGTTTGCGGTCGGACTATAACTTCATAGATTTAGGAAAAATAAAAACAAAAAAATTATAAACTGTTATTTATAAATTCAAGTAGAGACTTTTATACATTAAATGGATGTTAAAAGTGCTACATTAGTTTGAGAAATATATAAATAAACTACTCAAAATGATATCATTGCATTAGCAAGAAGTTCATGTAAAAACAAGATAATAAATAACTACAACACAAATAATGCTAATGACTTGAAAATTAATTATGCAGACTAAGAGAATACAATCAGAAAAACAACAGTTATTGTAGGATAATGTAATAACAACTAGTTATTAATCTGCTTGAATAATTGTCTTAAACATTATGTCTGGCTGTTGTTCCTTTTTTTATAATGTTTTATGTTTTTCCTTTTTTTTTTAATTTATTTTTACCTTTTTACAATTTTTTTTTCATAAAAGCTAATTATCATTATTTAATCTATAATTATATTTTATGTCAAGTAATAAACAGGTCACTGGAACTGGAATGTGAATGTTCCTGGAAAGGAACCGGGCCTGAAATATTGTGATCCACCGTCATTGAAAAAGGTCTCGAACATGGACGCCGTTTGTGCTGTAAAAGAAACAGAAAATATTTTAAAAATATTTTCAGAAACAAAAAACTAGGCATGTGAGCTAACACATTATCTGATCCTCCATATTTCATTAGTTCCTAATATTTCTTAGCACAGGATCAATAAAAAGTGTCTGTTATTAAGCAAGATATGACCAATACAGAGTAGAGTTAGTATTATTTCTTAATTTACTTCTCCGGCTCAATGGCTACTCCCTTTTTACGGTGCTTCGACAAATCTGGGCCATTAGCGCCGACATCCAGGGTGGAGCGAGGAATTTTCTCAACGAGCCTGAAATGAGAAAATGCGGCAGGCCGCTGGTGGGGATCGAACCCACCATCTCCCGCTTATGAATCTAAGGCGCTAGCCACTAGACCACGGGAGACCCCGGCTACTCCCTACTGTCTTGAATCTAGCCAGCGAGCGAGTATTCTAGTATTTCAATGCTATAACAGTTTTTAATAGTGGCTTGGTAAGTGGCCTATCCTTTCAAGGTTATTTTAATATCATGCCTTAATACATTTCTTCTGGTAATATAATTTTCCTGAATTAATATAATAATAAAAAGAACTCACCATTGGTACAATATTCTTCAAAATCATAACCATTGTCATAGCGTGTCCTTTTCTGTGGATCGGATAGAATGGTATATGCCTCCCCAACCTCTTTGAATTTCTTTTCTTGTTCTTGTTTTTCAGTGTCAGATGCATTGGCATGGCGATCTGAAGAAAAAAAAATAAGATAGAGGATCACGCAGAAGAGAATTTATGAATAGATCAACACAGATAATTTATCAGGATAGGATCAACATTTCTGGGTTAAGTCTGCTTAGAGGTATCCTTGTTGAGGCTATGCAGAAATAAATTACTCAAAGGGAGATTTAAATCATCTAATGAGCTAATGGTAGGAAACAAAAACCAATTTCCCCTAAAAAGGCCCTACTATCGAATTAAGATTGGCAGTAAGTCATCTCTGAAACTCTTTTGGAAAGTGAACTGGAAAAACTAAATACTGCTGTACTTTCAGACCTCTTAAGCAACTTAAACAGATATTGATGAGCAAAGAGCAAGCATCAGATCCAGAACTGTAAAATAAATGGTTCATATTTGGCAAAATAACAAGGCATTATAAAAACATAATTAATACATGAGCACTAAGAACTCAGCTGCAGCTGATTAAAGAGCTGATGTTCCAAGGCTTGTCAAGAGGAGGTAGAGATTATTAAAGATCCGAAAACCATGAAAAGGGAAAACAACTACAAGCTTCCAAACCTCTGGAAAACAGCCACCAGAGAAGGGCATTATTCCATAAATTTTTTATTCAATAATCATTCAAATACCTTTTTATTGAATAAGAATTTATTCATTAAATAAGTTATTCATCCAATGATTTATTTATTTAAATTTTAACGTCCATTATTATTAAATAAGAATTTCATAACGGGTGATCTATAGGTTACCACCCTTTTCTAGCCAGGATAGGGCTGATGCCTTTTCTTTTTTCTAAAGAAAAGCCACCACCCCATAGTGGGAATCGAATCCACGATCCTTGGCACGGAGTGTTAAGTACTCACACCTTATCACTCATGGCCACCGAGCCTCTCTTATTTTCATTAAAATTAAGAACAAGTTTCATGAATTCAGTCATTTTTATTAGAAAATATTGTTAAAATAAATCACTTGTATTTAACAAAAAATTAAAGACAAATAAATCAATTTCATTCAAATAAATAACTTTCATTCAATAAATCATTGTTATTCAATTTTTTTTTTTTTTTTTTTTTTTTTTTTTACGGCGCATCGACAAATCTTGGCCATTAGCGCCGGTTATTCAATAATAAATTAAAATAAAAATTTACGTTATTCATTGAATTGATTGAATAATGAATGAAAAATTATTCATTATTCAGAATGAAATAACAGATTTATTTGTTATTCTGAATGATTTGTGCCTAACACTACCAGCCACCAGAGAGCATGAAAGGGACTAGGGAGGGGAGAATATTAAGTGGCGAGAATGAAACCCTCAAACCTACATATAGGTACAAAAGGTAAAAGTTAAAAAAAAATGAAGCATCCTAAAATCAGAATGAGAAAGATGAGGCTCAAGAGCTGCGGTAATGGAAGTACAGATAAAAATTCATTAGTACCTAAGCACTACTGCTAAAAAAAAAAAAAACAGAAACAAACACGATAAAAAAGTCCGACTCACAGGAACTGCCTCATCTTAGCGCAGTTCCGTTCTTATCCCTAGTCTAATTTCGAAAGATTAAAATAGAAGCAGTTATTATTTTGTTGAGAGGAGATCGTTGACCGTTGATGATGCAAGGTAGGGATTGTCCGGTTTCGGTCACTGCTACTTAATAATACATACCCCATATGTGTATGTATGTGGGCATATATATGTACATATGTGTGCGTGTATATGTGTATGTGTATATGCATATATATATATATATATATATATATATATATACATATGTTAGGTATATTTACATAGATATGTGCATATATTAGTGTTAAATATGTCCTACTTGTATTTACAGCCCTGATGAAGGCTTGAAGTTTAAGCCGAAACGTCGGCACAATAAAACCATTTTTACGATAAAAGTAGCAGTGACCGAACCCCGACAGTTATTGTTTTGGTTCCAACAGTCTTAAAAGGTAGGATTTACAATCTTACCTGGAAGGGTCGGCATCACTAGAAACATTCCTGCTAGTTACAAGGTCTTGGAATCTTGGAACTCTATATTTCTAACAATAAATTGTTTTTGTTATTTTACTAAACCTGTTTTATTTTCGAATACATTATCCAACTATAAGCAATTAAAAAATAACAAGGAATAAAAAACAGACAAAAAGAACAGTTCGAATAAGCGAAATCAATTACTTTAAAGTTTTAAGCTCTTATTTCTCCGATTGTCATCGCCTAATCAAAACTTTCATTAGAACCTTTTATGTAGAGCATTTAATAAGCTTTCTAATGGTATTCTTCCGTTTACCAAGATTTTCAACCGTTTTCGAGATATTAATGAAAGTTCCCAAAATTTACATTATTTCTAGCAACAGAAAATTGGTCTCATTTTTCATATCCTGTTTTACACACAAAATTTTCCCAACATAAGAAATTACAAAAATAAAAAGCAATAAAAAACAAAGGGAAAGAGACAAAAATTACAAAAAGAACGACAAAAACCCGTTCTTAAGAACAAAACAGACGTATTTGAAGTTTTAAGCACTTATTTCTCCGATTGACATAACCTAATCAAAAATAGTTTTAGAATATTTTTTGTAGAGAATTTAGAAAGCTTTCAAATAGTTTCTATCCACTTACCACGATTTCCCAACCGTGTTCGAGATATTAATGAAAGTATACGAAGTTCCCAAAACTTTTCTTGTCTGTTCATAAAATATTTTATTCTAACCCTTCCTTAACTCCAAACGTAACAAAACTTTCAACATATTAGTTTTAATGAAAGTAGAACATGCAGATAATGTTTCAACTGAATCCCGTAATTCTAAGTACCCAAACCAAAAACGGTATTCAAAAATTATTTTTCCAATTTTCTCGAAAACGGTTAAAGCTATCGCCTTGAAAATGGTTCCATTCGTTTTCCTAGCCCAAGAAGCCTATAAAAAGAGTACTTACAAGCTTATGAACTCAAAAACGTAAGCGTTACGATTTTTTTTGCGCGAATTTGCCCCAAATGCCATCTTCCAGTGGGCGGATTTTGCTGGTTAACGAACTTGACCTTTCAAATTGGACGACGGATTTTTGTACCAAATTTCATCAAAATCGGACCATCAGGGAAGCCAGAAATTAGCGAACAGACAAATATATATATATATATATATATATATATATATATATATATACAAATTTGAACTACCATCATTTTCGGTTTCCAGAGGTTCTGAAACGCAAAATTTTCTAGTCGGCACTTCCGGATTGTTTCATTGTATCAACCCTATAAGCGGGGTTCCTCCCTATGAGGGAGGGAGGAACCGCGCTAAAAGAGAACTTAACTTGATCCTGTAGGAATAAATTATTGAAAAACAGATATATTAATTTTCAACAATATCTAGACCTATCAACATTTCTAGAACTTAATGTAAACCAAAGAAGTCAGAACACAAATTTGAACTTCCAGGACGACTTATGTCAAGACCAGGCTCAATTAAGATGACAATATTTAAAGGTAAGTTGGTTTAAATAAATAAAAAATAAAATACCTGGATGATGTACCAGTGCTCGTTTCCTGTAAGCCTTCTTGATGTCTTCGGTTGATGCAGTTTTACTAACTCCTAATATTTTATAATAATCTTTTCGTTGCGATTTCTTAAGTTCCATTTTTGCATTGCTTAAAAGATTCTTGACGTCTGCAATGGTAATCCATGTAAGATAACAAATAATTTTAAGCTATTAGTTAAGGCTTTTGCTTTTTGATTAATATTATTTTATTTTTAATGCGCATGAAATTTGCTTTTCAAATCATGAAAATGTCTAGAAAAAGTCCTGAAATTGGCTTTCACAAAAGTAGTAGACACTCTGTTTAGTTGGCAAGAACTTGCCTAAACAAAATGAATATTTAAAACCTGCATTATTTTTGCACTAATCCAATAAACTGGTTGCTACAAAACTAATCTTTATAATAAGAAAAAATATATATTTAAGTAAAATACTTCACCTCTACTTTTGTCCATTTTAACTGCCTTTTCGTAGTCTCGAACTGCTTCTTCATATTGCTGCAAATCCATATAACATTTTGCTCGCCTTAGCAAAGCTTTCAGGTAGCTTGGGTCTAATTCTAATGCAGCCGAACAATCAGAAACTGCTTCATTTAGTCTTCCAAGCTAAAAACATTTATTGTTTTAATAATCTGATTGGGTAATTCCATACTTATATTATAAAAATATGGCAAATTAAATAACAACGACAAAAGCATACCTTAGATGATACAGTGGCTCGGTTAAAATAAAGTTTAGCGTTAGTAGACATATTATTAGGATCAATATTGAGAGCTGCGCTATATAAGTCATATGCTTCACTATTTTTTCCATTTTTGAATGCTTCATTCCCTTCTTCTTTCTTTTGTTTAAGAGCCTTAGCTTTCTGGAAAAAAAATTAACAAATAAAAATGTCAATGTTTATAAAATCGATTTAAAACTTGTTATATTTTGTTAAAAATTCTAACATAATAAAATCTCCATTGGTATTTAATTTTTTATAATTGTAATAACTGTTTTACTGTTATTCCTCCTTTGGAATTTTTATCATCCAAAGCAAAGAGATTGAATAGCTCAGGATTGCCTTTTATACCCCAGGGCGTACAATTTTTTTGCACTAGAGTTTCGATATATAACATTTTATTGGACACCTGTAATATGCAGTACTTCCACGATCAATGACCTTGATTTAGCTGGTCCATCATAATAAATATTCATACACAAAAATTTAAACTATCCTTTTGGTATTTTGGAGGAAGATTTTTCAGTTTGATCATGGGGGTCTTTTGATGCCAATGGTTGACTTATGTCATGAAGTTTTCGAATATAACATTAATCTGTTCCCACACTTATCCATGGTAACCTAAGGTGCGGTTAACACTGGAGCGATACAATAAGCAGCATGAAACCTACCACTCAAAATGGTGCAAACTCTATAAAAGCAACTAATTAACAATTCACTAGAGCGAACGCAATACTACATTGATAAATATAGGAGTCACATCGGTAGGGGAGACAAAGCCGCCAGGTCGTTCTATCGTTAGACACGTCCGATATTAATGATGTTGAGTCATCAAGAGGACAAAGCATACACTATTTTCTTCATAAAATTGGTTGAGGAGAACTCATGCTTATGAAATTATACGTTAAAAAGTTTTTTTTTGTGTAAACTGCCTCTCCTCATCATTATCACCTATATGATGTCATTACAAGGAGATCTCACTAACTCACCATGGAGGTAGCCTCCGCAGAGGTGCCATACCTCTCCCTCCTACCTCCATGCAGTTAAAAATCAAGGAGACTAACCATGGGCAGATTCCATATAGGCTCTTTTTTTTTTTTTTTTTTTTTAAACGGTGTTTCAACAATTTCGCCATTAACGCCGGGCTATCTACAGGTTGCCACCCTTTTGTAATGCCAACAGCATGTAGTCGGTCACCTATTCAAGTAGTGGCCACTCCCGACATTGCTTAACTATGGTGATCAACGGGAACCACAGTGCAATCAATGTGGCTATGGCCGTTGGCTCCGTATAGTTGGCCACATTTTTGATAAGTCAATGCTCGAGTAGATCCTCAGCAAGCCACAAACACCATGGAGAAGGAGGAGGGGGAAAATGCAGGCCTGCAAGTCTACAATACCAAATGCATTTCTGCTGTAAATGCATCAATAATTTAATCACATCTATGAAGACTATTCTTGGTGATCAGCATTCCTGCTACAGTGGTCAGCCTGGAGCCACTTATAAGTTTAGTTTAGCCTCACTATCATTTCTGCAGCATTACCTCCCCAAAATGATTGTATTATTTTTTCGGCAATTAATCCCTTACAAATCACGATATAAATTATTCAATTATTTTTACTCTATTTCATCTCTTTAAAGGCCCCTCTATAAAGTCCTCTCTTGACATAAAACCAGCCCCACCAAACCAGCTCATGATATGCTTATTCCCAAGGTGTAGCACCTTTGGGACAGTTTACCATAAACAAAAGTTATTCCAGAACAGATTTGACAGGTGGTGTGAGGAAAAAAAAAGTCCGACTCGCAGGAACTACATCATCTTAGCGCGGTTCTTGTTCATATCCCTATTGTCATTTGAAAAGCTTAGAATAGAAACAGATAATATTTTCCTCGGCCTTAGTTCAAAGGGCTTTATGACTTTACCTGGTCGGGTCCGCCAGACCCTAGAATCCTCTTCTACCAATACTTCATTTCATATGTTTCAATGAATTGGAAAATATCCAAATTTTTCACATATTCCTGTGTTCTTTTACTATAGTAATAATTCTACAAATAAAATTAATTAAAAAATAAAATAAAAAAACCAACAGCATGAAGGCAATTGAAAATATTCAAAAGACGTCATCGAATCTTTTTCTCTTGGCAAGCTATATTTCTAACAATGAATTGTTTTTCTTATTTTGCCTAATCTGTTTTATTGTTAAATACATTATCCAACTATAAGCAATTAAAAAATAACAAGGAATAAAAACAGACAAAAAGAACCGTTCAAATAAACGAAATCAATTACTTCAAAGTTTAAGCACTTATTTCTCAGATTGACATCACCTAATCAAAAATTGTTTCAGAATCTTTTTTGTAGATAATTTATAAAGCTTTCAAATAATTTCTATCCACTTATCACGATTTCCCAACCGTGTTCGAGATATTAATGAAATTATACGAAGTTCCCAAAACTTTTCATGTCTGTTCATAAAATATTTTATTCTAACCCTTCCTTAACTCCAAACGTAACCAAAAGTTTAACATGTTAGTTTTGATGAAATTCAAACATGCAAAAAATGTTTCAACTGAATCCCATGATTCTAAGTAACCAAACCAAAAACTTGATTTAACAACTTTTTTTTTTCGATTTTCTTAGAAACGGCTAAAGCTATCGCCTTAAAAATGGTTTCATTCGTTTTACTAGCCCAAGAAGCCTATAAAACGAGTACTTACAAGCATATGAACTCAAAAACGTAAGTGTTACGATTTTTTTTGCGCGAAATTCGCCCCAAACGCCATCTTCCAGTGGGCGGATTTTGCTGGTTAACGAACTTGAACTTTCAAATTGGACGACGGTACCAAATTTCATAAAAATCGGACCATTAGGGACGCCAGAAATCCGCAAACAGATATATATATATATATATATTGTAATGATATAAAAGGGGGTGCTCTAGAAAGGGTCAGTTTCTGGCATAGCAAAGAGTAGCATTCCTATTCAAAATAAAGGCTAACTTATATTTCATAAGTCCATCACAAATATTATCATTTGTCAATCAATAAAATAAATAAAAGAGTAATAAAAGAGATAGCATTTGGCAGTGCTTAGTTTGGCAGTATTTATTTTTTTTATAAAAAAAAAAGGCAGTGTTAAATAGAAGAGTCCAAATATCTCGGCTAGGAGCGATAAGGTATACAAGTTCCCAGGAAGATAACGATAGAGGTGTTTCCAAGTATGAACAGGAAAATCCCGGGAACTCGCTGAAGTCAGACACCCTTGGTGTGGTGGGAGTAACGCCTCTATAAAAAGGGCCTTCCCCCACCACTCACTCTCACTTCGACGCCAGCCAAGGGCGAGAGAGCACCCTTTGCACCACCAGAGTCAGCCGACCCCAAGCACTTCACCTGGACATGATGGGGAGACACAACTCCAAGATCTAGCAGCCGACCATCCATCTCCTCAACACAACTACAAGCAGCCTGCCTCTTCACTTCAAGAACATCATCCGTAAAATAAGCTGAATATAACTCACTCACTGCCAATTTTTAAATAAATTCTAAAAAAGCTATCTAAAATTTCATAATGGCCAATAGTTATATTTTAATATATAAGTTAATATTTTAAATATGTTCTGATTTTTCTAAGATAACCCAACATTGATACAAATATGTGAGTCAAGCAATATTTTTTATATTCTTTTTATATCACAGCCATGCGAAATCTAAAATTATATCTTTTCTTCAAATATAAGTCAATTATTTCCAACTCTATTTTATTTATACTGAGCCTTTCTCCTGGAATTTAATATGGTCTCAACACATAAAATGACAAATGGTAAGAAATGATTCTAATCATATATTTCTCATGCTTTTCTTTCAGGAAATTTATTAAATTAAATTAATTATTCAAATGGTTATTCATAAGTCCTTATGTGGTGAGTTTGGTAATAGATTAAATGAACCCTGAGATATAATGAAAATATAATATAAACTTTTCTAAATAAACTTTTTCTATATTAACTTTTAAATATATTCCACTTTTCTTTTTCTTACCCAACCCAAACACCACAATATATATATATATATATATATATATATATATATATACAAATTTGTATCACCGTTATTTTCGGCCTCTAGGGGTTCTGAAACGCGAAATTTTCTAGTCAGCACTTCCGGATTGTTTCATGAGATCAACCTTATAAGCGGGGTTCCTCCCTATGAAGGGAGGGAGGAACCGCGCTAAAAACAGCTGAAAAGCTAAAGGACAAAGCTAAGAAAAAAAGCTACATTCATTTTTATTCATGTATTTTCTACCATTTTTTTTTTATTTCATGTTATGAATATATATATTTTTTTTTAATTTGTGACTTTTATTTATGAAGAACATTTAATATACATATTGGCATAAAAAAAGTATTCTCTTTCTCCAGTTTCCAAGACACAGGTCTTAATAAAACATGATAACTATCTGTGCTCATTCTATAAAACTCTAAATTTTTGTTCATGTTAAGAGTTCATTAAAACGATTGCCAGACTGGGTTTGAAATTGTGAACATTATATGAGTACACCCTTTATTTTCTAGATAACTGTTTCCTCTCTTGTAAGTACTGGTAAGAACAATAACATCTTCCTCTGAGGAGCTCATGACGACGGATGATGAAAAACACTGTTCGATTGCTTTTCATATAGGCTATCGTATCGCTCCAGTGTGAACCATGCATAAAGTATGCTGAAACATTTGCAATACAGATTTTTCTTAAGATATGACGTTTTTCTCTTGGACGATTCCCAACCTCCAGGCTGGTTTATTAGTTCCTCTGTCATCTCGGGAAGTGGGAAGTGTTTTGAGTGCCTTATTCTGGAATAGCTCCGGACTCAGACCTTTCTGTGAATTTTCGCAGGCGTTTCTTCACCACATTCGCGCCATGGTAAAAAAACCATGTTTTTGAAGGAAATTATCCAGAATTTGCAATAGGTAAGTTATTTTTTCTCATTAAAAAACAAAAAAAAAAAAACAAATGAAATCACAAAATGAAAAAAAAGAAATTTACAAATTTTTAGGTTGATTTGGGGTTTACCGCTCCCGCAGTCAAAAAGTTATTGTATGATAAGTAGGATATATGTGGTAGTGAAGAGGCAGGTTGCCTGTAGGGTTTTGATATATGTGCTTTAATTTTTTTTTAATGCAAGCATGTCGAATGAGGAGAGCAGGTAACAGTTTATATAGATCGAATGTAAGACATGTAGTGGAGGCATTAATAATAATCTTTATGATGAGCTTCTGAGTTGCCATCAGTTGATCTAATGGGATGTTCTTATGATTAAGGGTATGACAACAATCTGAGAAGAATAGAAGGTTAATTGTTACCTTGTAAATTTCCATTGCTTTAGAATGATCCGGCGCAAGTCTTAGAACATGTTGGAAATGTGAGAAAGCTCGTTCAACATTATCTTGGTAATAAAGACACATTCCTCTCACTAGAATAGCGTCTGCGTTTTGTTTATCACTTGCGAGTATATCGTTGGCAAGTTCCTGAGCTTCTTGATAGCGGCCAAGTCTTGCTAAGCATTCTGCCTTCATTATTTTAAATTTTTTGCATGCATTACTTATTTCCATAGCTCTATCCATGCAAAAGACTACCTGCAATATGAAAAATATGATTTAATCAGATGAACATTTAACAACTAAGTTCGCAAAAGGACTAGAAATTTAAAACTAACTGCTTAGAAAATGTTTGACAAAGACATAAAACTGATGACGAAGACTGAAACATAAATGTAGACATATATTAACTGACCGTCGGTCATCATGTTATTCAACATGATATGACACATATACTTCCTGGAAGGCAGATATAATATTGATACAGCACTAACGTATTTAAAAAAAGACTAACATATACATCAAATTTGAAAGTCATATAAAATCAGGAGCAAATGGTTTCAAAATCATAAGAAATCCATTTCACCTTTTCTTACAGTAGAACTGCTTAGAAAGAGTTTCACTTTAATTTTGTTACAATTTTAATTAATTTATTTATTTAAATTTTAACATCCATTATTATTAACTACGAATTTGGGGACAGGTTATCTATAGGTTACCACCTTTTTCTAGCCAGGATAGAGCTGATGCCTTTACTTTTTTCTAAAGAAAAGCCACCACCCCATAGTGGGAACCCATGACCTTTGGCACAGAGTGTTAAGTGCTCATGTCTTAACACTCATGGCCACTGGGCCTCCCAATTTTAATTATTATTTTTTTAAATATTAATATATTTTAATTAATAGTTTTTAACGTATTAATTTTTTTATCAACCTTGACCCAAGCGAAATATAGATAAGGAGACGCCTGGATTATTGGAAGGTAGAGACAACTCTTAAGAGAGACAGCAACGGGCAGCACAATAGGTCGCACTGCTGCGGTGCACTCCCTTCAGGAGGGCAGCCAGACATTATTGTATTGTTTTTTTTTTTTTTTGGTCTATCCATAGGAAACATTAGACATCAAAACACACTTGATTAAATTTATTGTCTGTTAAATAATTGTGGTAGCCCTTACAACACACAATTCACAATAGGGCATCACCCATAAATAACAATAGTAATAAAAGAAAATATTTTCTCCCCAGAAAATAATATAACATATAATACAAACCCTTCTGAAGTCCTTTTTAGCGTATGATTTGTCAGCTTCTTCAGACCATTTTTTAGCATTTTCTAAATTTTTCATTTCAGCAGCACGAAGAGCATTACCAGGTTCAAGTTTTTCTATTTCTGCTAAAGCCTTTTCAGTTCCTTTAAAATCTCCAAGGGCTAAGTTAGATTTTGCTACTCTAACCCATCCCTGAAAACAATGAATAATTATTTCTGTGCAGTAGATTCCAGTCTCACTAGAGGCTTTTATAAAAAATAACACACTTATCCAGCGTATAAGCAGGCAGACTTACAGAGAAGATAGGGAGAAAAATATGTGTGTTATTCAAAGGTATATAAAACTATGTAGACCAGAGCAGAGTAATTGAGAGAAATGGGGAGGAGGTAATAATACTTTCAAAAACAACTTAAATGGTAATATATAAATTTGAATGTTATAAGTAACATGCGCCTGTGAGACGTGTGCACGGTAAAAATGTTCTTAGGGGCATTTTTTTAGTTAGTTTGATCCGCCTGTTGAGGGAGTAGGTAGCAGGCGCACCCCGCCTTCACTGACATTACTCTCCCTAGGCCAAGTCGATAAGGTTAATTTTTATCAATGCTTGGCCAAATCTAAGGCTAAAAACAATTTAAGCTATAGCTTGTTCAAAGATGGTTTAGTTGAAGGGAAAAGGGTATTACCAATATTCCCCATGCAAGAAATTGGTGGTAAAAAGTCTCTCTGTTATAACCTTATCACTAGGAGGTTTAAAACGGTTATAATTAATATTGGGTAAAAACAATTAGGTTTATTTTGTTTTATTTATTCTTTTAGTTTTTTGCTAAGTGCTGTATACTATTTTTACATGTCAAATGGCTAAACAGCCAATGACGGGCGATGCCTGAAGACGTTTACTATTTTTATTTTTACACAAAATATCACCATATGTATTAGTTCTTTAGATAAATACAATTAGTTTAAAACATTTTAATTTTTTGAGAAAAAGGTATATTTAACAAAAAATATATTATTATCTCCCAATCCACCCTATTTTTCTAATTAGAGAAATTAGAAGAGAATAAGTCACACCTTAACAAACTTTGGGTCAAGATTAACAGCTTTGCCAGCATCTTCAGCCGCTTGGGTATAATTTCCTTGCATCATATAACAAGCAGACCGATTTCCATAATAAGATGAATTCTCTGGCCAGAGTTCTGAAAGGGAAAAAATGTGATAAAAGGAGATTTATATTAAAAGTAATATTTTTTTTTTAAGACTAATTGATAAGTAAATAAAAAAAAAATAGTTCATTGTTGGTTAAACATTTGGAGTAATAAATTTTATAAGAAAAAAAAAAAAAGGATTATATTTTCCGCCAAGGAGATTTTAATAGTTTTCATTAAATCTTAGGCGATACCAAGTGGCCACTTTTCTCCTGGTTTTTAGCGTATCTGTCAGCTGGTTCAATTTTGTTTTTTGTTTTTTTTTCACCTATTAAAATAATCTAAATATTAAAAATTTTGTTACTGGAATGGCTTTTGTATCCTGTAATCGATTTTTTCAAAGTTATATTTTGCCGGAATCCCCATCCTCTTTCATCAGACTTTTACCTTTTTGTTAATAGATTCATCCTTTTATAATAATGCAGATGAGATTCCTGCAAACGGTAACACTAAAAAAACTACCTACTACTGCAGAGAAAAGCTATACCAGTAACGAAAATACTCCCCAGCAAAGAAACCTTATTTATTAACAATGTTTTAGGATCAGAAATTAAAATTTACCAATGGCTTCTGTATAGTAGACCAACGCCTTGGCATATTGTTTCAGCTTGTACTGTTGGTTTCCTAATTCTTTCTTCTCTTCTGCGAGCCTATAACAATTATTGCTTAGTAATAAAAAAATATATCACAAACACAAATGCTCTGACAAAAGGAAAATCAGTAGTGACCAGCTGGTTTATTTACCTACCAATAGCTTGATTTGAAAGATATTACTCTTGGTTGTGGTCCAGTATAATAATATGATAATAGTAATAGATAGGAAAAATAAAAGGAAAGCAATGATCAATAGAAGGATGTGCAGTAATAAGGAGGCAGCTCCTTTTCTCATTTTTGGAATATTAAAAAAAAAAAGTTTTCAAATTTAGTTTCTTGATATTTTTTTCTATTTAGTTCATTTTTATCATAACATATCCACCAAAGGACCCTACCCTACCTTTTTAGAGAGGTGGTGTGAAGTTTAATGACTTGGAGCTGACTCCTTATTGTGCCATGTACTACAAAAAAAAAAAAAAAAAAAAAAAAAAAGTGAAAAAAAAAAATCTTTTAAGCACATTTTTAATTTAGGAAGCTCATAAGACAATACCAACAAAAAATTCAAAACTCACAAAAAAAGATCAATTAATGCAAAATTCAGTCATCTTCTCTCATTGCCAGTGTAGCTGAAGAAGCTAAACATTTTAATGCATTATAGAAGGCATATCTTTTTCTCCGACATATTTGTATGCGAGGCTGATTACATCATTGCATTTCTCAGTTTTTAAGAGCACGGGTTGGCTGTACACAGCTGGAAAGTCAATAGTGGACCTGACACAGTATTTTAGTTGCTGTGATTCCACTATTCAAGTGACCAGAGCTGCTTCCTTATTGTACAAGAAGATAGAGATAATTTTTAAATCATGATAATGTTCTGACCTGAACATCCCCAAAAATAGAACTGCCTCCTTATTGCTGGATGCCTGTCCATTATCAAGCGTATAAGATATTTTTCACAATTTCTAGCTTGGCCTTTATTATTTTGCAATTGCCCTCTTTACATATAATCAATAATTAAATATTGTCTATTATATAAAAATGAATCGCTAAATGTGTTGGTAAGCGCAAATCTCGAGAACAACTGAACCGATTTCACTAATTCTTTTTTTATAATATTCCTTGAACTACGAGGATGGTTCTTACGGAGAGAAAAATTTAAAAAATTGCCTGAAAAAGTCTAAAAACAACACTATTCGGGTCTTTTTCACTTCCTTAATGCAAATTATTTTTTATATAAAAACATATGTTCTCAATTATAATATTTTTAACAGTTAACGTATTTGTATATCTATTATATAAAAATGAATCGCTAAATGTGTTGGTAAGCGCCAATCTCGAGAACAACTGAACCGATTTTGCTAATTCTTTTTTTATAATATTCCTTGAACTACGAGGATGGTTCTTTCGGAGAGACAAATTTTAAAAATTGCCTGAAAAAGTCTAAAAACAACACTTTTCGGGTCTTTTTCACTTCCTTAACGCAAATTATTTTTTATATAAAAACATATGTTCTCAATTATAATATTTTTAACAGTTAACGAATTTGTATATCTATTATATAAAAATGAATCGCTAAATGTGTTGGTAAGCGCAAATCTCGAGAACAACTGAACCGATTTCGCTAATTCTTTTTTTATAATATTCCTTGAACTACGAGGATGGTTCTTACGGAGAGAAAAATTTTAAAAATTGCCTGAAAAAGTCTAAAAACAACACTTTTTGGGTCTTTTTCACTTCCTTAACGCATATTCATTTTTATATAAAAACATATGTTCTCAATTATAATATTTTTAACAGTTAACGTATTCGGTTATTTGTGTATAAGCTAAAAATTTTAAATAAATAAGAATGTAATCACTAGGTGACATTAGAATCACATGTTGATAATGCAATTTAAATTAATTTATATTTGCATTAACGAAGTAAAAAAGACTCCACTTTTCTATATTCCCATACAAAAGATTCGTAATAATACGAAATAAAGGTCAATTTGAAATTTAATACCATACCATAAAGTGTTAGTGGAGGGGTTCTGGGAAGGCAAAACAATTGAGTGACATTAGTATCGTATAAATATTAATGTCAATATTTATACGATGGTAACATTACTCAAAAACAAATTGACTGTGGTAAAATGTCACTTGAAATGTAAACATCTCTTTGCTGAGCATCTATAATATTACTAAATCTAAAAGCCGCAAATTTCTATAAAATTACTAAAGTGTTGTTTGTTTGTGACTTACTAAATATGCCTCCTATAAAGCGGCGGACAAATTTAGGCAGAAGAACCCGAAATGCAACGCATCACATTAATTATCAATCTAATTGTACTGCCCAGGAACGTGAAGATCGCAATGAACGTGAAAGAATTTGATTAAGACAGACCCGCGAAGCGCAACATTCGACTAATAATGGTGCAAGTTTGAATCGAGCTGCTGTGAATTCATTACAGTGCCTGCAGCTGTGTTGCTATTGGACCTATGAACTCAGTTTGACTATAAACAAATCCCAGGGCAGTCATTAAGTGTATGTGGCATTAATCTAGAAAACCCATGTTTCTCGCTTGGTCAATTATATGTTGCCTGTTCCCGTGTTGGAAAATCATTTGCTCTGTTTATTTACGCGTCAGGTAATGAAACAAAAAATATCGTGTACCATTAAGTACTACAATAAAATTGAAACTTAATTTAGAATAAGTAAAAATAAAATGAAATATAATAAGTAGGTATCATAATAAGAAATCAGATATTGTAATTTTGATTGTGATTTTTTAGTGACTATTAAAAGAATTTTAAGTGTTTTATAATTTTTATTTTTTGACATAATGTAATTGTCGATAATGTAATTGTTTTTTTTTTTATCTTACTAGCTGTCCGGGTGTCCCAAATAGCAGAATAAGTATTAAAAAAAAATTAAGGAATTGACTGTTAGGCGGTACGAAGTTCGCCGGGTCAGCTAGTTATATATAAATCAATATGTAATCAATTCCTAAAAGTTCTGTGTTAATTATAATGGATGTTAAAATTTAAATAAATCAAAATAATTAAATATCTCTTTAATCTGATCTAGGAATCGGTGAAACAAACAGAAGGTCAATGTCACATCAATTCCCATATGTTTATTTATTATTTCCCCTACATATTTCATAACTTTGTGGTTCCTCTTTAGATAGGCGCCTTTATATTTATGTTAGAAATAAAAAAGATTACAGCCTCAACTTGAGGAGAACATTCCACATAGGAGTATTTCAAGTAAAAACCTGGACAAAATTATTTTTTGTATTATATTTCCTTTTTTCCCTAGATTTCGAAGCCTGTTTCCGTAACACATATTTTCTTCTGCTGAGTAATATTCCTTCTTCGCTTTTTGAAAAATAAAGTAACAAGGATATATTCCTTTGCCTCTGTTTTGTAACAATTCCCACTGCCGTCATGTGAAGTCACCGTCTATAATCAAAGCTAAAGCTCCCTGTGGTGTGTATTTGCTTATGGTTGTAGTTGATTCTTTTTTATTTTTTGACGATATTACGCTTTGACATTTTTTGGCTCTAGTAGGCGTCAACGTAATCTCCTTCATGATTTTAGACGCATCTGTATTCCAAGAGGTGCCTTGTTCTGCACCGCTTACTTCCATCACAGAATTCTCCGAAAGGTTTCGCTGGGCGCCCTGCTTTGCGGGACCACGTAGGTAGTTCAATTAATGTTTCCAACCATTCTTTTTTATGTTTTACAAATCTTCCATCAGTGCTATTCGAAGCTGTTCATTTTTCTTTAAAACGTGGCTTGAAATATTTCAAAGACCGAATAAGAACACTCCTTTCTTCGAGTGGACATGAAGTCAAAGCCAGAAGTTTTTTTCTATGATCACAAATTTTTCATCTGTTTTTCTACCTTTCAATCCTTTAAGAATGGTATATGATTCCATCCTGGTGATTTCTTTCACTTTTCCCCCGAGATATCTGTGACAAAAGAAACAAATTATGATACCTAACCCATTTTGACTCGTTATCTTTGAAGTCCGCTAAAATATTATTGTGAACGTTGGGGACTGACTTTTTTTCTTGGATCCACTTACTGAGACTCTGAATTTATTGCACATATCAAAACTCTGACCGCACCGTTTGTGACACATAAACAAAAACACTAAAATATCTCAAAATATTTTACAAAATTGTGTTCTAAAAAGAGTCTTTTACTAATGACCGTATAAGCTGAAGATACAGAGTAAAATGAATGAAACTTGCTTTAATATTTAGTACTACCCTTCCAGTTCCTGGTTCAAGTCATTGCTCCTTCAATTTTTTGCCCCAAAAGAACATTTCGATTTTTAAACTGAGTAACACAAAGGAGATAACCAAAAACAGAGTCGTGTAGTTAATACAAGGACTAGATTCTGACTGTCACTGAGGACAGGCACGATGACTGAGGTGAGGCAGGTAGCTACCTTTTAATGAACAGGTTACCTTAGATAAATAAAAATGCGGTTTGGGTAAAATCACGTTACTTTTGCGATTTCCTATTTTGTCCGGCTTTTTACCTGAAATACTCCTATGTGCATTCCATCAATAGGGCCTTGGCAAGGCTGGACTTAGACTGAACGAATCCAATATGGCAGATATACGTCAGCTGATGCATAACTAATAAGAGATATGTTTAAAATTAATTAACAGAAACAAAATAAAAAAAATGGTTTAATTAATAACAATGAGGATTGTATTAAATCTTTATGACTATATCTTTTTTGTGAAATAATTTTAAACATACTTATTATCCATAAGCTGATTTATTTAGTTAGTGAGTTGCAGCTGAAATGCCACAAATCTCTGGGGTTTTCCTAAGGGAATGTGTAATCTAATACCATTCTCTTCCTCACTACACCCCTAATCCAGCCCTATTAGGTGTTTTAGAGCCATCTGTATATAAATTAATGCCCTTTAGTAGCTTTAATGTACCCAGGGTTGGGCAAAAATTAGCGATTACTACTCAGTACTATTGTATAAACCCAGCGCTAAAAATTAGTGCTTTGCAACAGCAGGGTACTAATCACTAATTTAGTTATGAAATGTTTCAGTATCGTTGTAGCTTTAGCTATAGTTACAACTATAACATATTGTCAACTCAAAATTCATTTCCAGTACAGGTCCTATTTTAGTACACTTCTGGTTATTGGGGCGTTTTTTTTTAATATACATTGATTTATTTGAAGTTTTGACAAGTCGTATAATAACAATGAAAAATGTGAAAGAAATGCTGTTATAGTACTTCGTTTACTTATTTATTTTAACCTAATTAAGAATAAAAACGTTAAAAAAAAACTGGCGGTAGCGACTAGCACAGTATTTATTAAGCACTAAAGTTGACTGTTATACAGGTTAAAAGCATGCGTAAACAAAGTATTTATAAACATACGCATGTGCAGGAATGTCAAATTGGGAAAGCCAGAATTGACCCAACTCCGATTTTCCTAAAACTTTGTATACTTATTCATTTCAACCCAATTAAGAATAAAAACGTGAAAAAATTTCGCAAACTACTATTTTATTTTTTTCCACATTTTTCATTGTTATGATACAGCTCGTAATGTTATGATACAACTCGTTTATAGCCTGTATAACAGTCAATTTTAGTGCTTAATAAATACTGTCCTAGTCGTTACCGCCAGCCTTTTTTACGTTTTTATTCTTAATTAGGTTTAAATGAATAAGTATACAAAGTTTCATGAAGATTGGAGTCTGGGCAGTTTTCGCTCAGAATTACCTTAAATTATTTTTAAAACACTTTAAAATATCAAATATCCAAAGCTGTAGTATACTCATGGAAAAATGTCATAAAGTTAAGTAACAATTTCACTTGCAAATTCTTCTTATCGTGTTTGCTTACATGCAGTACCCTCCTCTACCAATCTAACACAGTTTTCTTCATGTTTACTCTAATAGTAGGAAGAGCTTTTAAAAAAATTACTAGATGTCACTATTCTCTCAAGTAAGAAATCTGTCACCAAATTTTAGCTCTTTAATTGCTACAATTAATTTCATTATGAAGCAAATCAAAATACAGTATGATAAGTCGTTAAACTAAATATATTTATTTAAAAGGTTGAAAACAAAATGAAAAAGTTGATTAGTAGTTACATTGCCAATGAGTTCTATAAAACTACAAGTCATTCATAGAGTTGATAAAAAAAAAAAATCAAAAACAATTTTTTGTTGGTGTTTTTAACAAGTTGTTACTTCAATCAACTATTTATTAATGGTGTGAGAAATACAAAAATAATTCTAAACTATGAGTAATCTTCAAGTCATTATAAAAAATTCTGTGTCAGTTATGAACACAATAACAAAAAAGTGTCCAAGTTTATTAATATCTAAGTCAATGATTATCATTACTTCAGTAAAATTTCACTACTAATGTCACATTAGATAGACGAGTTCATCTATGATTTTAAAATGAATGATCACATTGTAATTTATCTAACATCAAAGAAAATGCTATGTCAGGAAAAATCCTGTTCTAATCTGCCTAAGTTAAATTATAAACTGAATAATATCTGATTAATATCTTTATTTGCCAATTATATAATACACAGAGTATTTTTTATAATTATTATGTTCATTAGATGACAAGAAGGACCGATAGGAAAAAAGCCCATTGGCCAAAACCTACATAAACTGAATATTAAGTTATAAAATAATGAAACGTAATTAATGGATTAACAGCAATTAAACTTCCATGTGCTTATCTAAAAACTACGTCTTGTCAAATCATCATTCTAAAACCATATATCAGAATTTAAGTAACAAGAGTTAAGATCGGAGAATTTCGAAAACTACCAGCTATAAATAAGACACCAGGCTTGTAAAATAAATAAATGACAGTAGACAGTGCTGTACATGAAATTAATGTTCTTTCGAAAACGAAGGGATGCAAATGAAAAACATCGCGATATATTAACCCAATGTACACCTGAATAACAGGTTGACTTCAATTACAGAAAATAAGTAAATTGATGAGCACCTTTCAGGATTAGGCGGAACGATTTCGCCTTCATCTTCTTCTATTTCCATGTCAACGTTTTCCACAGTTATGGTCATATTTCACAACAGAAATTTTAAGTACAGAACAACGTTAACCTGCCAAGGGGGTCTAAGCCAGACAAAGAGCGCAAGCGCTCTGATTCTAGTGAATTTTAGACAAGGGTTACCACCACTTATTTTGATGATCAATTTATTACTAAAAATTAAAATGGTTTTTAGGATAAATTAAAACAACAACTTCAAAATTGTTAATTTATATTTCCGCAAAATTGAAATGATAGAATATTCTTTCTAATATATGCAGAATTTTTTTGACGTAAAAAAAAATTACTACAGTTAGCAAAGGTAAATAATTGTGCACTGGACTAAGAATAATATTTCATTCATTTCAAAATATTTTTGAGGAAGGATAATAAAATAAACTCTTGATTGCATTTAAACTTATTTATTGTGTAAATGGCGTGACGAAACAGTGAGGTGGGCGGATGAATAATTATTAGGTTAAGTTTAACTGTCAACTTAACTTATTGAAATTAATGGGAATAATCTTCAATCTATTTGTTACAATATGAAATATACCGATTCTCAAGCAAAACTTGAACTAGTTACGTGACGAAACCTCCATTTGTAAACACACGATCTATAACCTAACTCTTATCAATGTTAACTTGTATTTTCAGAGATAATGTGTACAATCGGTCTTATAATCATTTCCAAATATAGGATCCCTCGATGCTTTATAAGTTACAGAAGGCATTTTCATTTAAATAAAAATGTAAGTTTATTAAATGCTTAGACCTATGTGACTCGAACATTATTAAGTAATGGGAAATAAGAATAGCTGTTGTGCTTATTCAACTCCTCCTTCGAGAAGAAAGGATGTTCAGCACTTTGAAGAATATTTGCCAGAAGGAGAAGAGAGTATAGGCAACTTGCAGCACATAAGTGAGAGAGAAATTGAAGACTGGGATACAGATCCTTCCCTCCACCCAAAAGCTGGTACCCTGTTTCTTGAGAGGTCCAAGATATCTGTAGAAAGTAGGTATACAAAGTTATAAACATTTTCAATTAATAACATACAGTGTTTAATTCATTTGTTTCCCTCATAGATGGCCTATCAAGGAAGAAAAGCCAAAACCATGTAAGTTTCAAACTAAACTACCAAGAGAATTATCTTCACCGCTTTGCATTGTTACAAGTCTAGTTCTTTCAGATAGCTGATGGTAGGGGCTCTGGCCTTAAGAAAAGCAGTTCCTGTTCAACAATATACCTCGATGACAGTACTGTGTCGCAGCCTAACTTAAAGAACACAGTAAAATGTGTTTCCTTAGCCATTTATTACCATATCAAGAACAGGACATCGGAGCGTTATATGGAAATATTTGATGAATGGAAACATCCCCTTACAGTAACTAAAAAAAATCTTGTGTTTATTAAAAATCATTTTTAAACATTCCTTGTCGCTTATATTTGTTTTATTTTAGCGAGATGGGGTTCCTGAAGATTATGACCAGCATAATCCAGAGCATAAACAAATTTATAAATTCATTAGAACACTTTTTAATTCAGCTCAACTTACAGCTGAATGTGCCATCATAACTCTAGTCTACCTGGAAAGGTAGTGTTACTTTTTTTTAATACTTTCAAATATTATTTTTTTTTAATGTTGTATTCCCTGTGTTAACCTTGATATCTGTTACAGGTTATTAACTTATGCTGAAGTTGATATAACACCAGGGAATTGGAAACGCATTGTTCTGGGTGCAATTCTTTTAGCTTCTAAAGTTTGGGATGATCAGGCAGTGTGGAATGTGGATTATTGTCAGATACTTAAGGATATTACTGTTGAAGACATGTAAGTTTCTGTTTTTTTTTCTTTTGTTTTTTTACGGTGCATCGACATCCAGGGTCCAGCGAAAAATTTTCCCAACAAGCCAGTTTCTGTTATTATTTTACCATTTATTTGTGTAATACGTAAACATCAAAGCAATGTCAGTACAGGCTTATTGTAACAGCGTATCAACAATTAAGCTATCAACTCCGGACTATCTACAGGTTGCCACCCTTTTATAATGCCAACAGAATGTGGTCAGTCACCCATTCAGGTACTGGTCATGTCCGAGGTTGCGTAACTTTGGTGATCAACCGGAATTGGTGCATTCAAAGTGGCTTTAGCCGATGGCTACAAAAATTAAATGTCCCAAGGAAGTTTATCTTTGAAACGAAATAGTCTTTAACCTTTTGACCACTACATTCAATTCTCAGGTGTTGTGCGGGTCATGCGGAATTCAATTCGCTAGTGATGTACCTCTCATGCAGAGCTCATTTTGTTATTTTTTCCTCCTATCTACGAGTGTTACTTTTCTCTCTTAGATCGAATTTATGTGTATATAATAAGTATGTGTGTGTGTACATATATATTTTTTTTATATCCTAAAATCTATACTAGTTTTTTTTTTTTGGTGTGCTTAACGGCGTATCAACTATTGGGCTATTAACGCAGGGTTATCTATAGGTCAAAATGTAAAATTTAGGTCTTAATCTATTGTTGCATGGAAAATTTGATGTACAGTAGAGTCTCACTTTTACAAAACGTTCAGTTATACGAAGAATTTTTCGTTGCCCGGCAAAACTCCATATCATCCTATGTAATGAATTATTCACTTATCCGATATTCAGTTATTCAAAACAGCCACTTATATGAAAGCTAATTTGTTCCCCTGGTGTAAATACTATTCAGTTATACAAAGAGATAATAGCTTTTCCGCAGACTTACCAGTGACTTACCCCCCCCCCCCCCCACACCACCAATCACTCTCTCTCTCTCTCTCTCTCACTCATCTCACTCAACAGTTCTTCCTTTTCATTCTAGTAATCCAGCAGTGAATTCTCCTTTGTGTGATTTCCTTCGTTTCCGATCTAATAACACCCCCTCCACTCACTTGTTTTTCAGTTTTCTATGCAGTAGTCCTTCTAGTAGCCCTGTTCTATTTTCCTTTCATGTTTTAAAAGGAGTAAAAAAAAAACAAGAGCAAAACCTTAGCTTGAAGACAAAATAAAAATACTGAATGAAGTCGATGACAACCCTAACAAAACAAAAATAGACATAGGTAAACGGTTGAAATTACCTTTGTCAACCCTTGCGACTAATACCAGTAAGAGGAAAGGAATCGAAGAGAATTTTGTGGTATGAAACTTGAAAATATAATAATGTACAACCTTATCTAACAACAAAATATGTACAAACAATCAAATTGTGACTTTTTTATGAAGAATTTATTTTATTTTAAAATAGCCACGAAGCATAGTACTATTCAGTTATACAACATTTTCCGTTCCCCCTCACATTCGTATAAGTGAGACTCCATTGTACATGTTTAAGATCAGTTCTTTTATTAACTGCCATTTTTGAATATTTTAGAATATAAATATTTTCTTTGATTTTTTTTTTTTTTTTTTTTTTTTTTTTTTTTTTTTTTTTTTTTTTTTTATAAAATACAATTTAAAAAATTACTAAAACAATCAGAAAATGTTGAGGAGAAATGTTTGCTGTCTTTCTTGATAGCATATACAAATATTAATTAATTTCCTTAATTTTTTTTTAGGAATGAACTAGAAAGACAGTTTCTGGAAATGCTTCAGTTTAATATAAACGTTCCATCGAGTGTTTACGCCAAGTATTATTTCGACCTAAGAAGCTTAGCAGAAGCGAAAGATTTAGCATTTCCAGTCGAACCTCTGAGCAAAGAGAGAGCACAGAAGCTCGAAGCCATGTCGAGGATCTGCGAAGACAGGGTCACTGCCGAATTGCTCAAGAACGGACTGAAGAAATGGTCGAGTGTAGATAATGTTAATGCATTAGGGAACATAGCACCTAGGCGAAGTGTCGCCATCCTTTCATGAACTTTCCAATGGTTGTTTCGAAATCGCATCATATCTTTTTTATAATAGAAGCATTGACTTCTAGTTTTAATTCAACTTAGTTATCATTTTTGGAAATATAAGTTGTGTGATATATTAATATTTTTATTTCAAAAGATTTGTTGACAATAACATTTTAATTAGAACAAATTGGCTTTATACCTGGACTGTTTAGGTACTCCAGTAATAATTACTACAAATGACTCTGTAATGTATATTTATCTATAAGTACGCTTAATTGTTTTCCCGTTTACTTCCTTTTTTCTATTTATTTTTTTGTTAATGGAAAAATAAACTTTACCACACTTTATACAAGTATGACTGAAATTGCGGGCTCCTTTTTTATATCATATTTTCTATTTTTTTCTTCTCGCTTAATATAGTCAATAATTTCTACCATAAATTGGATTGAAAGGTTACTAATTTATCATAAATGTGTATACACTATGTTGACCTTGGAGACAGTCATGTGATAATAAATATATTTACGTAGCTAAAATATCTTCAAATTGAAGAAATTAATGAAAAGTTAAAAAAAAAATAAACTTTAATACGAAAAACCTTAGCTTGTATACTTTGTCTGATGAATATATCAGGTTGCTTTCATTCTCTCTAACATCTTTAATTAAACATTTTTAAAAAGAGTAATTTATATTAATTAAAATTACATAATAAAATCTAAATAATATGTAAGTCATTTGAATTAGTAAAAGAATTACATTGTATAATACATATTACACTTTAAATATTATTTGGTTCTTCAATCATTTTCCTCATATTTCTGGCCCCCGAAATTTTCAAAGGCACTAGCTACAGATTCTTTTTTTGGCTTAATTTTTATGTTTACAATACTATTTCACAGCCTCTGAGTGATCGTCGTCTTAGTCTGAGACCACAGTGTTGCTGGTGGTATCGATTTCAACTTGGGGTAAGTTTTTTTTTTTTCAGCAATATACTTGCTGAAAAAACATTCCTAATTCACCATAGGAGTCTACGCCAAGATTTTGAAAAAAATACTTTTTGTAACCCTGACGGCCAAGTACGTTAACTAACCAAATCTACCGAACGGAATACTGTTTCTTTTATACATTTATATATTTATTAAAAGAAGATCGTTGGGGATGCGAAGGTAGATATAGTCAGGGTTCAGTCTTGGTGTTTTAATAAAATTAGGTTCATTTTTTATAAGAAAAAGATGAATTTCAAGCCAAAACGTCAGCAAAAATAAAACACGTTTTCTTAAAACCAATTTAGTTTTATTAAGGGCAAGATCGAACCATGACTAAATCTACCTTCGCATTACATATTTAGCAAGGTAGGGATTGTCGGGGTTTGTCACTGCTTCTTAATAAAACTACATTTTCAATGTAAAATGTAGTTTTATTAAGAAGCAGTGACCGAACCCCGACAATCCCTACCTTGCATCATTAACGGTCAACGATATCCTCTCAATGAATTATATATTTAGGTGCTTCAACTGATAAGGTCATTAGCACCAATATTGTTTTTTGGGGAAATGTTGCCAGATTAAAATCGTAGTGCTCAGGTTTGTGTTAAATGGCCTCCTGGTACATATTTTTACAGGTGTTGCAAAGTCAAGGGATGGTTGGGATTCAGCTAGGATAAAAACATCAGATCTTCAGACAGGAATCAGATTTGACGTTTATCCTAACCAAATCCCCACCATCCCTTGACTTTGCATCACCTCAACGGCTAACTATCTCCATCTCATTATTCTTATTCCTAAAGTTATTCCAGTTATTTTTTTACAAAATTGTATAACTAAATTCATACTTTAACTCTTCTGAATTTCAACGATAAAAATTGTTTAAAAAACATGAATATTATTTGTAGTGTTGAGATCTGCAGTCAAAGCTACCAGAAGGTCCCAAAGAATTTATAATAAAAGGCGATAATGATTTATTTCTTAAATAAAAATGATAAACAAATGTTCTTGGCAAAACAAAACAAAAATAAATAGTCTGGTGGAGAAGGCAGACACTACAGGAGGTAACCTGCTTGAGCTATCACTAAAAGCAGTAGTCATGAGTGACTAACGGGATTAAACTCCTCTAGGAAGTACTTGTCCCGCAACTCCCACTGGTCTGGTGGAATGCTGAAAACGAGAATGATCAAAATTCCTGTTGATCCCGTTAATCTCACACGTTTATCACAAGAACTGCCTAACTAATTGTCCATGCAAATTCTATTATCACTCTTGGCTTATTTTTAATTATTAAAGTTATAGATAAAACTGTTATCATCTGAGTTGTGAAATAACCTTTTTTAAAACCCCATTAAGCAATAGTAGAATTTTCGCAATTAGAATAACAGACTACAGGGCTCCATGAAGTAGGAGGGAGGTGGGTTGAAATGAAATGAAGTGGGCTGAACCCCTTCAGCCATGAATATTTTGAAAGAGTACCTTACTTAGATCTTACCGGTTCCATGGAAAATGGAAGGTATCCTTCACAAATCATCAGTATGTTTATTTTAACTTTCCACAGGACTTATTCTGGACTCTAGACCCGCTGGGTCATGCTAGCTCTGGAGGATGGTGGCACTTACATGCATATCTCCGTCAGGAGCTTGGCTATCTTATCGTAATTGCGGATTACCACTGTATTGTCATAGAGGTCCAGATAACGCCGGCCCCCTCTCTTGCCTCGGCTCGGGTGCCTCCCTCCGTCCCGGGGTCTTTTCTCCCTGATCAGGGTACTTCCAAGGCACCAATGACCCCCAATAAGGTAAAAGATGTGGTGTAAAAGAAGAAAAAGTTAAGTATGAGACAAACTACAGGCCAGACAAAGCTTAAGGAAGGCAGTGAGTAAATTAATTTTAGAACACTTTATTATTAGTTAAAGTAAAGCTTTTTAGATCCTCAATAATGAAAAGGTACTTTTCATGGATGCTTGGAAAAATATTTCCAAAACTTGAATGTCTTCTTCAAGAGATATACCAAGAATCTCTTTGTGAATCTGGCTTTCTAAAGAAAACTTGACCAAGGGTACAGACAAAATGCCTTGGATTTTTTTTTTTTTTTAACCTTGCTGCATCCCTCATATCCGAAATCTCGCTTATGGTGTCCCAAAAGCACAATTTTTTATTTATCATGATAACTAGATGACAAAAAATGATCAAGTTCGTGCTAGTTGAACTCTTTTACAACCCGCATATTTTTAATTTGTTTTTTTTTTTAGGAGGGGGCGAGGTTAGCTCAGTGGTAGAGCACTAGACTAATAAGCTGGAGAACCTGAGTTCAAATCCCGAGCAAGCACTAAAGATTTTTTCTTCTAGTGTCTTCGTTCATGGGTTGGATTCGGCCTCCCTGACCGTCCCTAGGCCAACCCAGCCTTTAATTAATTTAATAATGGGTACCTTTGTGCTAATGACCCTAGGAGTCAAAGTAGCATGGGGAAAATCAGGCGGTCGGAGCATAGTACTTACCACACTATCTCCCTGGTGTGCTGTATGGTCATGAATCAGATACTTCTATAGTATCTGGCCCTCGTGGCTTGTTACGGGACTGATTTTTTTTTTTTTTTAGGAGTCTTGTTATTCTCTTCACTTTCCTTGACAGAAGAAATATATTGATATCCAGAAATAATTCTGTTAATTCTTCTTGTTCACTGTTTGTTTTTGAAGTACAGTACTGAAAGGGTGCGTTTACATCTGATAGCTATTACAGGATATTTATGTCAGAGAAATTGTAACTCATGTAAACTGCAAACAATTTATGTCTGAGATATATATTTCTATCATAAGGAATAAGGGTGTGTTTATAGCTGACACTTCTCGCAGGAAATATATCTCAGGTGTCGGATATAATAATTATCAATCTGACACCTGAGATATATATCCTACGAGAAGTGTCAGATGTAAACGCACCCTAAAAGGTTAAGTAGATTGTGAAATGTTGAATACATGATTCCTGTGGTTTGAATAATGCATACAGTTCTCATAGGTTCTTTGTACAATTTACCATATTCAGTACATTTGCTAAACAATATAAAGGCAAATCCTGGAATGATTATATGTTATCTTGTTTCAGTAGTTTTAATGTGAGGTGTGAGAGCATATATGGGCAACAACCGGCCCTCTGTAAGATTTGATCTGGCCCGTGAGACATTTTGAAAAACCCAATTTAAAAAAAAAAATACTACACTACTTACACTCACACCAAATAAGGAAGATCGAGGGAGATGGGGTTTTTCGCTTGCTCCTGCGGAATCAAGTGACCGAGCAAGCCAAGTTTCTCATGAATTTTGTGTCCTTATTTAACTTTTGTAGTTTGTAATAATTCCAAATTTAATTATAATGCTGTACCTATTTTTTTATTTTATTACATGTCTGATATCTATAGCTAAAAATTATTATTAAAATCCGATGCTATTTTATTTTGAACCATCTATGCGGCCCGCAAACGTATTTGCACACTAAAGTTTGGCCCACAATATGCCAACGTTTGCCCATACTTGTAGAGGATGTTTCAAGAAATGGTTCTATAAATTGACTCTTTTGGACTTTTATATTTCCTTATTTTAAAAAAATTAAAATAACAGTTTCAATAAGCCAACTGCCAAAGCCACGTTTAATGCACTGGTTAATCACCGAAGTTAAGCAACGTCGGGCATGGCCAGTACCTGAATGGGTGACTGGCTCGTGCTGTTGGCATTATAAAAGGGTGGCAACCTGGTGTTAAAGGGTGTCCCCTGGTGTTAAAGGGTAGCCCAAATGTTGATACACTGTTAGACAGAAAAATAAAAACAAAAAAACAGTTTGAATATTGTTGGCACAATTCAGACTGCATTCAGCTTAATAAATAAATAGTTTTACACCTTTAAAATATTTTTAACATAATGGTCATAGCTAAAATGAATTAGAATACATTTCCACAGAAATTAACAGCTCTTGAGATTTCTGTTTTGGCTGCATCAGTAATTCCCTTCCCCTTAACACTGTACACCTAAATATTGAGACATACCTTCATTTATTTAGACATTATTGGTTGATTGGCAGAAAGACAGCAACAACTTTTGTTGTTTTTTATGTCATCTATATGTGCGACTGGGTGAAACAGTGGTTTTATATTTTCTTGTTAGGATGTTGAGACCGTATAAAATCCAGCACCTAGGATGGGAGGGAGTCTGAAGTGTTGGTAAAGTCTCTAGTGGGGGTTTACAGGCATTCACACCATAATAGCACACTCAAAATTTAAATTATTATACATTGAAAGAACCACTGGCACAGGGGAGAAAGAGAAGGACAAAAAAAAAAAGGAAGTTGACGATGAAAGATTGTGGATGAGGTAAAAAGGTTTTTCAATATAATTTGATTTTTTAGTTTTATTAAATACCATTTCAATAAAGAACAGAATATATTATGTATATTACTTTTTACAATTCATGATATTTTAGAAATTTACAGTTATTACATAATTGATTTCATTTTTGTTTTTTGCCGCGAACTCAAATACAATTCCTACTAAAGGATTCCTTTCAGTAAAAGCAGGGCTGCAGTTTTAACTTTATGCTTCAATAACTTTCAACTTGCTTCTTTATCAAGACCAGTCCAGACGGTCTGAGTCTTTGTTTTCCTTGGTGCCTTCTATTCGCCAAAGCACTGTATATTTTTCAGAACCATCTTAAAACTGGATGAAGGTAATCCAAATACACACCTTGAAACAAATATTAATGTTCAATGAATTATGTTTGTTTCGATTTGATGAAACATCATATATTTATCTAAAACTTTAACTAAAATAACATTTTTGTTCAAATGTTAAGCAGGTAAAACATAGTAGCAGGTAGCTGGTAGTGTTCTTTTGTCCCTTTGGTCCACTCCAAAATGAATACAGCTCATTCAAATAAACCTACGCTATTTGAATGAATTTCAATGAAACATTCAGAGTCGCTATAAAACTATGTTCAATGTTTGCAGCCAAAACGTTGGCAAATAATATTACACATTCTAGTTATAAAATGTAGTTTTATTTAACAAATGACCGAACCCCGATCTTCTACACCTTCTCAATACCAACAGTCAACAATTTTTTCACTATAAAACTATGTCCAATTAAAAAAAAACATTTGTTTCTCATCAACCTAATTGCATGCTGCAATACATTCTTCTCCTTTCAAAAAATATGGGTTATCAAAAATAATTATAATGATTACCAACCTGAACTATAACTTCAATCGACCATTAAAGGTTCTCCACAAATTGATTTTTGCCTGATTTGGTACAGTTTCCTGATCCAACGGTTTGTTTTATCTAACTGATTTTCAATAAGGAGCTAAAAAATATTATTTGAATCAATTTTGTTTAAAAATTAAAGAAAATTAATAATTAAATGACACTTTTAATGAAACTTAATAATTTGCAAAAAAGATGGAAGATCAATAAAAGTTCACTTTACACTTTAAATATATATATATGTATTTACTCTCTACCTTACATGTTTTATACTTTTGTGGAGCTTCTACAGGGAAAATGTTTTAAATAAATAAAAAAAAAGCTTACAGCCTCAACTTGAGATGGAGAACTTTCCACCAGTAGGGCCACGTCACACGCAGTGCTTACGTGGAAGGTTCTCCTCTTCAAGTTGTGAACTTTTATTGACTTTCTGTCTATTTCGCAAATTCCCAAAAAAGAATGTTTGAGTTATTGAAGTATATTATTATTGAACTGAATGGCAACACTGTTTATAACTGTTGTCATAACGATGTAACCTTCTTGTGTTTATAATGTCGGTTTGTTTGTATTGTATTTGGTTACAAATAAAAGTATTTTATAAAAGTGCTTCGATTCTGTGTGTAAACCAATCCTGTATGTGACGTTCTGCAGGAAGTTAATTTCTACATGAGTAAACAGATATTTCTATAATTGTAAAATACATACATTGGGATGTAGAAGACTTCCAGGTTCCTCCTTCATTTGATTGTTAAAGCTAACAAAATTCGTGAGGTCTGCCACAATTGGGCCTTCTTCTTTTCGATCACTTGAACAGAATGATTTCTGAACAAAATTGGGAGCATTAATTTCACTAATGGCTATATTTCGTCCTTCCTGATTATCTGAAAAATAATTTGTTTAGGTATTTATTTGAGAAGGGAAAGAATGGAACATTAGAAAAGGGGGGGGGAATATGAGTCTTCTGTTTATAGGAGAACATTTCATGTCAAAAGTAATTGAATTAGGTATTTTTTATTTGCTGTCGACATCTCTAATTTAATATAAAAATAAACATGTTTTGAAAAACATAGTGGTTAACATATGACTACAAAGGCATTACTGTTTTAGTGATGGAGGCCCGATGGCCATGAGTGTTAAGGCGTGAGCACTTAGCACTCCGTGCCACAGGTTGCGGGTTCGATTCCATTGGGGGCGGTGGCTTTTCTTTAGAAAAACTTACAAATTTCCCAGTGGGCAATAGCTTGTAACATAGATATGTCCACGGAAGTCATCCTGACCACACGGAACCCGTTACAATTTTAGCATCTTATTAGGCCATAGCTAAGACATATCCATGTCAAAAGAAAAGGCATCAACCATATCCTGGCTAGAAAAGGGTGGTGACTCATAGATAACCCGTCCTAAAATTCTTAGTTAATTATAATGGACGTTAAAAGTAAATAAATATTTTAGTGATACTGGTATGAGATAGGTTATTTTACATTATGACTTTATTATAATTATATTAGTTATATAATGATTTGAAAGATTCAGAAAAATACAATAGAATTTGTAAAAGAAAAATACCTTCTTCATAAGAAAAGACTATGCCTTAATGCGCATGTAATGAATCTGCACAAGAGAGCTCATGGGCACAGATGAAGATGTCACAAAGAGAGAACATCTGTTTATTTTTATATTAACCCATTTGAGACTGATAGCCACTTTCATGACATCGGACCGGCATGACCTGTGGACTTATAACCACTTTAGTGACGCCATTTCTTTGCTTCGAGACTGAAAGCCACTGCTGTGACAGCTCTTTGCGATATCTAGCGGTAAGTTCTAGTCACTCTTGTATCTAGTGTTAATAAAAATGCAGTTTTAACCAATGGAATGGGGCTGTTACCTGGTCCCTTTGCATAGTTCAGGTCTCTCTGAAGGGCCTTATTTGTGTTTTACCAGTTGATGAAAAATAGAGATCATGTTCCGTAGATATTATACCAACGCCAAGATTTTGGACTTTATATATATATATATATATATATATATATATATATATATATATATATATATTATTTCAAAACAATTTTGTAAAAAGAAAAACAAAAAATTAATAAGAAACTGCCGTTTTTAAGCCAGCCATTGGCTGCTCCAAAGCGCGGAAAATGGTAACGGAAAACTTTTTAAAGAATTAAATAACAAAACTGTATTAGGAGAAATGAGAATAGATGGTTGGAGGAAGCTCAGCTATTTCAATGCCGTCCTGTAGAACGACGAGGGTGAAACGGGTTCCACTCCTAGGGCATCTAAGTTCATGCGGGTTGCTGTCTGTAAGGGTTAAATTAGAGATGTGGGCATTAAATTAAAAAGACTCTAAATTTTCTTGAAATATAAGGCTATTTCACGGCCCCTTTTATAAAATATACTGTAGATGCCTGGTCATTCTATTCAAGCCAATCAAGAAAGAAAGAAGTTCCCCACCCTCGAATTGGACACTGAAGAACAACTCACGGATATTTGATATCAAAAGAGAAATCGCTGAAATGCTCCAAATGTAACACTATCATAGACTTATATACAAATAAAAAATACTTGGTGCTAATTACCAAGTAGTCTAATCACCCTGAAAAAAGTAAATAAAATATCTATCATACCATTAAAAAGGCTTTCTAACTTCTTGCTGTTTTCAGACATCGCTTCAGTTGCAGCTTTATTTAGTTTGGCAAGTAATTCAGCGCCATCAAAAAGGGGAGACTTTTTGTCATTTGACTTATTTGAGTAAGATGGAGATCGAGATCTACTTCTTCTTTTGCTCCTTGAATTAGACGGACTATCTCTTTTATCTTTTGATACAGATCTGTTAGAAGAATATGATGGTGACCTATTTGATGAGTGTTTAGAAACAGATCGAGACCTTCTTCTTGAATGCTTTCCACCATGTCTGCTTTTCCTGTGTCTTGAAGAAGAGCGACGTTCTCGTGACTTTCTTCTATATCTAAGAAAATAAAATGGACACCCTTTGCAGTTATATCATAAACAAAGTTTGCCTGCTATATTATTATTCAATATTATAATAAATATTAAATTAAAATTACCCATAAATATATGCATGTAATCAAAATACGTGCAGTATCCAAAAGGATGGCGCACATACTTTAAATAAACTCCCACAATGGAGGGTTACTCCAACGTGCAAAACAGGGAAAAAAATGTTGTTAGAAGAGAGAATGGTATAAATGAGGCAATTTGTATAAACTTTCTTAAGGAAATAAATCTATCTAATCATTTATTTCCATTCTAATGGATAGGCTCTATTCTTCCTTAACCCTTGGGAACGCGGAATATCCAGTAGATACATAGGAGCAACATCTCAGGGAAATCTGCTATGATAGAGTGCGGCATTCTTTTGAAGATTTAGTATTATTAATTGATGATATATGTTATTCTTTTCATATCTTTATTTTTTCATATTTTGTTTATTTGTTCACTTTATTATTTTCATCTTCGAACAGATTTGATCTATTTTTAGACGACGAAAGATAACAGTTACAGTTTCTTACAAACTTTTATGTTTAGCAGTTTGTTTTCTACACTTATTTTTATTTAGTAATTACATTGAATTAAAAATACTATTAATTATTTATTTTACGTTGCTTAATTTTATTTATTTATTCAGAATTTACAACAATGTAAAAAAACATTTCTAGTAAAATGATACATGTGAATATGTCTTGAAGCTCGTGAGGAGGGAAGCTGCACAGATGCAGTACCCACAAGGCAGAGTGATTAAAATCAGGATGAGCTCGGGTAACTGGAGCTGGTCTCTAGGTCAGTTACGCTTCAGACGGCGAACGGGGTTATTTGGGATTTGATGTGAGGGTATAGAGTTTATTAAAGAAAAAGGATGGCCGTGTAATTTTGAATGAAATTTTTGATATCATTTTTTTGATAAGGGTTGGATAAATGGAATGTGGAGGTCGTTATGGAGAATCAAATTGGATTCAAAGAATGGAACGTCGGCTACTTTGCGGAGGATTTTAGACTGCAATGATTGAATTTTGTAGGAGTTGGAGGGCTTTGTGTTGAACTCAGGGGGTCCACAAAGTGGCTTAATTTAAACAAATGAAATTCAAAAAGACTGAATTGGTTTGCCTTATAAGATATTAAAACTTTAGCTCAATTAAACATTTTTAATTATTTCTAATGTGATTATTATTATTAAAAAATAAATATGATATTAGTTCAAAACACAACTATTTTAGTGAAGGAGTTTATATTTATTGAACTTAAACGCCTGTTGTACCTCCCAGATACCTTTCCGTGTGTGGATAGGAGCTTGCGCTCCCAAGGGTTAAGAAAAGTTGCCGCAATATTCTAGTGAACATGTATACAGAAAACATACTTGGAAGATCTTTCTGAGCTTCTAGATCGTCTGGATTTTTTGCTCTTTTTGCTTTTCCTACTTCTTGACGAGTACCTGCTGCTAGAAGATGAACGACTCGAAGATCTGAAAAAATTGTCAATATAATGAATATTTTTCTGTTGTTAATATTATAAGTTTTACTTAATATCTTACTTGTGAGGCTTTAAAAAACACATTTATTAGACAAATTATTTACGTTTATTAAGACATTTATTGATTGAGTGTAATGGCATGAGCACTCCATGCCTACGTTCGTGGATTTCAATCCCAATAGGGATAGGAGCTTTAGTTAAAAAAAAACAAAACATAAGTCCTATCATGGCTTAAAAACATTAAATTAATACAATTCAGGTAATTAAAAAAATATATTTAATTAATTTTAATCTGCACTTGCCACAAAAGATTATGGGAAATATTTTAACTAAATTAATTAAGTAAAGTAAAGGCCAATTCACGCTAGACCGTGTCTAGTCCGGGCCGGGCCACGCTGAAACCATCACACCAGTATTTTCAATAGACTCGTTCACGTTACACCAGGCCGAGTCCGGGCTTTATGCCTGTGTGATAGCCTCACCTTGTCCCGGCCGGTCCCCGGCAGTGGCCCGACCCGGCCCGGACCCGGTCTAGCGTGAATTGGCCTTAATAGTATTTTTTATCTATCTACAAGTATTATCCGGCTATCTACAAGTTGCCACCCTTTTGTAATGCCAAGAACACGTGGTCCTTCACCCATTCAGGTGTTGGCCACACTCAACGATCCTTAACTTTGGTTGTCAACGGAAACCGGTGCATTCAACATGGCTATGGCCGTTGGCAGGGTAATAGTAATGATGGCAGTTAGGTTCTGGCTAACTAATTTAATTTTGAAAGGAGCATATTTTTCCTATATTCCAATATTATGTAAACTTCATAAAAATGAAGGGCTTTTCCATAGCACAGCCCTCACGATTATTAATAATTCAGCCAAAGCATTGTTAAGCTTAAAAGGAGTTACTTAGGTCTGGAAATTGACTGCCCGGACCGAAATCCCAACCATCAGATTGCATCACTTGAATTAATAAAGCTCTTGAAAAAGAAATGATCACAATGTACGTATGTTAATTATGTTTGAAAACAGAATCTGAGTAAGAGAAATTGTGTAAGAGTAAAAAAATTTCTTTTGAACGATAAGAAAGCTGTCACTGAATATGAACAGCAATCAGTTGGACACAACTTTATTCATTTATAAGTGAATTATGTCATATGTTTGTCGAAATCATGGAATCTTTATTCTTGGCAAGGTCCAAAAAAAAAAAAAAAATATGCATTTTTGTAGTTATCCTTGCCTAAACGTTATTCTTTCAATTAAATCATCAGGCCACTAAATCCAGTCACTACAATGGGAAAATATGAATAATTATTTAAAGTTCTTTAATATAGAGCTTCTGGTTTATATTACTGTTCTTGTTTACTTTGATTTTTAGGTACCAATAATTATTAATTTTACATTTAGCTTTAATCATCACTATTTTAAATACGTTTTACTAATAAACTGAGCCTTTCCTCCCACAAGTGTTATTATTTAGTGTATACAAGTATAGAGCAATCACTCCATCTCCAGTGCTCAAGAGTTGCCTAGCACATACAGGAGTTTGCAATGGTAGTTGCTCCTCTAATTCTTAATTTTATAGGAACCTCGAAAGCAGTTAAAATTTTATTGGTAAGTGCTTTCGTGATTAAAACATGAACACTTATGAATGAAATGTCCTTAGGAGCAGATGCTTTATAACTTCTGAACGGAGAGACTTATTTTATACTTATAGGTATCCAGATCTGCTATCTGGAGGAACTTCATCATGTAAACCATTTTTATTAATCACCTGTTTCTTCGGGATTTTTTCTTTTTATAATAATCTGATGAGTCTGAGTCACTTGAATATCTTCCCATTTTTAAGGAAGTAGCTATTCACAAGGTATAAATGATAAACGAGGATAGTTCATATTTCAACAAATATACTATTTTGTTTACAGTGCTAGAATAACCTGCATACTTATAAACTTTAACTATCTATAAACTACCTTTGAATATTTGCAAATTAATAATTACCTTTAATTTTTAACATTATGCTGATTAAATAAGAATCTTAAAAATTTGTTCTTATTTTAAGCACTTAATAAAATAATTAATATTTTTTCTTAAAGTAATAGAAATTGGAACATATTTCTTTCAGAAAATTGAATTATTGTGATACAATTTTTATTGTTTTTTAAAACTTGATAACTTCCATAAGTAAATTTGTTTTACTCTCTATGAATACATAATTTATTTAATATTTTCGTAATATTATTTTTCTATAGACGTTCTTGATGTTCTAGATTATCATGACGTCACTGCCTTGTTACCATTACACATGCAATTTTCGGGAAACGTGTTACTTCTCCAATTTGTGAAATATCTCCTTAGACACTGATTGTTATGTTTAATTTTAAACTCCTGAAGAATAGTTTACCAGTGCCTAATCATTTGTGGTTGCCAGCTGCATTAATAAACATTTGCCGGGTGAACTGAAAGTGTCCAGCCTATTAGGATCGTCTGTAAGAATGGCGTCCGATCAACATATAAAAAACCGAATGCAGGTTTTTAAGAACAAAGGGAAAGACCAAGATGTATGTATATTTTGAAGATATTCCTTTCCACATACTAATGTATTGTTTATACACTGGGGGCAACTGTCCCTGTCATTTATGAGATTACATTTTGCTCCCCCCCTCTTTGTTTGGAGATGATTTCTCAATTTTCCCTTTTATATCTGAAGCTTTAATATTATCCTGTGTACTAAATACTTTTTTTATTTAGGAGCAATATTAAGTCTTTATTGCATTGATATTTTGTTCTTAGAGTTAATTTTATGTTTTTTTTGAACTAGGAAATGAGAAGGAGAAGAAATGAAGTAACAATTGAATTAAGGAAAAATAAAAGAGAAGAGACATTACTGAAAAAAAGGAATGTTCCCAATGTTGATTCCACTGGTAAGGAAGCATCCCAGTTTTTAACTTAATTATTGCAGTTTTATAGATAGTTCCTTCTTAAAGTAGAAGTAAAAGGATTTGGATTTAGGTTTATTGAAGTTTATATCCCTAACATCTCTAGGTTGTACTTGACATTGAGTAATACCTATATATGGTGCTCCTATTTTCAGTATTAGTACTATTAGTATTGTTTTCATAATATTTGACTTCACTTTTTTACTGTTTTGTGCTTTTTATAAGATCTTTTTTTGGGACAAATTAGATGTTTGTATGTAATTAGAAAGTGTAAACTAATGATTTCTCCTTTAAAATAAAACTAAACTTCTATAATATGTTTAAAGTTTAAAAAGTTATTTACATGCCCCCTTTTCCGCAATTGAAATAAGAAGTGAGGTAATCATTGACTTAAAAACTGTATTGAAAATTCCTAATTGGAAGATACTGTCACAATATATGAATTTTATTGTGATTGAATTGTCGATACAAATGCAAACTTAGGAATGTGAAAATCACCACTTTCAAGAGTGAAAATACTTGTTTTTATTACTTTGCTTTTGGGCAGTCAAATAGCAGGCAGATTCGACCTTTTGACAGTGGTTACGTCCTCCTTTCACTGTGTCAACTTTGATTCAAGAGTTTGCCATCCATCAGTCCAACAGCAATCAGTAAAGATTTAAAACGAAAAATGTGTTTTTTCATAATCGATACTTTGCATTTGTATCGACGAAATAATAATAATGCTTGTTCGACAAATATTAATTTTTCTAATGTTCAAAGATCATCCAACATTCATTAATACATATTAAAGAATAGTCATTTTCAATAGCTTTTAACCTCTTGAGAATATTTGCATGATATAACCTGAGACTATGAATGTGTATTGTCGGTACTTTTAGTTTTAAGAGGTCTTGCCATTCAGTTTTGACAACTGTTTCATTTTGTTTTCTAAACTGCTTGTATGGATCTAAGCCATATCAAGATCAGTTGTAAAGTACATACTTGTTTCTAATATCAATTATGTTAAGAACATCCCGACATATAGTTCATTTGCTTTCTTTTGTTTTGTCGTTTATAAAAATTTGGTTGAGTATACTAATAAATTTAATCACACAGTGGCCAATAAAAATTAGATTCAATTTCTCTGTGTACATCGTTTTAACGAACAAGTAACACTACATATTGTTTCTTACCATTTTTTATTTTTAAATTGTCTAAGTCCATGACAGTTTTCACATCTCTTTACATTGCATTTTCTTTTATTTGAAAATACTGGATGGTTTTTAAAAGAGTAAAATTTTGGTAAAAGTGAAGTTTCACGCCCTCCAAATCGATTTCTTTAACACTTTTCACAACAATGTATTTTGATGCACTAAACACGAATACATTAAAAAAAAACCTTCGCATTTAACTAGGAATAAGCACTAAAGTTCACTGTTAGGAAGGTTATAAAACTAGGCGTCAAAAGCGTATATGTAAACACGCGCATGCAATATATGTAACATTGGGAAACAGAACTCTCATTTGAAATGTTCATAAACCATTTATTCAAAAATATTGTTAATTTTAAGGGCATCCTCACCTGTCGTCACGTGCTTAAGGGCATACGTGCTATGCATTTAATAGAATTAATAGAATTCTATTAATTTTAGCGAGTTGGATTGACTGGTGGTTTTGTTATCTTCTTATCTTCTTGAGCGAGCGGAAACGCATAGCATGTATGCCTTAAAGTCATGTATGCCTTAATGTCGTCACAAATTTAGTTGTTTACATTAGCTCTCATAACCCGCATAACAGTGAACTTTAGTGCTTAATAATTTCTTTCCTAGTTAAATGCGTTTTAAACGTATTCGTGTTTAGTGCATCAAAATACGTTATTGTACAAAATTTGAAAGAAATCGGTTTGGAGGGCGTGAAACTTCACTTTTACCAAAATGTTGACTATTTTTATTACCTTACAAATGTGATATTCTAAAATTGTCAGTTGTTTTAAAATGGCATCATTATTATGAGTTGTTTCTATTACTGATACCAATTTTTCGTAATTTTTACCATTGAAGGGATAGTCAATTTTCTTTTAAGTTATTTTTTTTTCCCCCTTTGCCCTATTCTTATCGGTTTTTGAGCCCATCTTTGTGTTTAGAAAAATGATATAAATAATAGAAAAGTAAATATATAAGTAACTGAGCTTTCATATTTATCTTAACAGCGTTCCTAGAATCTTGTAAACCTTTTCTGGAAAGATGTGTTTTTGGCTTGAAGTGGTCACTTTTGGATTGTGATTGATATTCGTTCCGAAGAGGTTATATTTTTTCTTGTATAATGCTCTTTTGAAGAATGCAAATATTTTTTCATGACTAATGTAAACACCAAAAATAATACTCCTCCAATTCATAATTTCATTATTAGTCGCTCAATAAATGTCTGGACTTGGTAAAAAAAAGAATCGAAACAAAAAAAGTTACTCCTGTATTAAAATTATTTTCATCTTGAGTTGAATGAAACATACTATTCTGGGACTGTCTTTGTTTTGTCGTTTATGTACATTAAAAAATATAGATCCAATTCAAATAAATATATGCTATGCCCCTCTATATTTCTAAACCCCATTCTTTTTACAAGCTCATAACCTATACTTTTTTTCTAATTAGCAAGGCCCAGCCCGGGGCATACTGTCCCCGTCTGTCCCCCCATGTGGTGGCCCTGGGGGCAGGGGTGTTAAACACCAAACTCATGTTCTGAAGGACGTGATTTTGTACGCTGTCTAGTATTGTCGGCTCAGAATCAAGTCGTAGGCCTGCCTAGCCCTCAATGGGTACTTGCAAAAGAGAAAATGTGTGGGCCGCATGCCCTATGATTAGTACTAGTCACACTATCTCCCCTAGTGCAACGAAAGATCAAGAATTAGATACCTCTATAGTGGTTTCTCTTGACTTATTCCAGGCCTGAATCGATGTTAGGTTAACCATTTAGTGAGGAGCTTCTATACTAACATTAGAATATTGTTATTGATAGGGGGTTATAAAAGAAAAGTTTTAGAAAAGCAATATTATGTTTCTTATGTGTAATGAACTATAATACATTGTAATTAGTTTTTCTGATGATTAATTTTAATTGTTCCTAGACGATGACGAGGAAAGAAATTTAGCTCTGATAAGTTTAGACGAACTAGTTGCTGAAGCAAATAGTCCTGACCCTGAAATTCAGTTAAAAGCGGTCCAATCTGCAAGGAAATTACTCTCTTCCGATCGAAATCCACCTATAGATGCTTTGATTGCCAGTGGTATCCTTCCAATACTCGTCCAATGCCTGGAAAACCAAGAGAAGTATGTTCAAATTTTTTTAATCTTATTATTATTATTTTTTTTTAAAGAGATGAATAAAATAAAACTCAATCTAATGTTATTCTGTTCTCTACTTTTTTTAAATAATGCAGAATGCATAAAGAAATATTGTGTACAATACCACCATTCAGTGAGATTCAGTTATCACAAACTGACAGCCGAGGGCCACTCCTCCGAGTGACTCAGTGCTTTTTTCCTTTTCCCACCTTCTTTTTCGATCTGATATGAAATATCAAGGTGCTCTCCCTCCTTTCATTTTTTCCCTCCCCACCTCTGATCAATAGACTTAGTTATGTTTTTATGTGTGTTTTGAATTACTACAAGGCGAGCATCCATTTTTTTAAGGTTAATTTTTTATATTTTTTTTTTTTAGCCCTACATTGCAATTCGAAGCTGCTTGGGCATTAACGAATATTGCATCTGGCACATCTATGCAAACACAAGCTGTCGTTGCAGCAGGTGCAGTTCCTCTTTTCTTACAACTCCTATTTTCCGTGCACCAAACAGTTTGTGAGCAGGCCGTATGGGCTTTAGGTATGTTCCATTTTCCTTTTTTTTTATTTTAGTTATATTTAAAGTAAATAAAAAAAAAAAAAAATCAAGCAAATTAAATTTATATGTAAAGAAATTATTATTTTATCTGTACAAATATGATGCGCTCTAATGAACGCATGTCAGGCAGCTTGTAAAATGTCGAGGGGAGGGGGGTGAGAGAGACATATAGTAAAAGCTTAGCCTTGCTAAAATTGTATCTCAAAAACATCCCCAGCTTTTAGACTATGGGGGCGATGGCTTCATTCGGAGAAAGAGGTGGCGTCAGCCCTCTCCTGGCAAGAAAAGGGTGATAACATTTTGATAGACCACCCCTAAAATCTGTGATATGTGTAAGTGGATATTAAAATTTAAATAAATTTCTTTGTTAAAAGGTTGCAATATCACCATTTTTAATATGGTATGATATGGAAGGAAAATTTTGTGGGGCTGGTTATATAAATGGACTGTATGAAGAACAATAGTTGAGAAATGGAAAATATAAATTTAATGAGTTTAAAATAAAGAGTGGGAGGAAAATGTGCCAAAATCAGAAACATGAAAGGTTAGTGCATTAATAAATTTTGAAGTATTGTAGGACTGATGAGGTCGCGAAATAATGATGGGCTGCTGAAGTCTGGAGGTGATGATGGGCTGATGGAGATCCATTGAATTATATTAAATGGGTACCTGTTAGATGGTGCCTTGGTAGATTAAAAGGGTGCACTTCTCCCTGTTCCTTCATCTTTGGTCAGTGGAATCCTTTTCACTCAGTTGCCCGGTGGTTTGAGGTTACTACTCGGCCATTAAAAGATTAAAGAAAAAACTTTATGCGCTCTGTGTAGCGAGAAGTTTTCGTCTGCACAGCCGACTTGCCCAGGGTGGTTCATCCAGCTGATGACACCGTCAGCGGAGTCAAAGCATGTATTCTTCGGTAAAAATGTCTTTAGGGTTGGCAACCCTAAACATTCTTATTTATAATAAATCTTTCATTCTCTGTTGTAAATGTTTAAATGGAATTTTCATGTAAATTTGAACTGTAACTATAATGTTATTATAATAAAAAGTTTAAAATCCCCATGTACACAGATTTTTGGGTCATGTTGTCTATACATTAATGTACTTTTCTAGCCAGGAGAGGGATGATGCATTTACTTTTTAGATAGAAAAACCACCACTACCCTTAAATAAAATTCAAAATGCTTGTTCAGTTTTTTAAGTATTTATTAATTAGGTCACAATAATTCTAATAAGGTTTAATTATCAAATTGTTATTAAACAGTTTTGTCCAAGCATAGTTTAGTATAACTTTTTTTTTTTTTGGATTGCTTTATTAGCCAATTTAATGTAAATTAAAATTATTTACATTTTTTCAGGTAATATCATAGGTGATGGGCCTGGTCTCCGAGATTATGTCATAAACTTAGGCGTTGTTCCGCCACTGTTGGCTTTCATCAAACAGGAAACACCAATCTCGTTTTTAAGGAATGTAACATGGGTCATCGTAAACCTGTGTCGTAACAAAGACCCAGCTCCACCAATTAAAACCATTTCAGACATCCTCCCGGCTTTAAACGTCCTTATTCATCATAACGACATAAACGTAAGTATAATCCTGGTTTACTTAAAAAAATAAAAGCAATCAGTACCTTAAAGCGTTTTTTGATTTGCCCACTAGAAAATAGTGCTCTAGAGCAATTTTATATATACATATACAAACACATTTATTGAGTGGACTTATTTATTACTTTTATAATTTTTTTTTTATTTATTTTTTTTTTTTTTTCAGATTCTTGTTGATGCTGTTTGGGCTCTTAGTTATTTGACTGATGGTGGAAATGAACAAATACAGATGGTGATTGATAGTGGAGTCATACCTAATCTTATACCATTACTATCACATAAGGAAGTAAAGGTATATGTACACGCATATGTAAAATCATATATTTATTACTATTGTTACGGTTTTTTGTCGATGTATGTGACATTAATTTATATCAGAAGTAAATCAGCTTGTAGTTTGCATTTTCAAAAAAATATTGTAAAATGACCTGGGAAGAAAAAATTAAAAAGAAAAAAAAAACCTAGAATATTAAATAATACTTGTTTGTTACTCCAAAAAGTGGATTGTGTTCAAACTTTTTCAAGACAATTGACATTTGTCCAAACAACTTTAGGTGCTTAAAATTTGAAAGTGTTGATTTTGTTCAATTAAACAATTTTTTGTCCTTGTTTTTCTCATTTTTCAATTAGCAATTAGCAGTAAAATTATTTTTTTCAGTAAAACACAATAAGTAAGTAAGTAGGAGCCTGTTGGTATTAGATGTTACCAGTAGAATGAGCAGAATTCGAGGAGGGGAAGTGAGTAATTTCGGCATAGGCTTGGCTACTGTCGTTTTTTTGTACATTTTATTATTGGGCCTTAAATCTCGCTTTTCTTCAAGATTGGAGTAGGTTCCTTTATTATTAAGTCCTGTAACAGGCCAGAGGGGCAGATACTGTAACTGTAGACTTATCTGATTCTTGACCATATGGCCTAGGGAGATAGTGAGTCAGTTCTATGCTCTGGCCGTCTGATTTTCCCCTTGCAGGACCCACAAATTAATAAATTAATTAAAGCCTGGGTGAGCCTTGGGATGGTTGGTCTTGAACTCCGAATCCAACCCTCGAACGATGACACTAGAACTAGAAGATCAAAATCTTAACATGTTCGGGCCCAGCGTCGTGGCATATGTGTCAGCAGATAGCTTGCCTTTCTTTCTATCTCCACTACTCTGGGCCTTGAACAATACCCTTTGTTTGGTTTGGGACCTCATTACGTTATCTCCGGTTAGGTTTGCGCGTTTGGTATTGTATGATACTGAATCCGCCTGAAAAATGCTTTCAGCAGGCGCGCTGTCTTGGGGTATTTTAAATTTTCCTAAATTGTAATTAATCCACTAAAAGTATATAATTATACACTCATAAATTTTTTTTATATGTTTGCCGAAATAACTACAAAAGGAAGACTTTAGCCCTCATGGAAATTTTGTTCGAAGCCGGTCCTGAGAGTGTTACGTGCGAGGCCGGGTTTTAGGTCCTCCTGTTCATTAGTCAAGTTCTTTGCCCCTGAGCTAACCTCGCCCCCAAAGAAAATATTAACTGCACCTTTTTCCCAATGACATTAAGGGTAATAACTTCACTGAAACACACTAATATTATGCAGTTCCTGCGAGATTGACTTATTTTTGTTTTGAATTAGGATTTTAAAATTTAGTACATTGTTTAATACGTGTAAATATTTTTAGGTGCAAACTGCAGCACTTCGCGCTATTGGGAACATAGTTACTGGAACAGACGAGCAGACACAAGTGGTATTAAACTGTGATGCTCTTTCCCATTTCCCAGCTCTTCTATCTCATCCGAAAGAAAAAATATGCAAGGTATTAATCATTCATTTTTCAATCGTCATGATTTAATCATTTGATTAAATTTATTTTTATAGCTCATTGAATGTGTAAAACAAAAATGTTATCTTACAGGAGGCTGTATGGTTTTTGTCCAATATTACAGCTGGTAATCAGCATCAAGTTCAAGCAGTAATCGATGCTGGACTCATCCCCAAAATGATTCACAACCTCTCAAAGGTATTTTTAATACGATTAATCAGCTAAGAAAACAACTTAATTGTTTGTAAGTAGTTGACTATTAAATAATTTTTCTGCAGGGAGAATTCCAGACTAAAAGGGAAGCTGCCTGGGCTATTAGTAATTTAACAATTAGCGGAAATAGAGATCAAGTGCTCCTTCTGATTCATGAAGGAGTAATCCCTCCATTTTGTGCTCTGCTTAACTGTCAGGATAATCAAGTGATCCACGTAGTACTAGACGGAATTAACAATATGTTAAAGATGGCATGTCCAAATGTCGAACCTCTTGCCAATGCTATTGAAGAATGTGGAGGTAAGTTTACTCTAAATTGTTTCATTTTTCAATGAGGTTTCAAAATTTGATGTGTAAGATGTTAACCCCTTAAATCTTGATGACCTAGACTCGTCATTTACTTGCATTGCCTGAGTTATGGTGGACGGCGCAGATTCGTTTTGTCTTTGTTATGGATGATTGCGTAGATTCGTTACGTTCATTTTTTGCCGTAGTTTGGAAAACTTGTCTAAATTGCAATCATTAAGATGTACATTCTTATTCATGAAAGTGGATCAAAGAATTAAAATTCAATGAAAAAATACATAAACCTACAAAATATGAAAAAAGATAGGTACTATTCTGTTCAACAAATATTAGTAATATATTTTTTGGGATGTATTTTTTAACATTTTCCAATCATCATTAAAGTAAATAATAATAGAATGTAAAGTTGTTTTTTTCTTTCTGTGTGTGTGTTTAATGGCATATTAACAATTAGGCTATTAACTCCGGGCCATCTATAGGTTGTCAACCAACGACACCTGAGTAAGTAAAATATTGAAAAATGGTCTTATTCGATTTAAAGCATTAAGGCTATTCTAAAGGGGTTAGAGTTGCCATATTGTCCACAATCCAGGAGCAAAGTATTGAATCTGAAAAAGGAGATTTTTCATATTCAATAGTTTGACATGGTAGGGGCGATATGTTGAGTCAGAATAAACAGTATGAGGTACAGTGAAGCCGTTTTGTTTTTTGTATGACTTGCCATTATTGGACTATTAAAGTGAAAATATGGTTTCGCTCGGACTATAATATTACTATTGTTTATTTTAGATGAATTGATTTCTCTGTGCCAAGTATGATTTGTTTGACTAGATCTAATTCTAATTCTTCTGTATCTTATGCATCTGATTTCTAAGAAAATAAAAAATTCCAATGTTAATTTCACCCCACTTTTCTCCATTTATAGTTTTGTTTTTCAGATAATCTTCTCAGATCAAATAATTATTTTAACACTATTTGTGTCCTCTTTTTTTTTCTCATTTCATGCTAATATTCTATTAGTTTCTTATTTTTTCTGTACAGGTCTTGATAAAATTGAAGAACTCCAGAGCCATGAAAACGTAGATATATATAAATTAGCATACGACATAATTGAACAATACTTCTCTGAAGTGAGTATTATTTGGTTAATATTCCTGATTTCATTCAGCTTTTATACCTCTAAAATAGTATGAATTACTAACATTAGTTTATTCTAACATCATTTATTTATGGCGTCTTCTGGTGTTTTGCTCTGTCCCCATGCTTTATGCACGTATTCAACTTGTTTCTTCAGCGATTCTTGATGGCTATTGTACTTGTTTTTGCTCGAAAGAAGCCATATTCATACATCAAATTATAGATTCAGTTTCGTTGTTTATTTCAATTCAGGATTAATCATATTGGTTTATCAACATATTTAAAGTTTAACGTCCATTATAATTAACTGAGAATTTTAGGACGGGTTACCTATAGGTCACCACCCTTTCTAGCCAGGATAGGGCTGATGCCTTTTCTTTTTTCCTAAGAAAAGCCGCCACTCCTTGTGGGAATCGAACCCACGACCCTTGTCACGGAGTCTTAAGTGCTCACACCTTAACATTCATGGCCACTTTATCAACGTATAATTTCTCCTTAAAATTGTGTAGTTTTTTTTTGTTTTTTTTAATGATTACATAAACTATTAATATGCCCCTACCAGTCTACCAGACGTTTCCAGGAGTTTGACCTTGGGGCTATTTAGCAAGGACTGAGGAAAGCTTTAGCTATTTCTTTCACCACTAGTTGTTGGGGAAAATAACTCTTTGGGACAAGGGATTAGGGATACCTGGACATGAAAAAACCTTGCTAATGAATGTGCTTATTTATACAGCATGTATGTATATGTGCTTGTTTAGCAGATTATTTTTATATCAATATACTGTTCAATTAAATTATTTTTAATAGTTATTAAGAATCTCTTTACATAAATGCTCTTTTTGCGTTTTAGGCAGAGGACGATATCAACCTAGCTCCTACATCTACAGATGGCGGTTATCAGTTTGATCCCACTACGAGTATTCCTAGTGACGGTTTTAAGTTTTAAATTTACAACAGACTTAATCATCTGGTTCTTTTTATATTAAATTAGTTTTCGGAATTCAGATGTGAATATGTATATTTTTCATCAAAAACATGCGTTATAATATATTTATAAATTAATCTAAATTACATATACAGATGTATGTATCCTTCCACATGAATATATATAGAACCGATGGATGAAACTTTCAGTTATTTAAATTTGACTTGTAAATTAAATTATGAGATATAATAGTTTAGTTATTCTAGTGGTTCTGACATTCGCTTTCAATTACTTATGAGTTGTAAATTCATAAAATCAGATCTTTTAAAAATGTAACATATTATGTCAAGTTTAGTTAGGTGAAAAAAGTTAGAGGCGATTTGGAATCAGCTATAGAATATTAAAAAAAATTAAGAATTAGAAAACAAAATTGTAATCTTTTCTCAATTTCATACTAAACTCCTTAGTATTTAACTAAAATTAAAGGAAAAGGGATGAACAATTTATTATGTAATTAGACTTCTGTTACGCCTGGCTCCTTTGGCATAACATCGATTCTGTAATGAATTTATGATTGCATATGTGTTTATTTTAAGTTTAATTTCTAATTGTTAGTTAAGTGTACGGAATATATTTATTTTATTTAGTATTTCATATAATCAATTCTTTTTGACATAATTAATTTATCATTGATTTTATATAAATTAGTGGAATTGGTTATATGAAACATTTCAGAGTTGTGCCTGAGAAGACAGAGCGTATCAGCATTTACCTCTCCTTTTTCTTATCTCTGTAGGAAATAATTATTTCCTGGTTTCCTATTTTTTTTTTCTATTTTATAGCTGACTCCTTGTGGCACGCTCAATTTAAGTTGGACTTGGTTTATTTTTGTCGATCTTATAAATTTTTTATTTGTTTTAACAAAGATATATTCGTTACAAGAATATGTAATATAAAGTTTTTTTTTGTATATTGATATTAAAAAAGAACTGTAGATTATTAAATTTCCAAATTGGAAATTTTCTTATCATGTTATTAGCTCAATTCAAAATATTTGAGGATATTTATGTGATTTGTTATATTTTAGTAAATAAACAATAAGTATATATTTATTAATTGATACACATACACATTTGTGTAACATCTTTATAATGCCTGACACATATGTGTATGTGTATATTGGTTATTATCTGTTCTTTGCAATCAAATTTTTTATAAATAAAGATACAACTTTCTTATTTAAATTATGATTCCTTTATTTTCACTAGCAGCATCTGCTGGCGGAAAATGTTTTAAATTTTGTCTTTTGCTGAGCAAAAGCCTAAAAGTCCTTATTGTACAGTAATACTTTTTCATTTAATTGAAAACTAATGACATGCTATATATGGAACTTCAAAGAACAATGTAAAATATTTTACTTGATAATTGACTGTAATTATATTAATTTATCTTTTAAGATGGCTGTTAAAAAGTGTTTTGCAATCGTCTTCATAAATTGCCTGTGTATATAAACTGCATTTCGAGAAATAAATTATCTTTTTTTTCTACTGTGGATTATAAATATAATATATGATGTTGTTATAATGAAAGTTTAAGAATAATTACTAATTGCTAATTTTTTGCTGGCCAAATTCTGTATCTACTGGTTATCCTAGTTTTTTTATTTGAATCTAACATTTTGGAAGTGGTCTAATATCATTACTATTTATATTGTTATTTTTAGCCTATTCCAAAAACAATGTAGCTATTTTGGTTGGATTCATAACAGAACAAAGAGTAACATGGACATAAGCAAAATCAGGCCATTAAGAGGAGGTGCTTTATCTGAAACCTAGTCTCGTTTCATTTGCCCTTAGAGGCCAAAAAAAAAAAACTTCTGTTTTGCTGCAATATAACATTTGAAAGTAATGGGAAAATTGTATTATTCATTAAATTAACTTAAGGGGAAGTTGGCTTTTATTAATTGAGTAAGATGTTTAAACAAAACTTTCGTTTATATGCAATAAAAAATAATTTAAAAAAAAGTCCACTAAGATAGACTCCTGGCATTGATCGAGAGGCGATGACAATCACATTTCAGTGTTCAATTATTGCGCATGCCTTGAACCCTTATACTGCTCTCCTCTTCAGAGATGGAGCCCTGTGTTATAGCTGACTGGAGTGAAGCTCGTGAGCATGATTTTTTTTGTCAGTTTCTGTTAATTATTAATCTGTATTGGAGTTTCCTATTACCGTTTAATGTGGGGTTTGGATGAGCAGGAGCATGTTGATAAATTGTATTTAAATTTTCTATTACTTTTTATTCAATATAAAATGTACTCCACATAAGGCTCGTTACAAAGCACTCTGCCACAGTCTTATTCATTTCCGATGGGATTTTTTTTTTTTTTTTCACACAAAGAAATCTCTTAGCCAATTCCCATTTATTGTCATGAATGCTACCCTAAGCCATATATATTGGTGCCTCTTCTAATGTGATACTTTGACTATCCCTAGTTTAGGTGAGTGAGGAGGTTTTTGGAACAAATTTGAAGTCGGCCTGAGATTATTTAATGCCTTTAAATGAAATATTTTTTTTTAAAAAAAGGTCCTAGTTAACAAATTCTGCTCATTAACTAACTTCTTTTGATTAGGGGAAATTAGTTTTTTGACAAATTCCATCAAAATTAAACCATTTTTGTAGAAGTAGAGCTCAAAAATATATTCACTTAGTGTATGTATATTACTTACCCATCACTAGACTCAGGGTGTCCCGGTCTGATACACTCATTAAAATTGAAACAATCTCACTATCACATAGCCTTTCTGCAGCATGTGGGGCTAAGGTGAAGCCAACTTTAATTTCTCTTGCTAACCATGGGCACAATATGCACTGAAACATTGTCTAAAAAAGAAAATCTAATTCATCATCAGAGAGTTAGAACAATTCAGTTAACTGAGACCACTAAAGGGTCTAAGGTAGATGCTGATAATAATAATATTTTATTTGTGATTGATCAATGTTCTTACAAATATGGTCGGGGTAAATATACACAATAAATGGAAACTAAATTGGAGTAGACTCTTGTAAAACAAAAAATTAAAATATGCTTTTCTAATATAAATTAATTAACTACTGATCATTCGGTTCAGCCACTATACATTATGGTCGCCTCTTTTCTTCATTACATTTTCTAAGTAAATGCAAAAGTCATTTATTTCTGTGATGTGAGAGGTGGTCAAGAAATAATATGTTGCAGAGTTGTTGGTGTGTTCATCTATAATGGGTTTTATATTATTTCTGAGATTAGAGTATTCAGGACATCGCCACAGTAGATGCTCTAGGTCTTCTTCCTCCAATTCACAGTTGGTACATATTTTTTCATTTCTATTTTGAATCTTTGACGGTGGATGCTGAGGTAAAGTGTCTTCTTGTTCGCTAACCTTAGTTGGCTTATGCTTCTGTGTCTATTTATGTCCATATTTATTAGAAGGTAGCTATTGTGGGTATGAATTGCACTGTATATGGAACTGCAGGATGTCTTGATATGGTCTAGGTCTTCTTTAATCAGGTTTGCTTTTATTTTTGGGGCTATTTCTTGGAGTAATTTGGGATTTGAGCTGCGAATTGGTCTATTATTTCATACTTTAATAGAAAATATTTTAACTTCGTTACCCAGTTTTGCGAAGATATATTGTTCGGTTTTGAGTCCAAGAAGAGTAATTTCTGATAGCATAATTTTGGGTACCTTGTCTCATCCAAGATAGATACTGAGTCCAATTTAACAGGCTTGGCTGATGAATTTGTCATTCTTACCTTTCTGATAAGAAACCTCTAAACAATGGACTCTTGGAAACAGGAGACCAAAGGGGAAGTATCTTCTGGAAGCTCAGTCCCTCCTTACCTGATGGACATACTCCTACAGTTGCATCAGACATCTGGAAACAGACTGGGGACTGTCCTCGAAGTTCCTGACCCTGAAAGCTGAATTAACTTAGTTCAGGATACTCCCACTACACTGAGGTTGATTTCCTCAGACTTCCAAGGAACCATAGGCGGCTCTAGACAAACATTTCTGGGGGGGGGGCTAATTTAGTATGGGTTTCAGGGAGTTCATTTGGCACTGGACGTTGGTTGCAAAGCGGAGGTGGCTTCAAAATCCTACTTCACTGTGAAAAAGGTTCTAGGGACCAAGAAGAGAAAGAGGACTGGTGCATTTACATCAACCCTAAGAAGAACTGTGAAAGCGGGCAGGGGCGATTGGGTTGCAGGCAACTCAAAGTCCCGATCCCATCAAACCTGTAAACATAAAAATTGACTGAAAGAGGAGCTGGGAGGTCCAGGTGGCCACTGTCACACAGAGGTCCAGAATCTTCAAAAAGCGCTTAAAATTCAATATCTCCTGGATTTGTTGAACTATAAACCTAAAATTTGGAACATTTACTAGTCCATAGGACTGGGACGAAGATATTCATGCCACAACATGTTTTTTTAAAAAGTCCACATTTTTTTGTATTAGTTATTTGTACATCGTGTATCATAAATAATCAAAGTGCATTTTTTAACTCCGATATTCGATGAAGTGTTATAAAAAACCGCAACTGGTTACCCCCCCCCCCCCCCCCCCCTTCCTTAAAATTCAACTAGCACACTTTCGCGCATGCGCGAAACACGAACTTCCTTTTTTAAAATGGGAACCCAGTGTTTTTTTTTTTTTATTGCAGATTCGAGTTCTGCCCAAAATTTCATTACAATTTAGACGAATTTTTCGAAATTGACAGCGCGCAAACCTTTCAGCGAGGCCCCAAAGTCGCCAAATCCGTGATGCCTACTCAACATAGTTCATCTAAGGAAACACTTTTGTTCATTCAGATGAGGTACGCAGTCGCATTTAGTAGTGTATGTACAGATGTGCCTGAATAAGAATAACGAGTGAATAAAATAATAGGTCTCTATATATTACAACAATTGTAAAACAAATGTGAGCTCCGATTTTATTTATTTTTTTTTAATAAAACAGCCTTAAAAATTATAACGATTCAACAAGTTTTCAACGAGGGTTGAACATTTCACGACAACTTAATCGATGTCCCTGATATCATCCACCTAATTTTCGATTTCATAGATTGTTTTATTGTCAAGAAAGTATATAGCATCCTTGTTGCTACATTTTCAAAAATATTGCTTTTTACTCGACACTAATTTTTATGCAAAACCTCGTTAATGAAGAAGAAGAAAAAAACCAAATTTATTGGGTCGGCTTGATTGTAAGCCTTACACAAATTTAACAACAAAACATAATAACATTAAGTAAAAATAAATGAAAATATTAAACAATACATGAAATATCCTCGTTAATGAAGATTGCGTTCCTGTAATCCCTACAGTTATAATATGACGTCATATAAAACAAACCAATCACTAGAACAGTTTACGAGATATGTTTGTAGGTTGCGAAGAATAGTAGAACTTATGAGGAATTGATGTCTCACTGAAGAAGACAGAAGTCAGTAGGATTACCCCTTGTGTCGTTGAAATGTTAAAATTAAAGAGTTATTTGAAGCCGGCATTATAACTCTAAAATGTTTTTAGATCACTGTGGTAGATGTTTCCAAAATTCATTTTATCGTTTCAGACGTTCTCCTGCACTGACGGGCTTAAATTTAAAACGGTGTTGCACCAACTTGCTCAAGTATTATATTCGGGAATTGAAAAGTTTTTCTGCACCTCAGGAATTGATAGTTATACCTAAAAGTTCCTCTTTATCAAAAGCAAAGGTAATATTTTTTTTCAAGAATGCGAATACTTTTTAAAGGTTAATCATAATTTCACCAACCATTAAACTTTAAACCACAGAAAAGAACATCCTAATGCATAATTTTATGTAGGAATAGTTTATTTTTGTTTTAAGGAATGAATTCTCAATTTTTGACTGGAAGAATTTATGGCTTAGATTTATTTCCTTACTTGTACCAATTTATCTAATTAAAGGAAAGTAAAAGTTAAAACAACAGTTTTATTTTAAAAAAAACATTTTTACAGTTGAATTACTGTCACTCATTCCCTTAAATACAATCATTGTTCATGTAGCCACAGGTATTTTGGTGACTTCTGTGACAGGAGTTTGACTAAATCTACTAGATTTTATAGTCTTCCTTTTAATTTTTACTCCACTATCCTCTTCTGTTCACTGTTATTATTACTTTATAGACTTAATTATTTCTTAAATGTACTTTCTATATTACACAACTTATGTAAGTTAGATTTTAATTTGTTCTTCTTGTCAATATTTTCTATAAATGTGAAGAGATGTTTGGCTTTTTTTGAATTTGTCCATACATCATTAGTCCGTAGTAAGGATTATTAAATTTATTTATTTATTAGCTGACCCGGCAAACATTGTTTTGCCATATAAATTAGTTCTAATGATTATTTTGGTAGTCAAATAAAAAATAACTAGCTTAGTGTAAGTGTGTAGGAATGTGGTGTATAAGAGGGATAGAGTGCTGTGAACGATGAAGGGATTTCTGTTATATAATATTTGTCAACAGCGAAACAAAAAATTTAATGAATGGTTCATTATTTAAAAAAATCTTTTCTGAATAAATAACTGGAGATAAATTGAAATAATTGATTTCAATTAGACTTCTTTATTACAAACTTTTCCATACCCGCGCATGCGCATGTTGACAAATATAGTTCCTTACATTACATTTCAGAACCCGCATAACAGTGAACTTGTGTTTCATAACTTCTTTCCTTGTTGAGAGCGAGTTTTATTTTTAACAGATTCGTGTTTAGTGCATCGAAATACGATATAGTGCAAAATTTCAAAATAATCGGTGCCTAGAACCCTCGTCTTCACATTTACCGAATTTTTTATATTAGATTTAAATTTTAATGTCTATTTAGACAATATTCTATATCCTTGAATAAATGTAATGTATATATTTTTTTTTTCAGAGTATAAGAGTTCTGCGAAAAGAATGGAATGCAGTATGTTCAATTTTTAATCGTTCTGGCCTCCCGTATAATCAGCAGGCCGTTCTTCTGAGAAGCTTCCATAGCTCGATACCTGGACGACAGCAGCAGCAGCCACAACAACAACCGCCCAGGGATGACAAAAACAAAAAGGATGAAGAGAATGAAAAGATGTCTGCTCTTGTCGCCAAAGCATTTCTTTGGATGCTCACCGCCTACATGATTGTTGCCACAATAACACTTTTATTTCCGAGCAGTAATCAGCCCGAAGTTAGTTTTATTTAAGCTTATTAATTATTTAGTTTGAGCCTGTCAAGGGATTAAATTATTAATGTTTTCAGATTGTAAGGTATGTCTCTTGGAATGAGTTTTTACATCACATGCTCGCTAAAGGGGAAGTCGAAGAGATAATTATTCGACCAGATTTGGATATGGTTACTATATTTCTTCACGAAGGAGCTGTTATCAAAGGAAGAAGGGTAATATTCCTTATTATTATTATTATTATTTTTTTACGGTGTGTCAACTACAGTGCTACCTACAGGCTGCTGCCCTTTTATAATGCTAACGGCACGTGGTATTATTATATTATCATTTTATAAGTTAAAAAATAACTGTTGAAAAAGAACCTTTAATTAAAAGTTTTAAGAGTAAAAGTTGCATGAAAACACTTGGAGTTAAAAGTACATGAAAATACTTTTATTTTTTTTAAAATCTCAAATAAAAGTTTCGAGTATTTTAATCAAGAATTTCAGTGTTTCCTTGGTTTAAAAATAAGTGAAATGTTCTTTGTTTAAAAATGTATTTTCATTTATTTACTGAAATATATTTGTTGTTACAAAACAAAAAATAAACCTTAGTAGCTTTAATTTATTCCTTTAAACTTTTTCCTATTAAGTATTTTAATAACAATTACTTTAAAACTTTTATTTTTTAGGTTGAAAAATAACAGAAAAAAACCTTTTTTAAAATAAAAGTTAACAATTATTTTCGACTCCTGCCTATGTCACATATGTACACAAATAAGAATAAACTATTCGAAAAAGTAAAAAAAAAAAAAAAAAAAAATAAAAAAAAAAAAAAAATAAATATCAGAATTCAAAGCTGAATGATCTAAACTGTATATTTCTGTACAAAAAATTTCCCAAAATTTACCTACCAAAACGTTTGAGGACATTCGAAGATTGTTTTCTTAAAAAAAAAATTGTACTGTACATTTTTTTTCTTTGCTTTAAAATTTGTGAATACCCATATTCACAGAAAATATTGTTTGTGTGTATATATTCATATTCGTATATAAAAAATTCTAATAATTTTAGGAAGTGCTAGTAAAAATTAAACTCCTTTTCTTTAAAAAAAAAATGTAGTTTTATTAATATACCGCACGACCAAACCCTGTCAATAGCTGCCTTCCCAAACCATTTTATCAATCATATTTTTAATTCCTTGAGTTACAAATCCTTTTTACTGTTTAAGTTGTTATTAGATGTTTTTGTTTGTTTGGATGGGATATCCTATTAAAACTGCACTCATATAATTTTTGTTCCTGATATAAATGACAGTGCTGGTTTTTTTTTGTTAAACGGCTTATGAAGACAGTGCTGTTATTGACAATGTAAACTATTACTGCTTACTATTATTTTCATTTATTACATTTTGTTTTTCTCTTCCTGTAAATTGAAGTTGCTATTATTTTTCTTTCTTTAGGTTGAACACAGCACTTTCCACATGAATATTGTCGACATGGGGAAGTTTGAGGAAAAGCTGAGAGAAGCCGAGAAACAGCTTGGTATTGGACCAGGCCAAGGAGTCCATGTAATATACGAGAGAGGTTCTGATACCGCTGGTAAACTCCTAGCTTCAATCATCATTGCCAGCGTTTTACTGTCTATCCTTTCTCGAGCTCGCTCTGTTAAGAGTCCTCTCTCTATGGATAGGTTTGTAAGTACTATTTACTTGATCATTCCTAAGTATCAGTAGTAGTACACAAGATATCATTATATTTTTTAACCCTTAGAGTGTGGTTGACCGTTGTATGAGTCCTAGGGAGGATGTGCCCTGGGAGCGATCTCTCCTTAAGTCGCAGAGAGCCCCCCCCCCTCCCCGATTTGTCCAGCAGTTCTCGCTGTATAACAAGTTATAGCCTTGAATACGGATAACTTGAAGACAAGTTCTACTTTTGATTCTATTTGGGGAATTTTAGAAGAACTAGTAGTTATCTGTTTCACCACTAGAATTAATTTAGGGGTCCCTTTTACTACATCTGGCAGGAAGACAAGCAATCTACCGGTATGAACCTCCCCCTTCTCCGTATTTCTTTTGAAATTTCTTCCCTTTGTTTCCGAGAATGCCTTCAACAATTTTTGTAAAAAATGCCAAATATCAGTGTAATCACTTCCCATTTTCAAACAATAACGAAAAAAGCCAATAGCCATAGCCACGTTGAATACGCCGGTTCCCATAGATCACCGAAGTTAAGCAACGTCGGGCGTGGTCAGTACCTGAATGGGTGACCGACCACGTGCTGTTGGCATTATAAAAGGGTGGCAACCTATAGATAGCCCGGCGCTAATGGCCAAGTTGTAGATGCGCCGTAAAGGTATCTAATTTTTCACCATACGGCACACTAGGGAGATAGTGTGGTCACTACTATGATCCGGCCACCTGATTTTTCCCTTTGCAGGTACCCATTAATTAATTAATTAAAGACTGGGTGAGCCTAGGGACGATCTGGGACTCCAAATTCAACCCTCGAACGATGACACTAGATGATAAAAATCTTTATTGCGTGCTCAGGTTTTGAACTCAGGTCCTCCAGTTCATTAGTTGAGTGCTCTAACACTGAGCTAACCTTGTTCCCTTCAAACAATACCACTCACTAAACAAATAAAGATTCGAAAAAGAAAAAAAAAAAGTTATAAACATAATTTTTCTTGGGTTCATTATTAGCCTTTTATACTAAGAAAATACAAAATTAACCTTTTTTGAGATCCAGAAAAACAACAAAGAGAACTGATCCTTTTTCTTTTTTTCTTTTTAGTCACAACTTGGTAGAGCCAAATTCACGCTTATCAATCCACTTGACGGAGAGGGACGAGGTGTGAAGTTCTCCGATGTGGCAGGATTGAAGGAAGTTAAAACTGAAGTTATGGAAATCGTTGATTATCTTAAGAGACCCGATTATTATAAGGATCTCGGTGCTAAGGTAGGTAAAACAATTTACTTAATTTTATTATTAAATAGGCCTTGATCATTTATTTGAAAATACTTGTTTTATAATTTGGCAGCAGAGAAAAAGGAAAAATATACCATAATAACCATTATTTATTTATTTGAATTTTAACCCCCATTTATGACACACAATAGGGCTGATCCCTTTTCTTTTTTCCAATAACAATTAACCCAAACAGGGAATACAAAGTAAAAATTATAAGTTCACTTTTATTTTAATAATACTTATTTTACAAGAGAAACCATTAATAATAAAAGTCCGACTTGCTGGAACTGCGTCATCATTGCATGTTTCCGTTCATATCCCTAGTGCCATTCATAAAGGAAAGAAGCCGTTATTGGTGGATTTTAATCTTTCATGAAAAATATAAAAGAAAATCTGGAAGAGATGGAAGATTTAAGGCGCCACAACAGAAAACTGACTGTATCCTAAGCGGAAATTACAGGCTTCTAAACTTTCGCTCTAAGAAAACACTATTAAAAATACGTTTCTCATTTTCTTTACTAAAATACTCATTTTACTGTTAAATACAATTTAAAAAAAAAAAAAAAAAAAAAAATCAATTCAATTGTTTTCCTACGTTAGAAAACCTGTAAAAAGAGTACCTGCATATTAACTCAAAAACTTAGGCTCTACGATTTCATTTCATAAACTGTAGACCCAGAAGTCTATTAATGCAAAATCTATGATTTTATTTGTGCAAATTTTGCCAAAAAAATAGTGTTCTGATAGGGGGATTCTGCTGGTTAACGAACTTTCACTTTAGACTGAGGAGGATAATGTTCCTTGCGTCTGTGATTTATTCACAGCAGAGTAACCGTGGGCACTGCAGTTTAACTGCCAACAGACAATATACAATACATCTTGTTTTCATGTTATTTTCTTGAACACAGGCATTCTCTCTAACTCAAAATTTAGTGAGCTCAAGGCTTTAATATTGACCATTCAATTGTTATTTTTATTATCACAGAGGCCAGAGCTGCAGTGGACAATTTACAGTTTTACAAACTGAATGTATACACTTCATACAAGCTAAAGCAAGGCTTACAAATAGCGTCAGGAATAATTGTTGGCATAAATAATTACATAGCTTCGCAAAATCAAACAGACGCAGAAGACAAGCTAGAAGCTATTTAAATAGGCTTGAAAAGAGCCATTACCGGGTAGTTGCTGCTTATAACCCATCTCATAATATTCTAAACAACAAGTTATAACCGAGAACACCCTCGTGGTGGGAAATTTCAAAGTTCAGTCACAAAGATGGGGTGGGGATATTCACAAAAGACAGCTGTTGGTGATATAATTGAAAAGCTTATTTCCTACACTAACTTTCTGCTCATGGACACGGAACCAACCTTTATGTCATAAGCAGGCCACCTATCTCGGTACCTAGAAATTGTAATATATATGGGAACGAAGTAGTCGATAGGCTGCCCAATAAAGGATGTAAAATGAGCCAACCACTTCTTCCCATGACACTTACGCAAACATATATCACATAGTCTCTTCCTCATAGTCTTCTTATAAGGACAGCTATTGTGGATTCTTGGAGAAATTCTGCAGTTGGAAAAATATAGGAGTCGATAATATCAAAACCTATCCCGACAGCCTTCCGTGGGGAATTTATTTGGTTACCTTTATTTAGGATGGCTACACACCACGGTTACCAGAGCCATTTAGAGATTGGTTGAGCAGAACCCTCAACTTGCCCACTGTGTACCCAGGAGGGTGTGACTGCTATTCACTTTTTAAACTGCACAGCTCTGCAGGGGGAGACTAGAGATGACACCACAGAGTTACAGGCACAGCTTTACTGGATGGCATGGCGTTGAATGTCTGAAAGCCAAGGACAGGTGTTGGCTGAAGAAGAAAAAGACTTTAGACTAACTATTTGTGCATCAAATTTCATCTAAATTGGACCACTTCTACAGACAAGAGAGAGACAACCAAGAAATATATAAATACTTATATACATATCGTCCCTACTATGTCAAACAATCGAATATGAAAATTGGCACTTTTCAATAGAGCAAAATAAAGCTTTAAACCATTCGATGCGGCGCCCGAGAATACTCGCCGGAGAAAGATGTTCACCAGAGGCGATGCCCCAAGTATTCTCGACACAGCTTTATCTTGTGATTGCGAACCCTCTTTAGCCTTGAGCGTGTACTCTAGCAGGAATGGGGGATAATTGCTGGTTTAATCCTTCACTGGTAACAACACATACAAATTTCGAATTTTATAACTAACATGCGTCTGTGCACGGTAAAAATATTCTTAGGGCATTTTTTTAGTGAAACTGTAAATAATAAAGGAGTAGCTTATTATAATAATAAATAAAAAACATTTTCATTGCTACATTTAAAAATCATGTCTAAAAACAAGCAGTGGTTTCGGAATGAAGTAGAAAGAGAAATATAGAGAACAAAAGTAAGTAAACTTTGTTTTAATGGTTATTTTAGGTTTCTGCGTACCTAAATTGTAGTAAATAAATCGTTTCAAGTAATACGTGAATCGTCGTTCACGTTAGATGAACATGAAAATGATGATTAGTAACGAGCGCCTAAATAAATAAAAAAAAAGAAGAAAAGTACCTTTACAAAAGCACAATTTTACATATTTTTTCTATGTATGTTGTTATTCATTATAAGATGAAATTATGAACAAACTGTTTACTGTTTTTAATTTTTAATAGTTTTGTCGCATTTGTTGCGATAAACTATTAATATAATAAAATAAAATTACCAAAAAATCATATTTGTGGGTTTGCATCTTGGTGCTAATAAGTGATTTTTCTTGGATCACAGTTTCAAATTGTCAAATGTGGTATTTTCCACAAAATTTGTGACAATTTTCCACAAGCCGTATCGTTCCCAATGCTAGAGTAAAGTATCAAAAACAAGATTTTTCATATTCGATAGTTTGACATGGTAGGGACAATATATACATACATACAAATTTGAATGACCAGTTTTTTTCAAGACCTATGGGTTATGAATTGTTAATATTTCTTGCCAGTACTTCTGTGTTGCATCATGGGGTTGTCATCATACGCGAGTTTTCCTCCCTATAAGAAGGAAATGAATTATTTAGATGAACGTATGTAGATTGTTAAGAGGAAGTATATTAACTTCTTGTAGTGAGTTGATATTATCTTCTCAAACAGTGACTCATTATGGATCCAAGCTCTCATTAACTTTTTATGTTATTCGTTTCTGTAACAGTTTCATTAACCCATGTAATGATCATTCATTATTAAATGTTTGTTGAAATGTAACTTCTTGATGAAATTTTACAAGCCTTTTATATTATAAAAGTGTGATAAGTTTAGGATTTAAACACCTAAAATATTATGAAATATTTGTTTTGTAATCATTTTTGTCTGTTGTAAATTGTAAAATATAGTAAGATACACTATACAGTTCCAGCACTTCAAGAATTTTTGAATGGATAACTTCTCTTTGGGTAAAAATTATCCAATTGTTCCTATACACAAATCGATGGGACAGTTTTTATCCTTGGTGAAATAAATCCACTACCAGCTCTGTCTTCAATTACCGCTGAACTCGCTGGCTTCTTGACTTGCTGGTTATCTGTTATGAAGATCAACACATATGAAGATGTATCCATACATGGATTGTTTCTCTTTGGGTAATAATTATCCAACTTCCAGTAGACAATACTTATTTAACTGGTTGGCATCTTGACTTCCTTGACATCTGTTTTATGGATCAGACCCTAGGTGGAATTCTTGCATAATCTGAAACTGATTTCAACTACCCTCTTGCTTTAGAGGGGGGAGCTAAAAGTGGGCTATGCTACTCTGAGGTGACCCTAATATTAAAGATTACAGCACAAGAGAGAAGGAAGACATCTAGAGTGCCTGAGAGTTTTATGAAAATTGATGTTTTTAAGAAATTTTCTCCTGTTTTATTGCTTTGATACAAAATATGTTATTTGTATGTATACTTCTTTTATTTTAGACTGTGTTTTTAGCTTCAAGTATTACAATATTTATTTTTAAACTGTAATCTTGAATATGAGAGGTTAGCCATCTGTTATTCTTTATAACATTTTACATGGTTAATATTATGTGTAAATATACTACATCCTGTATGAATTTTTTGTGGGTTTTTATGATTTTGTATTGTTATGTTGCTGATTATGAGGCATTTGCAACATGAAAGCGCTATATGCAAAAAGCGCCAGAAGATAAATCTGCTTATCGCTTTTTTCACTCTGTTTATATAACTTTTGTTTTTCTTCCTTTAATTTTTTTGAATTTGCCCGTATCAATAAAAAGAAAATGTTTAAGCTTGTAGTCGATTATTTTTGTTGGCTCCAATCAGTGTCATAAAATGATATGAGTAATTCTTGTAAGAAGTTTGTGTATACTAACTTGATAGTACAATATACATTTGGTATAATTCTAATTGTATTTCCTTCTATAATTGTGCATTTTAGTGTATGTTTAAATTATAGTAGAAAATCATTTTATTTTTATTGTTGTTGCCTTAATAGCTGCCTGTTGGGAGGAAGACTTATTTATGGCATCGACCCAATGATGCAATACCATAAGTTCTGACCAGAAATATTAATGTTTCGTAACCTATAAGTCACAGAAACCTACATACATATAAACTTACACTACTCTGTAATATATTACAGAGGGGACCAACCTGCGGCTCTTAGAAGGGTTATTTGTGGCTTCCGATATGTACCCGAGTTACATTTTCATTTTGGGCACAATAGATGTTTTAGGTCAAGTTTATTTCCCCCTTAATAAGGGGCCCTGATTCTATCTATCTACCTTTTCATTTTTGTGCTAATATATTTTAAAAAAATTATTATCGTTCCGAATGTGTTCAAAATGTTTTTAAAATTACTGATAACAAATGTGAAAGACTAAGTGCAACGTTGTTGCAACAAATTTAATTTCTGTCCAAGTTAAGGATGATAAGACTCATCAAAAACTGTGCGAACGATATAAACAGTGACTTAATCGTATGTAATAGACTCGAGACCGATTTTGAATTTATAAAATCTTATTGGAACATACATGTGACATTGTGCTCTGGAGGAAACAATTTGTATTCCTCTTGCTAAAGAATTATCATGAGAAGTAAAATAAATGTCTTTAATTTTTAATGTTTAAATTCAATAAACATATTTTGTACTTTTATTTATATGTTTTCAATAAATATAATTTCCGTAAAATAAATTGTTTTTATGCCTTGTTTTGCATACGTTTTAAATAAATATTTAATTCGAAGACAGGTATAGTTGGGATTCGGCTAGGAGAAAAACGTCAGACTTTCAAAAAGAGATCTGTATTTTGGACGTTTCGACTGCAACAATGGCAGCCTTCTTCAGCACTAGAGAATGCCTAGGGGGGAGGGAGGAAGACCTCGAGGACAACTTAGGTAACCATGGTTAGAAGTATCTTCTAACCAAGATACTTCTAACCATGGTTACCTAAGTTGTCCTCGAGGTCTTCCTCCCTCCCCCCTAGGCATTCTCTAGTGCTGAAGAAGGCTGCCATTGTTGCAGTCGAAACGTCCAAAATACAGATCTCTTTTTGAAAGTCTGACGTTTTTCTCCTAGCCGAATCCCAACTATACCTGTCTTCGTATCTCTACAGTGGCTAACTATCTCCATCTACACTATAAATATTTAATTGTGTCTCACAAAAAATTATAAATTTTGAAAAATGGCTCGGACTATCAAGAAGCCATGATATGTTATATTATATTAGTCGCTGAAAAATTGGATCATATTTAATTTATGTATTCAATCTTCACCTTAATTTGGTTTAATTTCTTGTTTAGCCTGAGTACAGATGCAATCCTGGTCCAAGAAGTCTGTCTAAGTCAGGAGATATACTGTACCACTTTTCAAGGGGTGAGTTTGAAACTATTTTACATATAATTTGGAGCCATTATATATTGGGGGGATTTGCGGAGTTTTATGTATATTGCACATAAATTGTTCACTTAGACAAACCACTTTTAGATCGGGGAAACTCAGAATACTAAATTCCCATAACAAACGATTTGATGAGTTCGTTAACCAGCAAAGTCTGACCATTGTTAGTGCGAGTATTTGAATCTCTCCACCTAGGTTATCTTATTAATGTGCCCCTAGCAGACGTAATTTTTGGTTCCTCCCAACAAATCTCTCCATATACAGGGTGACACAGAAAATACATGAATGTTTAGAATGAGTAGTGGCAGCCATGGGCAGGTGACAGAACTGTGGGTTCATGACAGTTTGCGTGTAAACAGTCTGCCATTTCAGTAATCATAAATCAGTGAAACGGAAAACAGTGTGCGTTAGTCATAAAAATGTTTTTTTAAATACAATGATAGTTTGGTAGCAGCCCCTAAGGAGATTTACGACAACATGAATGTTCCCTGGAACACGCACACTTCTTGGTCGTCCTGTTGGTTTTTTCTTGAAGGCAGATCCAGTCTCTTCAAAGTTATTAACCCAACATTGTATCACGTGTGTTGACGTAACGGTATAATGACGTCCTAAATTGCAAAAACGTTGAAACTCCCTACGCTTTGCTACCAAACTAAAAACATTTTTATGACTAAACCGTGCTGGTTTCCATTCCACTTACTTTCGATTACTGAAATGGCAGATTGTTTACTCGCTAACTCTCACAAACCCACAGAGCTGCCACCTGCTCATGGCTGCCATTACTTATTTCAAACATTCCCGTTTTTCTTTATCATCCTGCATTATACAGTGCTAATGAGAGTGATGTCTTATGAATGTAAGGAAAATTGGTCTATTACAGGAGTGCTCAAACTTGAAATGTTGGTGATCGACCTCAAAATTGTTATAATACGATAAATGGACTCTGAGAGGTTGCAAGTATGTGTGATTTCGCACAATATGAATTTGTTTACAAGGTAAGTGTAGGTCTGCTCTAAAATTTCAATGAAACTTCCCTCGCTCAGGTATTGCAACTGGTGAACAGCAAATGAGACAAATGCTTTTATTCTTTATCCTACAAAAGAAAACGTCTTCCTCCCAATCCTTATTAAAATGATGCGCTTTACTTTTGTCAGCTGCACTCATTTTAGTAATAATAAACTTTGGATGGACGGATTGTCTTCAGGACTCAACGTTAATTCAAATGTGATGTTTGTTTATATTTTTCCTTATCTCCAAAGCCCAAATTACATATCATAATTGTTAAAAAATCGTCTAAGGTGATAAGCATTCAAGGTGTTAATAAAACAAATTTTTTTTTTTCTCAGTTGTCTACTGGTTTTCGTCCTTTTCTAGCCAGGATAGTGGGATTCCTGTTTATTATAATATATTGTATTGAAATAAACTAAGACTAATTCCTTTTCAGATACCTAGAGGAGCTCTTCTCCTCGGCCCTCCTGGTTGTGGGAAGACTCTTCTTGCAAAAGCAGTTGCTACAGAAGCTAAGGTACCTTTCTTATCTATGAATGGATCAGAGTTCATAGAAATGATAGGTGGTCTAGGTGCTGCAAGAGTGAGGTGATTCAAATGATTTTTCCCTGCAATTATTAGTTAAATATTAGGACACCTTCATTTTAGATAACATTGATTAAATCATTACTTCGTCTGTTTATATAAATGCTTCATAATAAATAGTATTCCTGTCAGTGTGCTGTTTTGAAGACAGGTTCTGTTTCTTTTTTTTTTCTTTTTTTTTTTTTTTTCAATTTACAATATTTGAGGCGATGACTTCCAGAATAGAAGTCCATTTTGTCATCAAACTCATTTCTTATCTAAAAACATTTTTTTTTTTTTTTTTGGAAATTCATTTAATCTCTTTAAAAAATAAGGAAATGAGTGTCAGTGTGGCCTCGTAAATTTTAATTTCTTAAAGGAATTATACTATAGCCCGTTCAATTAGATGGAATAGTTCAAATCCCGCACGCGGGAATTATTCCCATTGTAATGGGTCCACCATTTACATCACTATTTTAATAAACAACACGCTACGTGAAACTCCATAAAAACTGATTATGTCTCTTTTAGGACTAGAGAAGGCTATGGGAGGTCAGGCAAGGGAGATAGTGTTCAATGTTTATCTATACATAGCCAAACCAAACGCTGAAAACAATTTAGACTACAATGTTGCCTGTTAAAATAGATGGAGGGAAAAGGGCATGGCCTATATTCCCGGTAGAAAATTGGAGGTAAAAAATTCTCTGTCATAAACTTATCACTATGAAATTTAAAACGTTTTCAGCCTTAGCTTTCAAACACACACTATCTCTCTTATCTAACCTCTCAAAGTGTTCCCAAGACTTAAAAGAGACATAATCAGTTTTTATAGTGATTCACATTGTTAAGTGTTTAGTTATAGTATTTCAATAAACACTTAAACTATTAAATAAAATAGAACTTTATTAAATCAACTGATTAAAATTCTGACTCGGATGTAAAAATGAGTTTTAAACGGTGCGTTGTGAGATATCCAGTTCCTGGAGCTAGTAGTCCCTTCTATTAACACAGTTTACCAGAAATTTGATAACAAGATTCGTACTCACCGGTGTCCAGTCATGACCAGGTTCTACTATCACGTGCTGGGATGTTGGCTTGCGTAAACACGGAGTGGACACTATAGTTCGGAATTAGTGAATGCACACAAGCATTTTTAGTACCGACTCTTGGAGAAAAGCAGAGGTAAAAACTGTATGTGTTGATTTTATAGGAACATATGTTTTTTTTTTTTTTGTTATCTGATAACCGTTACAACATTAAGTGTTTCATCATTAAAAGGCTTTGTAAATAGCGGAACAGAAGGGAGATTGGGAAATTCCCGCCCAGACGTCGTGCATGCAAAATTGAACTCCTGAGTTTATCTGAACAGATGTTTTTTGTGTCCCCTGAATAATTTTATGATTTGGACACATCCTTTTTTAAAAGTCGACGCCTCATTTGAGGTATTCATTACTGTAATTATTTAATTATATTAATTACTCATGATCCATTTTTAATCACAAAAAATTAGAATTTTTATAAATACAGTTAAACATTGATATCATGAATCTTAAGTGATTTTTTTTATGTAGACACTTAAAAATTTGTGATTTTGAGACATTGAGGCTCACATACTTATTTTTTGGCCTCTATATAAATATTTTTATGGAATTCAACCTCTTTAAAATGATTAAATGTGTTTAACTGACATCCATTTGTCAGACCCCACTGCTAGATCCCACACATCTATGTCAAACGGTCCAGAAACAGTACCATTTATATTTATTATTTAGTACCATTTATAATTATCATAATGTAATTATCGCTTATTAAAAATAATCTGGAAAGTATAAAAATGTTTATAAGCTTGTTCAGTTTATTAACTACCTGTACAAGATATAATTCACCATTTTCTTTTAGGAGTTAATAAAATAAATATTCAAAGAAATATTATCTTTTTAACTTCTTCACTTGGTGATTCCATTGTCTATTTCTTCTTGGATTTGGTCCACAGTTCGATTTTCCAATCCACCAATTTCCTCCAGTATTCCAGGTGGCTTTTCAGGTGATATAAATTCCTTGTTCATTATCTGAATGAAAAATGTATCACACACATTTTGCTTTCAGTGATTGAACCATCGTCATTTACAATATGAAGAAGGCAGTTATAATGCTGGAGAAAATTGGTTAGAAATATGTTACCATTAGTGACAAACGCCAAGGAATAAAAGAAGATAGTCAACATAATGAAATTGTGAAATTTAAAAATACAAAACTACAAAAACTGAGGAGGTGAATGATAGCTGTACAAGTTTAACTAACTCCAGCCTTTTTATGTAGTTAACCCTTTCTCTGCCGTTGACTGCTCCAGCAGTCGAGAGCTCCTCATATCTCTTGCATCTTTTCTCTTCTCATTTCTTGACTTTAGGGCTATCTAGCATTACGGTAGCTTACTGCTAGTATTCCTGCCCGTCACTAGAGGGTTTTTGAAGGGAGTTTTTGACTGTGCAAGCTATTCAGGAAAATTAAAACTCATTACACCCTCAACCCATTCACCCTGTTCCAATTACTGTTAGTTCTTATAAATCTGTCCATCCCCAACAGCATTTTTATTGAGTTATTGTGTATATATTTTGATTTTTTTATTATTCATAACATATATGACAAAAGTACTGAGGATTCGAGTCTGGGTGCGTGAATCCCGTACAGGAGAACCCTTCGCCACATGCCTCTTTTGGTATGGAAAGGGTTAATCTGCTTGCTAATTCCATTATTCATCATTTATGTTTCCTGAAAATAATTATATAAAATTTTAGGGACCTTTTTAAAGAAGGCAGGAAGAGGGCTCCATGCATAATATATATCGATGAAATTGATGCTATGGGCAAAAAGCGAAGTGGTGGCTCCGGCCCCCTAGACAGTTCGACCGGTGAGGGAGAGCAAACTCTGAATCAGCTTCTTGTCGAAATGGATGGAATGGCATCAAAGGAGGGTGTCTTAATGCTCGCTTCAACAAATAGAGCTGATGTTCTCGACAAAGTGCGTATATTTTCTTTTCTTTTTATGTGATTATGTTTTTATTATTGAAATCCTTGAAAGTTTAACTCATCTATTAATCTTTTTATAAAAGTTTAGTTTTTAAACCAAAATGAAAAAACACCTGAAACTGTACGTCACATTTAAGAGGAACTAAATTTAGAGTGCGTCTAAGTTATTTTTGCCTCTTGGAGCTCAAAAGAATGGCCATAAAAATTTAACGCTTTCAATGTAAAAAGTATCATTCTTTTATTATATTGAAATCCTTCTTATAGGTATTTCTCAGCATTTTTTATTCCCCTTTCTTTATTCATTATTTTGCCTTTGTCTGGTTTCTTTGTTTTCCTCTAATTTCTACATTTGTGAAATCGAATCTGTGTTTATATTGTATTGAATGATTAATTAGAGCAGCATTATTATCCGGATCGTTTACATTTTTCATTGTTGGAGAAGATCTGCCTTTGTAAAACTAGGCTACAGTCGTAGTATAAAGAGTATTTTAGTTCCTGACGAGATAGCTAAAATTATGTAAAAAATGTAGACTTGATTTAAATAAAAGAATTGACGATTCTGTTCTTTATTGTCCTTATATATGATTAGAGGAATTTGGGTCGCTATAAAATATTTATAATTATAAAATATTTTTTGGAGTATTTGTTCATTTAAATTAAATATTTAAAGAAATTGTATTTATTTGAATTTTAACGTTCATTATAATTAATTCAGGAGGCCCCATGCACCGTAAGTGTTAAGGCGTGAGCACTTAACACTTCGTGCCAAGAGTCGTGGGTTCGATTCTCACTATGGGGTGGTGGTGGCTTTTTAGAAAAAGAAAAGACATCGGCCCTATCCTGGTTACAAAAGGGTGGTAACCTATAGATAACCCACCCTAAAATTCTTAGTTAATAATAATGGACGTTAGAATTTAAATAAATAATTAACTCAGAATTTTAGGACGGGATAACCGATAGGTTACCACCCTTTTCTAGCCAGGATAGGGCTGATGCCTTTTCTTTTTTCCAAAGAAAAGCCACCATCGACACCACACGACCCTTAGCACAGAATGTCTAGGGTAATTTTTTCAAGTATAAATTAACCAAACATTAGCATTTGTGTTTCCTAGAGATTCAAAAATGTTTGACTGTTTTACACAATATGATCACAGTTGTCCTCAGAAGTTTCAGGATCCTTAAGAGAGTGGTTTGAATAAAACGTGTTATGAAGTATTGTTCTATAGCATAAATTTAAGCTTAGATTTATTCATATTTTTATTGAACATTGAATTTTGGTTTTGAATAAATAAAAATGGTCATTTTAAAGCAAAGTATAGTGAAACTTCAAATGTAACATTGGAGATGATTTTTTTTTTCTTCTTTTTTATATTTGATTTTTAAAGACAATTCAATCGCCCGGGTCATTGTTGCCTAGAGATGATTATTATGTAGAAATTACTTAAAATACAAACCTAACTTATATGCAGAGGAAGATATTGGACCGGGGAATACACATTTTGATTTTATTTTGTTATTATATCACTAGGTATAACATTGTTAAAGTATTTTATACTATTCCAGGCTCTTCTCAGGCCAGGAAGGTTCGACAGACATATTCTTATTGATTATCCGACGTTGGACGAGAGAATTGAAATATTTGATTATCATCTTAAAAAAATATCTCTTGATAAAGAACCAAAAGCTTATTCAAGGAGATTATCTCAGCTTACTCCAGGCTTTAGTGGTTAGTAAACTCTGTATATTTATATAGAATACACTACCAGACAGTGTTGGGTATGATCATAATCATAATGATGATTACGATTATAATCTCAGGCTTTCAAGATGTGATTACGATTGAACAACAATATACATACTAGAGATTACGAATTTGACACTTCTTCCCTAAGTAACACGAATAATGTACAAGACAAGTCTGAGCCATCGTCAGTAACAAGGCAAAGCAATTACATGACTGTCTCTGTCGCCTGATGTACCGAATGGATTAATTCTGTTAAACATCAAAAACTAAAAAAATAAAAAATAACTTTTCTACTGTGATTGAAAATATGTATATAGAAAAAGGTTGGTTTGATCAATTTGTATTCTAGATTTATATCTGAGAAATTTGGGTACTGCTGTTACTATAAAATACTCACAAAAAAGAAGTTTTAGTTAACATCTTTATCTGAAGTTACACCATTAAAAATTATTCCATTTTGATCATTTATTACATATTTTCTCATTTAGAAGATCTGCCGACTATGAATTTATTTTTTTGTACACTTCATAATTATTCTGCATTGTAAGTTTAAAATTTTAATCATTATTCCAGGAGCAGATATTGCGAATGTTGTGAACGAAGCTGCTTTACATGCTGCTCGCCATTTGAAAACCAAAGTAGCCCAGTCTGATTTGGAATATGCTGTTGAAAGGGTTGTCGGTGGTACAGAAAAACGCTCTACAGTTATGTCACTTGACGAGAAACGTGTTGTAGCTATGCACGAGGCTGGCCGTGCATTGATTGGATGGCTTATTCCTAATGCAAGCGTCCTCCTTAAAGTGACTATTGTGCCAAGGACGAATCTTGCACTGGGATTTTCCCAGTATACTCACGAGGAAAAGAAGTTATACACTAAAGAAGAGGTAAATGTTCAGAATGTAGAATTATATTCTCACTTAATAATGACATGGAAAAGGATTTATTAGTTATTCAGAAGAGTTCGTTACGGGCCCTTGTAGTTTAATCAGTGTGGAAATAGTCAGCTTTTGGGCATAATAGCTAATGAAACTAATTATAATTAATTTGATATGCTCCTGATTAAACTAATTAATAATTAATTTAAAATAAAAATGGGTTTTTATTACCAGCATTTCGGCTGAATATCAAGCCTTTATCAGGGCTATAAGGATATGAAGTAATGATCCGTTTGGAAGCCGCTGCTACTTTGGCTGGCTTTAAAAACTTACTTTATTTTTTTTTAATTCAGTTTTAGGAGGCCCGGTGGCGGTGAGTGTTATGGCATGAGCACTTAACACTCCGTGCCAAAGGTCGTGGGTTCGATTCCCACTAGGGATGGTGGCTTTTCTTTAGAAAAAATATAAGACATCAATCCTATCCTGGTTAGAAAAGGGTGGTGACCTATAGATAACCCTGTCCTAAAATTCTGAGTTAATTTTAATGGATGTTAAAATTTAAAAAAATTAAATAATTTAGTTTTATTTACTATCCTAACCCGAACCAGGCTATTCCCAATTTGGTAATCTGTTAAATTATCTTCACCTTTTGGGGAAATCTTGATTTGGGCGTTTCAGTTTGCAATCTCAAAGTAACAATAGAAGGATACTTGGTTTTGAAAAACCAAACAAATGTTGTGCTTTCCAAATTTTGGGAGGGTGAGGGGAAGTAAAAAATATAATGAGAGAAATCAGACGTTAAGGTTAAAATTAAGGGCATCTTAATTGTCTTAAATCCACAAATATCTTTATCCTGAGATATGGAGAGCTAAGAATAGAAGCTATTAATATTCTGCTGTCTAAGAGAAAAACATTTCGTGCTATTATCGCCAGAAAATCATATTGTTAACCCTTCAAAGACTCTATATATGCGGACAAGAAAAGCAGTGCGCCCAGCGCTCTAGACGCAAATATGCGATCTGGGTTCTGCACTCACCACGATCGGTTTGACCCATAGTTTTTCGTATATCTCCCTTACAAAAACGGTCAATGGTCGAAGGGGCATACAAAAATGGGAAAACTTTATTTTTAAACAACTGTATGACAGGAAAAATCTTATAGAAGGACCGATGAGGATTGCCGATGATGCAATAGAGTGACACGGTATTATCTTAAGGTTTTTCTGATTCATTTTTGGCGCTGGCATTTTAAAAATGTCAGACTGATGCCTTACTATAAGACGTTTGCCTAATTAACAAATATATTACAGCAGACAATTTTTATATTTGCTATTAGCAATGTTGACAAATTTGCATAGTTTGCACAACTTCTGCAGTTTTCTTCTTTGTTTTGGACTTTTTCGATTTCAAAATATTAAAATTATTGTTGTTTTTTATAATTTCAAAACTTCTTATGCAATGTTTATATTTTCGTAGTTTCTAAATTATTGCTGTTATTTTGTTATAGTTATTGGCTAAAATGTGCATGGCCTTAGGCGGCCGAGTTGCAGAAATCCTATCTTACAATAAAACAACTACAGGAGCTGAGAAAGATTTGAAAAAAGTTACCAAATTGGCTTATTCTATGGTAAAACTAATTACATAATTTCAGGTTTAATGTTTTACGTTAATAAATATGCAATGTGTTGTCAGTTTTGAGATTTTTTAATATATTTTTTTATCTGGTTTGAAAGGTGAGAAGGTTTGGAATGAGTGACAAAATAGGGCTTCTTTCTTATGAACAACAAGGGAGTGAAGCTGAAGGAAAGAGACCTTACAGCAAAAAACTAGCAGCTCTCATTGACCTCGAATCCCGTCTGTTGCTTACTCGTGCCTTTAAGCAGACCGAAGATATTCTAACAAAAAACAAGCAGAAATTGGACCTGGTATGTTAATAATGAATTTTTGTTGATACTATTCATGTAGTTTCTATTTATTTTAATGCTTTGGTTACATTTATTTTTCTTTGAGAATTTAAGGGGTACCTACCAGGCTCAAAATTGCTCTAATCAATATTTTAGTAAATTTAATCTTCAAGAGATGGGCAATGATTCAGGGAGAATGAGACTTATGGTCAAAATATATAGTGACCTAAAATCTCAATCGTTCTTTCTTGTCTAGGCAGAAGGCCAATGAATAAAAGTCCATATTAACAGAATTAATTTATTAAAAAGGCTCTACGTGTTTCGCGTCCTCATATGCCTCTTCAGGATTCTAAAACTAATTACAGCCTAATGGAATGTACGCGAACCTTTGTCTACTAGGGCCATGTCAAAACTTTATGTAGAGCCATTTTAATCAATTGACAATTATGTTAATTTGTTTCTTCATTCATTGACCTTCTTTCTAAACAAGTAAGCATTGTCAAGACTAAAGAGTTAAAACAACTGTTAACATAAAAGTTTGAAGCTATTGACTGTTTTTTTGATCTGCATCTTTAAATGAAAAATCATTGTGATCCTTAAAAAAATAAAATAATACATATATGACATATTCATATTTCATATACCAATTAAATTGATTTTTCAATCAATATTAGAAGGTCTACTGGGTATGACCATGTTGATCTGGTGATAACAAATGTTTTTTGTGCTAATGGCCCAGGCAGTCGAAGCACACAAAAAAAAAAAAAAAAACAAATGTTTTTCTTGAAATTCTGCTTGCTGCGGAACATCAGATACCAGATGTTTTTCCAATGATGATTTCTCAAAAGGTTTGTGGTTCGAGCTGATGTGGTTAGGCTGGATGATCTTGTTGAAGGATGCATGTAGAAACCGAGAGCGGCAGGCCTACATCAAGCCTTTTTCAGTTCAGGGTCATTCTTTGTTGGATAACTTTGAAGGCCATCCTTAGAGGTTCTCCAATCTCCATGGAGGTTATAGTATTTAGTGGTTTATAGTATTTTCCTTATGATACTGGTTCAGAACTTACCTTTTTACCCTATTACACTCAATAGAGTTTTTTAGAACAAAAGTTCAACTCAAGGCATCCAAGACATGAGATAGGATTTTCTCCAAAACATCAATAGAGAAGCTGGATATAATAATGGACACCCGTCATCTCACAGAAGAGAGAGACTTCATAGATCTCAATAGCATTGGAAAGAGTAACGAGTTAGAAGTCTCGACCTTTCCTGTTACAATCTCAACCGATTCCCAGTTTGAAACTAACCTTCGTTCTCAGAAGAAATACTGATGAAGCTAGCAGAATTCTGGTGAAATGTTCATTATAACTTCATCGACATAGACATATCAAGAATAGCTTAAAAAACTTGAGTAACATTTGTTTCATTTTTAAATTATTCGTGAATGTAGAAGTTTTTATTTTACACCAAAGTCCAAACCATCTATTGATTTTTACTTATAGATTAAAAACAAATTATAATTATAAAATGAGGTGCAGAGAGTCAGTAGAACAGGAAATTATGCGTACAACTACAAGAGGAGAAAGTACAAAATAGTCTTGCAATTTTCACAGAAATTTACTATTAATATCTTATATCTTTCTTTATCGCTTAAAGTTTTTTTATTATTTATTTTAATGGCCAACATTTGTATACACTGATATATTGCAAGCAGAGAAAGTGGCTGTGCACAAATAAAATAAATAATACATTTTTGTACAATTACTCCTTAGTTTTTAATGTTTTATATTTGTCACACTTAGATTATTTGTTTTTATTTTTATTTATTTTCTTTAGGATACTTCTATTTTTAACTTCTAATTAGATGTATTCGAGTTTATTATTAGATGTATATGTAAAAATTATATTGAGTCTATCACTGTGGTTACGGATGCTCATCAAGAAATAAATTATAATAGCCCTTATCAATATCCTTTTTATCAGAATTTATTATGTTTTAGCTCGCTTCAGAATTACTAAAGAAGGAAACTTTGAATTATAAGGATATCGAAGCTCTATTAGGACCTCCTGTTGGGGAAAAAAGGAAGTTCATTGAGTCACCTGAATTTGAGGCATCATTGAATGCTATCATAGCTGGAGAAGAAGACGTTGAAAAGAATACAGAACCAAGATCATGATTCAAATGTCACTGATAGCTTTATAGTTATGTAATTGTACAAATAATATTAAAAAACTAAACAGTACAAGCATATGACTTTTTTGTGGTTCTAATAGCTTATTAACAATTGAGCTATTAATGCCACCCTTCTATAATGCCAATGGCTCATGATCGGTCAGCCATTCAGCTACTGCCATGCCTGACATTGCTTAACTTTGGAGATCAGCGGGAACCGGTACATTCACTGTGGCTATCATCGTTGTCTAATAATTGTTAGGGTCAGAATAAAAGGTTCTTTAGGCAGATAATCCACATGAATCCAAATGTAAAGGCAATGGCCCTCTCCTGGTTAGAAAAGAGTGTTAACCTGTAAATAACCCACCCAAAAAATCTGTGCTATCTATAAGTGGACTCAATATGTAAATAAATAAATAATAGATTTCTGTAATGATAAATCTATCATAATTTTTATAATAACATAGTTATTATAAAATATATTTAAAAACATAATAAAATAACATGAATGAATGCTAATCTGAGGAAGCAGGATGGGATTCTTGCAACATACAACTCTACAAACACTGCCACTGGATATGAAAGCCAGCACCAAATAACAATTTTTATAAATAAAATATTTTTTGAACAAATTAGCAAATAACTGTTTTTTTGTTCAGGCCTGAATGTTATTACAGATTTGTTGAGAAGATATGAAGTCGTAAACATTTTTAAAATACTTCTTAAACATATTACAAAAATAAATAGTATTTCAAGGACGAAGATAATCCATAGTAAAAAATGTCTTTTTTATTTCTGAAGTTTCAGCTTGAATTTCAATTATATTAGAATACAAAGATCTGATTCTTATAAAAGCTACTTGACACTATCTCCAAGGAAATAAAAAGATGAAGGATCTCATATTCAGTATTTCAGATTCAAAGCAATACATTAAAAGTATTTTCAGTGTAATTTTTTTTTAATTATGTGGATTTTTTTTATTACTGAATTGTCAACAAATGTAGAATTTTTATTACTTTTCAATATATCCAGACATAATTTTTTAATGTTTATTCTTCATTCAACTATTCATTACTTTTTAAAATAAATTTTGGCACAAAAATACTTTGCCTAAAACAGAAGGCCTTATTAACCAGCAAAATCTTCCCATCTGAACAGTATTTTTGCGGCAAAATTTGCTCAGGCTTATTATCAAAATACGAGAGGATATAAAAAACACGTTTTCTGCTTTTAAAAAATTTTTATTTTGAAAAAAGGTCTATGTGACAATTATATTCTGAAATTCTTAAGCTTTTATAAAAATTATCCAATACAGATTTAATAAATTTCCGTGGGTAAATTGTTCAGTCATAATGAAACACAGCCTAAAATCCATGCATCGAGTTGGAATGCCCATAATGATTAGAGAACTTTTTAATATTAATTTTAAATATGAGTTCTTAATAAAAAATAAAACATTTAAATTAATCCTAGTTTTACAAAATAAAATGTAAAATAAATTTGTTTACTTTCTTTCTATGAACTAAGGCTGTAAATAAGTAAACCTAAAACTCTAGTTTGTGAAGAGAAATAACTGAATAATTTCATTCTTTTTTAGACGGAGACACACTTTTAAAGAAGTTGCATATTTTTAGTAATAATTCTATAATTATCTAATAATACTTGTAATTAATAATGCTTAATTGGAGTTTTAATACTTATAATTACTTTGAAAATATCGATTTTTAACTTAATAAGTTTTTTAGTTTTTCTTTAGTATTAGATTAAGAAAGACAATTTGTAATTATTGGTAAATCTTGAGAATTAACTCTTCAGAAAGCTTTCTTCACTACAAGCCTGGCACATATATTTGTACAATTGTTTTCGAACGGTAGTCTACCAGAGCAACCAGCTTTGATATTTGGCGAAAGCCACTTCCTATTTTTTTTTTTTTTTTCTTTTTCTTAACTGATACATTTATAATAATATATTAAGTTTAATACGTCAAAGACTTTTGGAAAATCATTATCACATCAAATATCCGCAGTTCTAACGGATTCCTTTAATCCAGTTCTTTAATTTAATCCTTTTTAGAACTGATTTCCGCTGTTTGAACAATATAAATACTCACATAAGCAAGAAGCATAAGAATCAAATTCTTTTAACAATACTGATCATTATTATTCCGAGTCAGCAATAAACCGACTAAAACTATCAGCAATCGAAGCTAATTCATATAATAAAAGCACCATTTATCCAAGCACTTAATGGCTAAGACAGTTCATTCCTATCTAATTATAGGAAGTATTCACTATCTTTAATGTTTTTGTTAAACTAGAGTATAGTACAGTCACAACAAACAACGGTATAATAACAGCAATCGTCTGCTGTACATCCATTGTTATCAGCACTTCTATCGTTGTCGAAGTCATCACCACCAGCTCCAAACATTGGGTTCAGAAATCCGTCTCCATTCATTTTTTCTTTGGATTCTGGACTGTATTCTGAAATAACCATTAAGAATTTATAACTGATTGGATTTTTTATATGCACACAATTTTTAAGAATGTTCAAAATAATTTTACACATTAAGTTCATAGGAAAATATTTATTTGTTTACTTGAAGAGCTCTACTGCAAGTGCAAAATTCATAAAAATAATATAATAATATTTATTATTAATAATATTTTTATTTTTTATATTATTAATAATATTTTCATTAACAAAAAAATAAATAGAAAACAAAATAATTATCAAATAAAAGATAATTAAATAGTTTTATAATTTTAGTAATAATATCTGATCTAATAATAAGTATTGCCTAACCATAATATTTTTCCTGAAAAAAATATATTAAAATAAATAAATTGGCCAACAATTATATTGAGATCAGCAATTATGGCTTGAATTAAAATTGTGTGCTATTTGTATATTCATTTTGAGTCCTCTTTGAACCGCTTTTGTCTGTGTTTGTCATTCTTCCACCAGCTGTCTTCCCATTTAGTTCTGGGTTGACTCTTTTTTCCTCCTCGTTTTCTTCTACTTATAAATTTGTTACTATAACAATATTTATTTGTACGTTTATTTGTAATATTACTGTATTTCATTGTATCTGCAGGTAAGTCAGTCTGGTCACACTGATAGAAAAATAATTAGTTTAGGGAGACTAGTAAAATTTGTGATGAAAAAAGTGGAAGGTCAATTACACATCAATTCAAACTTCAGTTATTTTTTTTTGGGTTGAGTTTAAGGCGTGTCAACCTTTGAGGTAATTAACCACAGACAAATATGTTTATTTATTATTTTCCTTGCATGTTTCACACCTTTTTGGTGCACCAACATAGAAACTGCGCAACTACTATGCTTTGATAAAAAAAATTGTAAAACTCCAAGAAAAACATAGAATACAATGAAGAAATGCAAAGCAGTCGAGTGCTGGGATTGTTGGCCTTCGGGAGATGGCCTGGAGAAAAAATCCTCAGAGACCCATTTAAAGGGTTAAGGAAGGTTATTCTGACAAAATGTTCCCAGAGTTAGATTGTTATGTTATCACAGTTTTTCCTTGAGGTAAGCAAACCTAAGTGCTCTCTAAACTATCAGTCTGTATATTCCTATTGAACTCAATTGTATACCTTGATTTAAAAAGAATAAAGGAACTTTACATTTATTTAGCAGTATGGTGATGGAACTGCATACTACAGGGGAAACAAATTTTAAGGCTGCCATATTGATTGCATTAGATCTCAAAGTGATGCTCCATCATTAGTCTGTCTTGTGAGTCACTGGGGGTTGACTGCAGTGTACTCAAAACACACTGATGTAAGCATTGCTATGGTACTAATAAAATCATTATGATAGAGACCAGAAGTTTGTTCTAGATTCATGAAGTAACTATCTAGATACATGTTATATCAGCTACAATATTATAAAAAGACACTTCTTACCAGTAATGATGTCATCTTCATTAATCAGAGGTTCCTCTGCCTGCAAGGGAAAAAAATGCTTGAATATATTCTGTCAATTTGGTACATATGTGTAATATGTAAAAACATATGTGTAATATGTAAAAAAATGACGCCAGGCCTCCTGAGACCACGGACCCCTGACCAATTGTCCTCCGTGCACCCCCTCAAGAAGGCCCTGTGCTTGAGTATTAACATTTGAAATGAATAATATTAGACGAAATACTAAATACAAGGCAAAGTTTAACTGGAATTAAAATTATGAATAGTTTGTTAAATTAATAATGTCTTGTAAGTAGAAGAAAATCCCAAAAACTTAAATGAGCTCATTTCAAAGTTCTATAAAATCATATCAAAACATAGCCCTATAAACGAATATCATGCCTTCCCACTATTTAATATTCCTTAAAAGATCTTACTTTTGGAGAATGATTTTTGTCATTTTCTGGCCAGTCTTCCTCTTGGTTATCCGCTGAGTTGTCAAAAGAACCAATATTTAAAGGCCGATCCTTCGTATCGTGACCTTTATTCGCAGACAGTTCCGGTGGGTCTATGTCAGTACTGACATTCCTGCTATTATGATCCACAGTGTCATGATTTCCACCGCTATAGCTGTTATTGTAGTGTGCTTCATTACTACCTCCGCTATAGCTGTTACTGTAGTGTGCATCGTTATTACCTCCGCTGTAAGCATTGCTATAGTCGTCCATCGAGTAGCTGGTCCCTTCGAAACCTCCTCCGTCGTCACCCATGTTTCTCAATAAAATAAACTAGTTCCTAAAATAAAAAATAAATAAAAAAAATACATAAACTATTACTAATCAACTTATAAACTATTACTAATCAATTTTATGATTGAAGTGATTAATAAGTTTTAGGAAGAACCTATTCAACTTCCTAGTGTACAATACATTAAAGTCATATAGGAAATCCCCCAGAAACGTACTCTTAATGAAAACTTATCAGGAAAAGTAAAATTCACCAGAAGCATATTTTTATTTTCCTGAGGTGTAAAGCAACCTTGACATTTAAAAAAAAAAAAAAAAATCAATTTAGATAAATTATTTACAGATTTAAGACATATAGTCTGTTTATACATATTTTAAACACATATTTGGCAAACTAGATTTTTTTTTTTAATCTGGTATTTAAGATATCTCAACTCTATTCAGCTGATTTTGCAACCAATTACTAAATATATGGTACTAATAATCTCAGCAGTCGATGGACCTTAAAATATTAATAATAATTAACAAAATATATTCTTCAAAAAGTTATCTAAGACGTAGAAATTTTTTTTATTGTATAAATGACAGCTGTGTGGAAAAAAAACCCTCTAAAATATATTTTTATCAAAATATCGAGTTTGAAAAATGTATAACCTATGAAAATGGAACCCAAAAGGAAAAGAATCCTACATCACATTGTTGGTATTTCAATTTGAATATGTGTGCAAAATTTTAACAGAATCGGTTTACCAGATTTTGAGATATCATGAAGAAAATAGTTTTGAAAATGTATGTTAATAATATTCTTAAAAGTATAAACAATTTGTATAGCCCAAAAAATTAGTTTTTTTAAAAATATATCAAGGTGGTATAATGGCCAAGTGGCTAAAAAAAATAACAAAAGCAAACTATGGCAATACATAGGTATCACATGTAAAATGTTTCTGGGGAGAAATTTACTCCCTTGAGATAGCCATAGGCTGTATAACAGTAATTTTCCTCCAGAACATTAGTTTTTGGCCTGGTCAATTTTTTTTTAAATATACATTTAAAGGATTATTATATACTAATGCAGCCGCGACAATGCAAAATAGCACAATTTAAGCTAAAACGATATAACCCATTAGAATAAAATTGTTCAAGATAAGAGTTTTTAATTTTAACAACCACAATCATCAAATTATCTTAATGAGCTGTGGTTAGCGTCACCCCATTTAAAATATATAAGCTTTTATTTAATATATCCTTTCAGCTGATTTTATTTATACTTTTGAGGAATATTTCTTGCTTCAATAATGCCTCAACACCCATACAGCAAAGTATTTTTATTAATTGCATATTTTGAAGAGCTGGAATTGCATTTCACCTACAATACATGCCTCCTGCATCATTAACAAGCATATATCCTGTTGCACTCATCAAACCCTACTAATTAGATCCCAAAAAAAAAACGCTAGATATTTCCATATAAATGAGTCTGTTGACACGACACTTACTTACTATTACATAGCATTATAGGCCAGGATGGACCTTGGCTTTCCTGAGAAGCTTCCTTCGTTTGGTTCAATTTGTGGCTTTTTGTCTAGACACAGCCTTAGGAGAACGTACTCATCGTCATCCTAGACCCAACAAATTCTTGATCGACCTCGTCTTCTAGGCCCCATCATTCCAACAGCCTGTTAGGGATCCTTTCCATGTGCTGTATGTGACCTAGCCAATCAATTGAGCTAGCCTTACCCTTGTACTGATAAAAATCTTTTAGCTCATCATTCGTCCTTGTCCTCCAGACCCCCCCCCCTAAAGCAGGCTGGTCCAAGAACTTTTCTTAGGTATTTCCTCTCAAATACATTAATCGTAAATAAACCACCCACTCCAAATAAAACTATGTGCACCTTGCAGCCATAATTTTTGTTGGTACAATCATCCAATTTATTTTAAATTCTTTCATAAATTATTATGAGTACTCTTAGTTATGGTCAATTTAATTTACATAATAAACATATCTCAAATACTAAAAAAAAAAAAAAAACACCTAAAACTGCTTATTACCGCAGCTTACTTCACTCAACCATTTTATGTTCAAGTTCCATAAGAAACAATTACACCTTCTTCTTACATTTATTTTTGAATTATTAAATGTCATTTACATGTTCTACTTTATTTATTTAAAAGTAGAACCTTGATTTAACTGAACTTCTTGTGATACTTTCTCAGCATTCTATAGTTACAGGTATAAAAAAAAAATATTGAGGGAGGGAGGAACCGTGATAAAATTATTGAAAATATAAAATTATTATTGAAATTTTTTAAAGATAAAAATGGAAGTCTCAATATCTCAAGAAGTTTAAAAAATCGACCTAATTTATTTTAATATTTAGTTAATTTTTTGATAAATAGATTTTCTTGAACCTAAATATTACAAATTCCCATCGGTGATAGTGGACTTTCTTTACAAAAATGACTGACCTCAGCATTATTGGCCAGGCTAGAAGAGGTTGATGCTCTAAAAAATAATTTGCTAAACTAAGTCAATTTAAAAGTATCATAACATCTATTAGACAAGTTTGATAATGCTGTAATTATAACAGTGTTGTAATAAAGTAAAAGTTTCCGATGCTAAAATAATAAATGGGTTGCAGTAAGTACGGTTTACTCACACTTTCCAGTAATGTGGTATACTTTCACCAGATTAAAAAGCACAGTATTCAGTTTCTCATTATCAACTCTAAGTCACGATTTTTACTTTAAGTTGATTATTTTTGTAGTTCTTTTAAATAATTGGGTAACATAAAAATAAAAGTTTAAACAATTAATTCGGACTAATATAGTTTTTTTAAATGTTAATATATTTACTTAAAAGTTCAATGTAATGCCTGCGCTCAATATATTCCATAGTTTAACAAATAACTTATTAAAAAATCATATTTAAAATAACACGTAAATATGTATATATTGTTTTAAATATGTGCATTAAAATTTAAAAAAAAAATACACACTAAAATGCTTATAATATAAATTTATCTCTAAGTTGTTGTTTAGCGCTTTGGAGATAACATATGGAGTGGTTTGATTAAATAAGTGTTTTTTCCTTGGGTTACTTCTTTGTTTAGCAAATCTTTGTTGTTTTCGTAATAAAAATCAAATTTAAGCTCTAGGGACACACAAGTAGTAATAAAGTTTAAGAAGTGACAAAAAATTTAGGTAGCAATTTTAAATGCTATTTTTATTCTAAATTATATGCTTACGCGTATTTTTTTTACTTGAATTATGAATTAAAACAAAAGAATCCTTTAAAACATTGTTATAAAGGATTGCTATGTTATTGGAAATTGACAGACAGCTTGTTTACAACAAAACAAAATTTATAATAATGCTTCTATGAATGGCTGATTTATAAATTAATTCAATTTACCTTAAAAAATGCATTATTTCCTAAAGTTTTGAATTGAAAACAACTGATAAAGGTGTGGTTTCTTTGTGGAAAATGATCTCATAGAGTCATATTTTGATGGAGAGAGAAGAGAGGGTTGTGTGCCCCTTCAAGACTGCAGCCTAGACTGACAGGTCAGGGAGATTCTTCAAGGACAATAGCTCAGTGTTACTCTCTCCTCAAAACATTTTCTTACAGCATTTTCATTTTATAATCTTTTAGTCAACCCATTTTTGTCTATTCAACCCCTTTTTAAAAAAAAAATGACAGAGAGCAATAATCTAGGTTTGAGAAGTATTTATTCGGATAAAGGAATATTTTCACACTTCAGATAATTTTTAAAAGAAAAATTGAAGCTTAGATCAAGTTCTTACTATAGAATAATGGATCTCATTATTGTTCCCTTATAAAAAAAAATAAATTAGTCATTCCTCAATGGGTGACAAAAAATTTTAATATATTTTTTAGATACAGCTAGTGAAAAAATTATTGGAACACCCATGAATATTTTACTTTTTTAACATTTGTGACTAAAATATTGGTGCTTTCGGCAAACAGAAGGCATCAATAACATGGTGACAAAATATATTTTAAATATTCCCTGAAAATCAACATCAAACAATGGTATTCTATGCGTAAAAAGTATTGGAACACTTATAGATTTTTACATTAGATAATTAATGTTATGTTATGTTTTTTCCAATATATTATATTCCTTTGAGAATATGTTTATATTTCTTGTTTTCCATAATCCATAATGAATTTTAGTTGCCTCACTCCTTTACGATGCCTTATAGCCCCAAACCCTTACTTATGTTTAACTGTAGAGAATGAGCTCTTCATTCACTCCCCTTCACACATAACCTCATAGGCTAAATAGTTCTATTTAAATTATATATAAATAATAAAGAATAAATTAAATCCGCTGCCAATATCCAGTAGGATGGTTAACACTTTAATTTGCATAACAAATTATTTTCTATTTGTTAACTCACAAAACATTTCTTTGGTACTGTTTGAGCGCGTTTCATTTTTCCTGAGATCACTTCTTACTATACTGCAACTTATGTCACTCGAACCTCGAGATTGCAGTATTTTCTTAAAATTGATCTTTCATCATATACAGTGAGGCACATTGGACCCCTAATAAGATGTTTTACAGCATAAGAATTGGTTGCACTATTTTAACATGGTGGTTGAACATTTTAAGTGGATTTATTATCTTCCAATACACTTATACAAATTAGCTCCTTTTCAAATCGGACTTTCTGTAATTCTGTGTACAGCCTAAACTAACCGTTTTTTAGAATATTGATATCATAATAATTTAATCAACTCATCAATTTGTACAGTTTTTATTTTATAAAATCTTTATTTCAAACATTTTATATAAACAAATTATACCTATGAAGATTGTTATTAAAAATTGTTTTGATAAGTAACTAGCTGTTACCCGGCGTGATACGCAACACCTACTTTCTGCGTCTATAAAAGCAAAAATAAATTAGAAACCAAATAATTAATATTAAAATCTGTAGGGGTCTCCCGTGGTCTAGTGGCTAGCGCGCTGGATTCATAAGCGGGAGATGGTGGGTTCGATCCCCACCGGCGACAGGAATTTTCTCATCTCAGGGCTCGCTGAGGCCCGGCACTAATGGCCAAGATTTGTTGCCAAAAAAAAATAAAATAAAATAAAATCTGTGTTCGCGTAACTCCGCTCATTATATGTAAGAAGTGTACCCCGTGAGGTGCTGCCACCTAGCGGTGTGCCCGGGAACTATTTGCCCACAGCAGTACGAGTCTGCACGAAAAGACAAGCTGAGAAGATAGTCGCCTAGACAAAGCAGCGAGTCTGGAGCATCTAAGTTTTTCTCTCCTCAAGTTTTATACACCAATTATGGAGGAGTAAACATCTAAGCCCCCCAGGCCGAGCGAAGGGAGCAGGAAATGGTGTTAGCCAGCCCACCATGATTTGGAGAGCAAGGAGGAAATGCAGCAAATAGCAGGGAGTACTCAAGCACAAACCATTCTCAAGGTACCCTTTTCAATTTCATCACTCTAAAGATCCAGCAAACCATCTCAGCTCAACCAACCCCAGCAACTCATCACTCATCGGTTCTCCATAATCCAAAATTTAAGTAACCCACTAACCACAAACTGTTCCTGCCTTTGGCTTTACACCCCCATCCATTTAATTATAAAATCTGAAATAACTCCTGTTTTTCAATTCAACCTATGTACAAATCTCTGCAGTCGTTCACCGTCACTGGTCCACTCTAAACCATATAAAAAATGGTAGAGTGATCACTATCATAAACAAATGGTCCTCCGGGCCGGATCTGTATCAGTTACAATTGTGGTAAAAATAGCCTTATATTCAAGCAACAAAAAATATTTATATGGGTTTATGAATTTGTTACCATCAAATATTATTATTATTTTCAAATCACATCAAGTCTATACCATTTTTTTTATTAATTATCATGAACTAATCAGTTTAAAAATTCACTTCATGATCCAAATCAGACTTGATCATTTTTCAAATGTGTTGCTTAGACTATTTTAATGTTTAAATAATTTCTATAAATGTTTGAAGACATATTTAACTCAAGTAATTGACATTAGCCCAACATGAGAACTTACATTCAATTATATTATTAAATTATTCATATTATTGTCTCATGTTTATCTCTCAATTACCTTACAGATTTTATTCTTTATATTTTTCAATTGAATCACAATATGTTCTTCAATCATTTATTAATGATCTGGGCAGACAATAAGATTCTCATAAATATCATTTATATCTTTATTTTCTAGATATGTATCACACAGGTATTATTATTTCACATAAAGTCAATTCATTTGTCATTCCACACATAAACACCTATTTAAAACACAATTCTTCGTCCACTGTGACTGATCCTCATGGTTTTCCCAAACTAGGGAGGCTTCGCTCAGCTAGCTGTTTCTCCACCTAGACTCAGTCCATAGAGGTAGAAGTTACAGTGGCCCCGCTCTCGTGACGTCACACTCTCCTTGGATTCTTTTCGTGACTGTCGACTCATGTATGATGTGTTTTAAATGCTTTTGATTGTTTTAATGGTTTTAATTGACTTTAGCTTAGCCTGTTGTATTAATGTGATCCAATCATCTTACTCTATTTTAATGTTTCGTCTGCTCAGCCCGTTCTCTTCTCAAGTTTTATTTATTTTGTTGTTCTTATTAGTACCTGAACATTCCTATCTCTATTTATATTCTTGCTTCTTCCTTTAGCTCTATTGTTCTCATTCTTTTATTTGTTTGTCTAACTCCTTGCTCCGCTCCTGCTCGATCTGGTTGGCTGCTTTGTTTTGTTTGAATATGCGTCAAACGACGAAATCCTCTGATTATCTTAATCAAGCCAACGCACTTGAACGCAAAATGCGCCTTTTAAAGCGCAACATCGTTGGAATCGGCGACATCCCATTGAATGACATCGCAGATGACGACATACGTAGCTTCGAGGCGAGATATCTCGTCGCGAAGGAAGAGTGGGAGGAATTCTGCTGCACATGGGACAAACGCGACTCACTACATCTGCTTTTGGGAGAATGCGATATTTTCCCTAATAAAGATTGGGATGCGGTATACAGCAAGCTACGGTCTGAAATTATCGCTGCTAAAGCTATTCTACTCTCCCTCAAGGACCGCGACTCTTCAAGGAAAGCTGAAAAAACCGAATTGCCAACAATGACCTCCCGCGGTCCCGAGCTCGATAAGATCCCAATTCCCACATTCTCAGGCGACCTCCTACAATGGACCCACTTCAGAGACACGTTCCGCTCCATGATACACGATCGAAAATCTCTCAGCAAAATTGAGAAATTTCATTATCTGATAGCAGCTCTCAAAGGAGAATCCGCGTCATTAGTTTCCAATTTCACCATCGCGGATGAGTCCTACGATCAAGCTTGGGAGAAGGTAACAAAGACCTATGACAACCCTCGAGTATTAGCTCGCCTTCTAGTTCATCGCATCGTGGATTGTGAAGTTACCTCTGCCAAATCGGAACAGCAGAAATATGATAGGTTTCTTACAGGCGTTGCTGATAGTATCGACGCTTTTAACTCTCTCAAACTCGAGAATCCTTGCGAATTCATATTATCCACATTAGCCCTGCGCGCTCTTGACGCTGAAACGAGGAAACAATTCGAATTATCTCGAGAGTCCAGCAAGGACCTTCCGAAAACTGAGGACGTAATAACATTCATTCGCCAAAGGAAACTCGCCCTCAAGATGTCACAGGATGTATCAGGAACAAGCTCAAATAGTAGGTCCTCATCGAACACTCGTGTTAGCTGCCCCGACAGAAACTCCTCGCGGTACAAGGCGGTTTCATTTCACACCAGCAGCGATTCCTCGGACTCTCAAAGTTCCAAGTCCCGAGAAACTAGTCCTAAGCCCGTTGAATGCCTTTTCTGCCAAGGCGCCCACACCTGTGCGAAGTGCGAAAGATTTAAAAAACTTCATGTAGAGCAACGGGCATCGATAATACGTTCTTGGAAGGTGTGTTTCAACTGTTTAAAAAAAGGTCACAGAGTAGGAAACTGCCGTTCCAAATTTCGCTGCATCTACTGCACGAATAAACATCATTCGTTGATCCATCGAGATGATCTTGGAATCACCAAGGATGAAGAACCGGCTCATGACGAAAGACAATCTCCAGTTGCAGACACTCAAGACAAGTCCTTCGTCGGTTTTGGCTCAGCCCAGAAATCATGCTCAAGGAGCACCGTACTCCTCGGAACCGTGCGCACTCTGATTAGAGGTTCAAGAGGTGATTTCCACACCGCACATGCTCTCCTCGACTCGGGCAGTCAAAATACCTTCATGGCTTCCTCTCTCGCAAAGAAGATCGGTGCTAAGATTTGCCCTTCCAAGGTGTCCATCACAAGCCTCGCAGGATCAACCCTACCAGCACACCTAGTGAAAGGATCCACACACTGCGTTTTATGCCCACTCGCTGGAGACAAAGAGTTAAAGGTATCACCGTTGGTCATCGATCACATTACATCTATTTTGCCCAGTATCAGCCTACGAACATCACTTTCCAGCAAGCTTATGGATTTACCCTTGGCCGATCACCAATTTGGAGAGTCTAAACCCACCGACATACTGTTAGGAGGAGATGTCTTCCATCAAATTATTTCCGGCGCATCCAAGCCCTCTGACATCGAAGGTTTGTCTTTGTTGCCCACCACATTCGGACTCGTTGTCACCGGCACATTGACTGATCATCCCTCTAGCTCTCATCACTCATTCTTTATCGAAAGGCATCATTCAATTGAGGATGACATGAACTTGTTTTGGGAGATTGAAGAGCCCAAACCTGTAGACCGAACCGACCCCGAAGATGCCTATTGCGAGGAATTCTACTCGACGACACTTTCTCGAGATGACGAGGGAAGATTTATAGTGAGACTGCCCTTCAAGGAAGGCGTTCCGATCGACGACAACAGAGATATTGCATACCGCCGTTTCTACGCTCTGGAAACTAGATTCCGAAAGGATCCCGAGTTTTTTCATAAATATTCCGAATTCATGCAGGAATACAGGGACCTCGGACATATGTCTCCTGCAACAACTAAGTCTTCGTATCTCATCCCTCACCATGGCGTTTGGCAGGAGGGCCCCCACGGCGACATGAAGCTGAGGGTAGTTTTCGATGCGTCATGCCCTTCGTCATCAGGTTACAGTCTCAATGACGCACTCCTATCGGGACCCAAGCTACAAGAAGATTTGTGCAACATTCTGATCCGTTTTCGCCTCTATGCCATTCCTCTATGTGCGGACATGGTTAAGATGTATCGCCAAGTTGTTGTTCACGAAGAAGACAGAAAATTCCAGCACATCCTGTGGCGCGATTCACCCAACAAGGCAATTCAGATAATGGAGCTCAATACCGTAACATATGGGCTTAAGTCAAGCGCATATCAAGCTCTTCGAACCGTAAGGCGACTTGTAGAAATCCATGGGTCAGAATTCCCCTTAGCCGCAAGTCGCGTTTTGGAGAACTGCTACGTTGACGACCTGTGCAGCGGAGCTGACACCCTAGAAGAAGCTCTTCTACTTCAAAACCAGTTATGCGGTTTATTCGCAAAAGGCGGATTCAGCCCAAGCAAGTGGGCTTCGACCGAACCAATGCTTCTTCCTGCCAAAGAACTACATAGCGAATCTGTAGCCATCAGAATCGACGACTCCACCAAAATATTAGGTCTACTTTGGCGTTCATCAAATGATTCCTTTTCCTATTCGGTCAAACCCCCTCATCCTTGTCCGGTCACTAAACGGCACATGCTGTCGTCAATATCGCGTATCTTTGACCCACTTGGACTGCGTGCTCCTGTAGTCTTCATCGCCAAGTCACTGCTCCAAGAGGTCTGGAAAGCTAAGACCGACTGGGACGAAGAACTCCCACACGATCTCGAAGTCGCCTGGATGGAACTTACAACCGATTGGCTAGTCCTGTCTTCTATCTCGATTCCACAATACATCACTGAACCCCTAGCTGTTCGCCTCTTAGTTGGCTTCTGTGATGCATCATCCAAGGGATACAGCGCTGCTTTATACTTGCACTCCATGAGCTCAGATGGCGAAGTCAAGGTCTCGTTTGTCAAAGGCAAAACCAAAGTATCTCCTTTAAAGTTCACATCAATGCCACAACAGTTGCACAAGGATGCCTCGATGAAAAAGGGGACAGATTATGTCCACATTTCACCTTTCTTCGATGAACAGGGGATCCTCAGGGTGGGCGGCAGATTGAAGAATTCACCCAGGAAGATTTCAACCCATCATCAAATCGGGAGACCTCGTGATCCTTGTGGAAAGAAGACCACTTCTAGGACAATGGCCCGTAGGACGAGTCACATTCACCTACCCTGGTCGCGACGGAATCATTCGCGTTGTGGATGTCCTAACCCCCACCGGCAAGACTTTAACTAGGGCAGTTACGTCCCTTGTTCCTTTATTTCACGCTGAAACGGAAGATCGTTCAGCTAGTTGAATGTCCAAGTTTGGCTCTTTTGTTTTTGTTATTCTTTTTCATTATGGAATTTGTTTACTTTGTCCTTATTTTAAACATTTTTTTTGGAAGCAGTTTCAATTTGTATTTGGTACACACCTATTTAACGCCACATACATTAGAAGTTTTTTTTTTTTACCCTCATTATTGTATTTTTGTTTATGTACTCTTTCTCATTTCTGTGTCGTTTGTAGGTTGAACAAACTTGTATGTACCATTGTATTATTTTCCATTTTTATTTTTTGAATTGTAAATTAGCTTAATCTAATTTAGGTGGGCGGTTTGTTCGCGTAACTCCGCTCATTATATGTAAGAAGTGTACCCCGTGAGGTGCTGCCACCTAGCGGTGTGCCCGGGAACTATTTGCCCGCGGCAGTACAAGTCTGCACGAAAAGACAAGCTGAGAAGATAGTCGCCTAGACAAAGCAGCGAGTCTGGAGCATCTAAGTTTTTCTCTCCCCAAGTTTTATACACCAATTATGGAGGAGTAAACATCTAAGCCCCCCAGGCCGAGCGAAGGAAGCATGAAATGGTGTTAGCCAGCCCACCATGATTTGGAGAGCAAGGAGGAAATGCAGCAAATAGCAGGGAGTACTCAAGCACAAACCATTCTCAAGGTACCCTTTTCAATTTCATCACTCTAAAGATCCAGCAAACCATCTCAGCTCAACCAACCCCAGCAACTCATCACTCATCGGTTCTCCATAATCCAAAATTTAAGTAACCCACTAACCACAAACTGTTCCTGCCTTTGGCTTTACACCCCCATCCATTTAATTATAAAATCTGAAATAAATCCTGTTTTTCAATTCAACCTATGTACAAATCTCTACAGTCCTTCACCGTCAGTGGTCCACTCTAAACCATATAAAAAATGGTAGAGTGATCACTATCATAAACAATCTGTAACAATTTGAGTTCATTGTTTCGTACTCGTGATCTCCGAACTGTGAGTCATAAACGATTTTAACCTAGCCTATGACTCTACCCGTGTCAAGACCTACCTGTGTGCCACGTTTGGTTAAAATCGGAAGAAGGGTGTGGATTTGTATAAGGAACAAACATGCAGACAAACAGCTCGTAGAAATTTTTGACTTAGCCTGTGAGACTTCCTGTATCAAGACCTACCATTATTCCAAGTTTGGTCCATATCGGTCAAACGGTGTGGATTTTTATAAGGAACACATGATTTTTTATACATATAGATAAATGATATATTTAACTCCAGTAGACAATAAGTACTCCTTGAACTGAAATCAAATAATGCGTGCCAAGGAGCAAAAATATATAAGTAATATCAGTGACCCTCCAAAATGCTAAACATGCTTTTATTTAAAATCTTCACTAAAACATCTTTATTGAAGAACATCTTGTACTGTGAAATTTATTTCAAACCCTCCAGAGAAAATCTATATACCTACTTCTAAGAAGGTAATTTTTTATTTGTTATAATGAATCTGCATATTTTTTTTTTTTTACTGTGCAGACCAGTGTTTCTTAAACTAGCTCGTAGCTAGTATCGTGGGTCGGCAAACAAAATAATTACGTCTTTATGATTTGAATTCTTTTGAAAAAGTGTTCTCTATAAATATGCAAGACTATATTAAAATATACAGTGATACCCTTTTACAAATATTTATTACATCGTAAATCCTATGTAATTGTGAGCCTGAAATTAATTCTCAATATGACTGGGATTGAGAGGGGATTTGCAGAAAATAATTTTGTTCAGAAGGAGGTGCCGAACTACAGAAGTCTGATCTAGGCCAACACCACCTTGGAAGATAATGTCGAGGAAAGTATCAGTTTATTAGTTATGCCTCTATGCATTGGTGTATATGAAAGTATGGCTTCAAAAATAATTATAAAAACAAATACCAAAGTACTATTTTTCTATTTACAGTGTAAAATGTCTGTTGCGCAAGAGCTGCATAACTAAGCACATTCCTTGTCAAAGAAACCATATATCCAGAAAGTAACCAGTTACACCACATTGCCGAGGATTCTGATAACAGATAAAATAAATTTAGAAATGTATTGCTTAGTACCTTAAATTGAAGACTAAAACGTTGTAGGACGTTGGTAACAGCTTTATTGAGTCCTTAGATATATTTTTATTTTCAAGTTATATAGGGTGCAGCATGCCGCACACTAAGTTATTTAAAATTTGTTACAGAAACGTTTCGGCTATAAACCATTTTCAATCTGTATAAATGTGCATTATCTCTTATTTATTATAACATAATCTAAGACTACGCCTTGCCCATTCAGTCCTCCATAAAAGAAGCAGACTCAAGACATATTAACTATACATTCAAAAAAGAGATTTCCTCATAAATCAGACTAAAAGTACATTCAACTAAACCAGCACATGGTCTAGTAAAAAACAAGATCTGAAGATTATGATATAATAGATAAGAGATAATGCACATTTATACAGATTGAAAATGGCTTATTGCCGAAACGTTTCTGTAACAAATTTTAAATAACTTAGTGTGCGGCAAGCCTAAAATTCTTATTTAATACTAATGGACGTTAAAATTTAAATAAATATAATCTAAATTCCACAAACTTACAGGATGAATTATTATAGAAATCGAATAAAATCCGCACCTTGTATAACTTTTGGGTTTAAACTTTTTTTTAACTGTTATTTTTCAACTTAAAAAATAAAAGTTTTAGAGTAATTGTTATTAAAATACTTAATAGGAAAACGTTTAAAGGAATAAACTAATGCTAAACAAAGAACATTTCATTTATTTTGAAAATTTTATTCGATTTCTATAATAATTCATCCTGTAAGTTTGTGGAATTTAAATTATATTTATTTAAATTTTAACGTCCATTAGTATTAAATAAGAATTTTAGGACGGGTTATCTATAGGTTACCGCCCTTTTCTAGCCAGGATAGGGCTAATGCCTGCTCTTTTTCCTGAAGAAAAGCCACCACCCCTTAGTGGGAATCAAACCCATGACCCTTGGCATGGAAAAGGGGCATTTAAGTGCTCATGCTTAACACTCACGGCCACCTGGCCTCCAGGATTATAGTTATAATCTATATGTATATATGTAAATATATACATATATATATATATATATATATATATATATATATATATATATATATATATATATATATATATATATATATATAATCACGTGTCTGTTTGTCCATCTGTTTGTTCCTTATACATATCCACACCGTTTGACTGATTTTGACCAAACTTGGTACACAGGTAGGTCTTGATCAGGGAATTCTCTTAGGCTAAGACTTAAAACTTTTATTATTATTATATTTTATTTATATTATAGTATTACTTTAACTTTTATTTTCATTTACCTAATTTTAGAAGTTCCTAAATAACTTTTACTCTTAAAAGTTTTGTTTTAACAGACATTTTTTAACTTACAAAATACAATTTTTTTTTAACACTTAAATTTTAACTTTGTTGATAAAAAAAGAACTGTTTCGATTTCTGAGATGATTAGTAAGTAAACTAAACGTCTAGGATTTAACTTTAGGTTGGAAATTTTCTCTTTTCTTTTATGATTTGCACTAAAATGGCAAGAAAATCAATATGTTATTAGAGTACATTATTTAGTTTAGGTTTAGTTTTAGTTTAGAAAATGTTGACAGAAACTTGTAGGGAGATGTTTGGAAAATAATTTAAGACCTCCAATAACATTACAAAATTTATGTAACTTTTTCCCGACTGTTGAAGAGATTTTATCAAATTTATTGAGTTTAATAAATGATTCACTTTTAAGATGTCCAACAATTATATGCACAAACTAAATGTATTCTCTAGAGTTAATAAATCCAAATAAGGTAATAAAAAAGGAAAAAAAGCTACAAGTATTTTTAGAGATAAGGCAAATTGCTGATTATCGCCCAAGGCTTCAAATCGTTCCAAAGTGTTTTCTAGATAGAAAATATTATATTTGGCTAATCTCAATGGGAAAAATGAGTTTGCTAGTTTTGAAGTGGTTCTATATCAATTGACAGTAGGTGCTAAATAATTAAATATGTTCATTATTCATGGAAAATCGTTTGTAAAATTGTCTTATTTCGCCATGAAATAAAATGTATTAAAGAAAACAAGGAAGAAACAATTGATAAAATATACCACGCATTTTCCTCCATTCACTATACTAATGCATATTTTGATTCAGAAAAAGGGTAAAAAAAATAGGTATGTATGTATTTTGTTTAAATAAAGAATGCCATCCAGAAAAGATACTTCACCTGGTCCTAATGAAATCACAGTAAGCATGATTAAAAATCTCAAGCCAGAAAATAAGAAAATAATTTTAGATTTCTTTAATAAAATTTACAAATCATGTACCTTCCCTGATATTTGGAGGAAATCAGTCGCTGTTCCAATTCCTAAAAAAGATAAACCAGGAGATAAAGCTTCTAGCTATCGATTAATATCTCTTACATGCTCAGATTGTAAATTATTCGAAAAAATGATTATAAATAGATTGAAATGGGTCCTAGACTCGAAAAGTTTATTAGATCCTTGGCAAAGTGGCTTCAGGAGTAGGCGTAGTACCCGAGATAATCTGGTCAGGTTGGAAACCGATATTAACGAATCCTTTATTAATAACAAAAAAACACTTGCAGTTTTCATAGACCTGGAAAATGCCTTCGATCGCGTATGGCGTCACTACATCATTAAATGTTTAGTTGATATTGGTATACAAGGTTATATGCTAGCATTTACCAATAACTATCTACAAAATAGAACATTTCGTGTCCGCTGTGGGTCAACATTATCTGAAGAATTCGTACAAGAAAATGGAATCCCGCAGGGCGGTGTACTTTCTGCCCTTCTCTTCTCCTTGGCTGTCAGTCGAATTCTTCGACAAGTAGAAAATCCAGTTAAATGTATGTTGTATGCAGATGATATGGTCCTATATCATTCAGAAAAATGCATTAACACCTTATATGATGTCATTCAACAATCATTAGACAAAATTAATGAATAGTTTGGAAATCATGGATTTCGAATTTCTACAACAAAAACTGTCAGTGTTCTGTTCTCAAAAAGGAAAATATTAGAACCTCCAAATCTTAGGATCAACGGCTCTGACATTGCAAACAAGGACAGCGCTCGCTTTTTGGGGCTTATATTTGACAAATAACTGAATTGGAGCAAACATATTAAATATCTAAGAAATAACTGCATGAGATCACTAAATCTACTAAAATGTTTATCCAACACAGCCTGGGGTGGAGACAGAAGAACCATGATGACCTTATACCGCAGCTATATTAGATCTAAACTGGACTATGGGTGTATTGCCTATGGAACAGCTTCCCCTCGAATATTGAACATGCTTAATAGTATTCACCATACTGGCTTGAGAATAGTTACCGGTGCTTTCCAATCCAGTCCTGGGCTCAGCTTATGTGCTGAAGCAGGAGAACTACCTTTGGATTTTAGAAGAAATCTCCTCTCACTCTCATTCTATTATACAGTTATTGCATCTCCACATCATCCACTTAATGAATACTTCTTGCCCAATTATAATCTTACAAATATTAATCACCAAAGAACCAAGCTTAGGACCTCATTTCCCAGAAGAATCAAAATTATGCTAGACGAACTTAATTTAAGTTCACAAGATCTAATGCACAACTGTATTTCAACTAAAGAACCATGGAAATTACCTTTGCCTAAAATTAATTTATCACTAACTAAATACATTAAGACAACCACCCCTCCAGTAATATTCCAAAAAGAATTCATAAGATTAAAGAAACTACTTCCACCCTCTACATGCATCTTCACAGATGGATCCAAGGACATTTCAGGAGTTGGAGCAGCCTTTCTTTCTGAATCCAGGACACACATGTTCAAACTCTTGCCAATATGTACTTCCTTTACAGCAGAACTATTAGCAATATATAAAGCACTTTCCATTGTTATCCCTCCTAATAGAACCATTGCAATATTTTCTGACTCGTTATCAGCCCTACTGGCAATTAGAAACATATATTCCGATCACCCACTCGTTGTAAATATTCTTGAGTGTTTAGAGTCATTAGTAAAAGATAATATATCCATTATATTTGTAAGGATCCCTGGGCATTGTGGGATTGATGAAAATGAAGAAGTAGACAAAGCTGCAAAAAAAGGAATTAATGACGGTATCATTTATAAACAAATTCCAGTGTTAGATATCCATGCGCACATAAAGTCAGTAATATGGAATTCCTGGCAAAATTTTTGGTATTTGCAAAATAGTAACAAATTAAGAGAAATTAAAAGAGAAGTTAGTTCATGGAAAACAGAAGAGAAGAGGTGGTGCTCTCTCGACTGCGCATAGGGCATACACGAATGAGTCACAGACATTTGATGTGTAGAGAAGAACAGGCCATATGTGAGAGTTGTGGAGTCCCTCAAACCGTTAAGCACATTCTAACTGAATGCCAAAAATTTAAAAAGGAAAGAGATGAAGTCCAACTACCTGTACATTTGGATGAAATACTAGGCAACGGCGCAACAAATATAAATAAATTAATGAAATTCTTGAAATCCAGCAAATTAATTTCCAAAATATAAATTTTACATTTCTATGACATATCCCATTAGTAGACAAAATTGAAAATAAACTAAATGAACATTTAATTTTCTTATTATGAAATTAAATAAATATAACAATTGAGAAAAAAAAAAAAAAAAAAAAAAAAAAAAAAAAAAAAAAAAAATGCATAATTTACAACTGAGAGAGAAACAAATATTTGCTCCTTCTGAAAGTTTGCTAATTTATTAAGTTTCCTGTATACATGTACCTGTACAGGAAACTTAATAAATGTATACATGTACCTGTGGCAAGGTCATCGTCCAGAACTACATTCGAGGCATTAATGACCCAAGGGGTTGACAAGCCTTAAAAGAAAGAAAAAAAAAAAAAAATAAATAAAATAAAGAATGCATATTTATGAACAATAATGGAAACAAATAGAAAATGAGGTTACAACTTACAACTTTAGCCTATTTCTAACAAAATTAAAACAAATTAACAAATTCTATTAGTTTTAATAATTTACTTCATTATCGAAATAACATATGATTAAGCTATAATCTGTCATATCACAAAATTCTAACGGATCGCTGTCTCTACATAGAAGATATATGGGAAAAATATTATTGGGGCCTTTATTAATACAATAGAATCTAAAACAATGATTTTTAGAAATTTGGCTGTGCCAATCTCAGAAACGGCTTATTCGATTTAGAGGCGGGTTTCACTAATATATTGTTGTAAGCTTCTCTTAACATTTAGTGTTTGTTTCATGTCAATCGGTTCATAAATAAAAACATTATGCCAATGTGAAGAATTACATCGAATATTTGATAACCTATCGTTAACATGATACATACAAGAGTTTTTGTTTTTTCAGCACGAAATTTGGTATACAGTCATCCCCTAGCAAATGATCAAACAAGTTCATTAACCATAAAAATTGGTTCATCTGGAGGGAGGGTTTACTCCGGCCCCAAAGTAGTTATTTGCCAATATCGATCGCAATTTTTGCTGTATTGCAACAAAACTCGGTATTCTTTGTGGTTGTCTTGGAAAAATGTGGTGTGAAAATAAACTAAGTCGGTTAATTAGTAAGGGGGCGGGGGTTTACTCCGGACCCAAATTAACAATTTGCCATTACCAGCTGTAATTTTTGTTATATTTCAACGAAACTCAGTATTCATTGTGATCATCTACCGGGAATATGTTGTAAAAAAAAAAAAAAATTAAATTGGTTCATTAGAAGGGGGATTTACTCCGGACCCAAATTACTAATTTATTAAGTATATAATATATTTATAAATATGATATATATTTTTATTCCTCAGATTCCTCTCATTACAAACAATTATGTTTCACGAGGGAAATTTCAGTAAAGTATGTTGGCAGCAGTGAGCATCTAGATTCTAGATGCTCACTGCTGTCTGTCAGACCCTCTATACACATCACAGGTTAACAATCCTTACGGCGGCCGCTTTATGTGGTTCTGTCACGTTTTAGCAATCCTAGCAGCCTGTATGCTTTGATCCCTGATGGCTATATGTCTAATATCATGCAGTGAAATATTACTGTAAAGTAGATTTTTTAAATGCCCAAATGATGTTGTTTATAATCCAAACTATACCAAAAGATATATCCAAAAAATTCTGCCCTAAGTCACTATCCATGGGGGCGAAGTCGCGGGCACAGCTAGCTGAGAATAAATGGATGAAGTCCTGACTTTATTAATTCACGTTTTATAGATTTAATTTCTATAACAAGAAGTATTATATTTTTGTAAGCATTCGTACAAATAATGTTACCATTATGTTCATAATTTTGTTAGTTTTTTGTTGGATTTTTGCCTTTTTTTTTATTTAAATTTTTCCTATAATTACTGCAATTTTTGTTGGTTAATATTTTGTGAATTAACCCATTAGTGCAGCGCGTTACCATATGGTAACGCCAATATCTAAGCGATGATAGAAAAAGTATATTATATACTAAGTTCTTAAACTGATTTATGAGTATTTCGAATTTTTGAAAAAAAAAAAAGAAACTTTGGCGCCAATGGGTTAAGAAAACAAATTTAGCTGGGCAACTAAACTATCTTACTTTTTAAAAAAGAAAGTTTCTCTCTCTCTCTCTCTCTCTCTCTCTCTCTCTCTCTCTCTCTCTCTCTCTCTCTCTTATGTTTTTAATTGGTGATTATTAGCAGTTCTTTAATTTGACTATTACAAAATGGGTTAATTTTTTTGTTGTTTTTAATTATTTCAACGGTTGTTAACAGGTTACTGAAGATGATGTTATGGCTTCGAAAAAATAAAATAAAAACAATAAAATATATACAATGGAGGTAGTTGTGAACTGTTTTTTTCGCACTAATTTGTTTATAATAGTGGAGTTAACTGTGTGAATATCATGTATCATGAGCGTATATAGAAAATACGGGAGGGGCTGGGAGAATTTGGGGGGTATGGAATACCAACAGTCTAGAACTTGGAATACTTTGCCAATTAAAAAGCTATTACAGCCAATAAATAAAAAAAAAAAAAATCAGTCCCGTAACAGGCCACGAGGGCCCTGAGGGGCAGATACTGTAGAGTTATCTGATTCATGACCATACGGCACACTAGGGAGATAGTGTGGTCAGTACTATGCTCCGGCCACCTGATTTTCCCCTTGGCTGCTTCGACTGCTAGAGTCATTAGCTCCCAAGGTACCCATTATTAAATTAATTACAGGCTGGGTCGGCCTAGGGACGGTCAGGGAGGCCGAATTCAACCCAAGAACGAAGACACTAGAAGAAAAAATCTTTAGTGTTTGCTTGGGATTTTAACTCAGGCCTCCAGCTTATTAGTCCAGTGCTCTACCACTGAGCTAACCTCGCCCCCATTACAGCCAATAAAAACTATTTTTTCTGAACTAATCTTATTTAATTTATTTTTAAGGTTTTCATGATACATTTTGCCAATTTCGGGGCGGGGGGGGGGGGGGGGGAGGGCTGCAGCCCTCCCCCTTATATATACCCATGGTGAAGATCATTAAAAACAATAATTTTCTCGGAAGATGATTTTATAATACAAGAGATTTAAAATAATAATTAAAAAAATCTTGTATTATCTTTAAAAAACATTCTTATCATTTTATTATAATCTTTATTTAGTAGGAAGTCGCTTGGAGAAAAACTCGAATAGACAAGAGAGTTATAGCAATTTAATAAAATGTTGACAAAAGATAATTGAGAGTCATTCTCCCCTCCACTTCTTTCGGCCTCCCACTACTCACTGACCTCAGATCCTGACCCAGCCTTGGTTCCTTCAGACATTCAGTAGATAGCTTGGCATGATAACAGGTACACTATCTTAGTGTCTCCCTCACGATACCTTTAAAATAGTGAGTATTCTTTATTACTTAATTAATACACGTAATCTCCGCAGCTTAGTATACACAAAAAATATATTATAAATTGAAAGCGCCTTTGACGCGTCCTTCAAAGCAGATCCATTTATTTTTAAATTCTTATAAAATTGTTTGCGGTAATTCAGATTCAGATATAGTCATCTAAAATTCATTTATTTTTTATTATTAATTGTTCTTTCCAGAAATATATACATTTAATTTGGAATTACAGGCCAAAATTTTCAGTTATATAATATTTTTCTCATTTATTCTCTCAATTATTCTCAAAATTACCCCAAATTTTTTAAAATGATTTTTATAAAATAGACAGAAGGTCAACTGATTATATATTAAAAAAAATTTTTTGATATGTTAGTCACTTTTTAAAATTGGTTTACCAGCATCACATCCATTTTGATGGCTCTTCTTAGTGCCCCTGAAGAGTCATCAAAATGGACTTGAAACCGTTAGGGCAATTTTAATCAATTGAATAGTATGTAAAATTGTCTTTATTTTATTTTATCAAATGATCTTCTGCCTATTTTATAAAAAACATTAAAATATAGTCGTCTTTTTAAAAATATATATATATATTTTAAAGGATTTCTTTTTATTCTAATAAAATATATTATTGGGAAATAGATTGTTGAGTTTTCATTCTAAGTATGGATGAGACCAGCACAATACAGCAATCAGAAACGCAAATTTAACTATTATGGAAAGCAATTTGGGCCCCAAAACATTGTCAAGAATCAAATTTGAGATTCGATTGATAGTTGTAATAAATTCCAAATTTTAATCATCATGAATTTTAATGCTTTCAGATCTACTGTTAATATGTGCAGACTTTATATATATATAACATATAACATTTTTCTCTTTTTTAGAAAAATTGCAAAAGATGTAAAATTAGAATTTAAAAATTTGTAATTACTAAATGTTACTTAATAATTTTATTTTTTTGTTTAGTTTTAAAATATAGTAAATATTCTCAGAAATGGCCCCCAAATTATTTTCAATGATTTTTATAAAGTAGACAGAAGGACAACTAGTTATAAATATATATATATATATATATATATATATATATATATATATATATATATTAAAAAATTATATATATATATATAAAAAAAAAAAAAAAAAAAACATAAAAAAAGAAACACTTTTACATGCTGGTCATTTTATTAAAATTGCTCTATCAGCGTCACATCCATTTTGATGCCTCTTCTTAGAGCCCCTGAAGAGGCATCAAAATGTATGTAAAACTGATCATTTTTCAATAAAATAAATAATATTTAAATTTGTTTTTATTTTTTCTATTGACTTTCTGCTTATTTTATAAAAATAATTAAAATATAATAATCTTTTTAAATAAATATATATTTTATAGGATTTATTTTTATTCTAATAAAATATATTATTGGGAAATAGATTATTAAGTTTTTATTCTATGTAAGGATCAGGCCAACAAAAGTGAGAAATCAGAAATACGAATTCAACTATTATGGAAAGAAATTTGGGCCCAAATCATCATCCAGAATAAAAAATGTTGACATTCGTACATTAAATGTAATTAAATTCTAAATTTTAATCATCGTGAATTCAAAGGCTCTCGATTTACTGTTAATATTGACCAACTTTGATGCAATTTTATAATAAATGTTGTACTTTAGTGGGATAATTCTTCTTTTTAAATTAGTGGGGATAATTTTTATCTTTAACTTTATATAATAAGAGACAAACTAAAATCAAATTAAAATGGGCCCATTATTATCATCATTCCAGGAGGTAAAATTGGGATGAAATTATACTGAGTATACAAAGATAACACACCTTCATATATTACATTAAAATTATTTTAAAAGGTATCAATATCAGAAGAAATAATCTGATAGCTAATTTAATAATTTCTGATTGAATCCACTCTTCATTCACTCAATATCTGGAGCGTATTAATCAGGGAATAGATTTCTAATTTTACAGCAATATTTCTAGGTTAAATAATTTAATTCTTGCAATACAATGTATTTTATAACATTTTCGAAGAACAGTTTAGATTTTCAAATCCTTATTTTTTATAAAAATTACTCACCAGGCTGGGATTTGAGGCCAGAATCTCCCATTTACATTCAGGGTCATCTCCAATTATTCTATACGGCTTCATATCACAGCTTGAGAAGTTAATTTTTCTAAAAAATAAAGATTTGAAAATTAAGCCACTGATGGTGTATACCATTCTACGTTTATGATAAATCTCATTGAAATATTCTTATGCTGTACTGAGGTTGTTATGTTGGAGGGGAATCGTCTGTTATTCAAGGTGATGGGAGATTCTAAAAATTCCTTTTGAGTATTTTATTAGGACATACAAATTATAGTAAAGCTAAACTAATTATTCCTGTCCTAAAATTCATAATAATAAATGGACGTTAAAATTTAAATAAATAAATAAACTAATTATCTTTTGCCATTAATATGTAGTTTCGTTGTATCAGGTTTACCAATGACACAGCTAATTAAGAACTTATGCAATTTTCCTGTGTTTTTTTTTTTTTTTTTTTATGATATAGATACTCCAATCAAAGCTAAAAGACAGTTAAATTATTATGAAAGATATCAACTAATTTATTTGCATACTTTTAAAATATAAATATATTTTTATTTTTACTGATTATATATTAAAAAAAATCATTTATTAATCATCAAAAACAATTTTTAATAACTGTCTTCATAGGTATAATTTGTTTATCAAGAAAATTTGAAATAAAGATGTTATAAAATAAAAAGTGTACAAATTTATGAGTTGCTTAAATTATTATATCATTATTCTAAAAAATGGTTAATTTAGGCTGTACACAGAATTACAGAAAGTCCTCTTTGAAAAGGAGTTAATTTGTATAAAAGTATTGGACGATAATAAATCCACTTAAAATGTTCATATATTTTTTAACTGAACTGCCATGGCAAAGAAAAACTGCTTTTATCCTTACTTACTATGGTTAAAGGGTATTCTTTACGTTATTATTTTAGCTGAAAAAGTCTACTAAAGAGCAAGCCAAAACATCAACATTTAGATTTTTTTGAAAATGGGTGGCCCTTCTTAGGTGAAAAATCCAACCATCCATTGCTTCATAAACAAAAAGATTAGGCGTAATAGGTTTAATTTTTGCAGGGGAAAAAACACATGAATATTTCTCCCAACAAATTTGAAGCATACAGCTAGAGTAAAACGTATTGGGAACCCAATAATCTTTTACTTTTTTAATATTTGCGACTAAAATAGTGGTGCTTTAGGTAAACTGAACACATCAATAACATGCTGATAAACTATATTTTAAATATTCCCTGAACAGGGCCGCCACATATCAGAGCCGGGCCCCCACTTCGCAGAGCCAGACTGAAAATTCTATTACTTCGCTATAGGACTTTGGACATGTCTCAAAATCAAAATATTATGTATTTGGCGGGCGGATAGGAAGAGGAAGTGGATTGGGTCACCGTCTTTCCCGCCAGGCACGGCCTGAGACCTTCTTTTTTTTTTTTTTTTTTTTTCGTTTTTAACGGCGCATCAACTATTTGGCTATTAGCGCCGCTGAGACCTTCTTATTTTTAAATTCAAAGTAAACATCGACCGACAATCGGTGCAGGAAAGGTCACTTTCGGTACTTGTAGTTTTATTACGACTCCTAATGAAATATACTATTCTGGGATTGCATTTGTTTTGTCGTTTACGTACATTAAAAAAATAAAGATCCAATTCAAATAAATATAGGCTACGCCCGTCTTTATTTCTAAACCCCATTCTTTTTACAAGCTCATAATATATACACTTTTTTCCAATTAGCGAGGCCCGGGACAACTGTACCCGGCAGTCCGCCCCATGTGGCGGCCCTGGATGAATTGTTAACATGTAGAAAATATTTCAATTGAATTTAGCGATTCTAAGTTCCCAAACCAAAAATTAGAGTGAAAAACTATTTTTATCTACTTTTCTCAAAAACATTCACTGATAACACCTTGAAAAGAGTTTTTATTCCTTTTTCTACATTAGGGAACGTATAAAAAGAGTATCTGCAAGCATATTAATGCGAAAACTTAGAGGCTACGATTATTTCCAAATGAATTTTACCCCCAAAACTATGTTCCAATGGTCGGATTCTGCTGGTTGTCGACCATTCAAATTAGACGAAAGATTTTGTACCTAATTTCATTAAAATTGGACCATTTCTCAGCCTGTGAGAGAGCGCCTTTAAGCGAAGAAGCTTGGAAGTTCTAGCACAAATTAGATTTAAATTTAGGTTGGGTTCATTCATACAACTGGAAGTGTCTAACATAATTTTTTAAGATCTATTGCAATTTTACATTTGACTTATTCATGAGAGAGTTGTTAACTTCTTTCTTTGATAGTCTTGCTAAAGAAGTTCCCTACTTCTCCAAAGATGTCCAAATAGAGAGGCATACAATAGATAGCCAGATACTAATACCTAATTGTAGATGACTCACTTTGAAAACAAAGGAAAAATTCATGTACATTGAGTTTGGAGCCATTTTTTTCTAGCTGCTTCAATTTTCTAAGGAAACTTTAGTGGCATTCTGGCATCAATGTGCATAAATATTTACACTCATTTACTCGCTCACTTACTCATTGAATGGTGTTATCATCACCACAATAACACCATTTAATGAGTGGTAACACACTCATCTATAGTGTTTAGTGACAAAGCGTCCTCTGTTATCTGCGTTGCATTGTCCTCTATCTTTCTTGTCACTAAATAGGGGACTTATCACTTCATGGAGGTGTTTAAATCATATTCACATTCATTATTCAAGCAATAAATAAAATGAGGAGTCGACTTTCAAAAAAGGATCTGTCCAAATCCTAAAACTATTCAGGTGTCAAAAAATGTCCAAGGTAGTATAATTCATTTAGAAAATTAATATTTACGAGGCCACACTAACATTCATTTCCTTATTTTTGATGAGATTTAATGAATTTTCAAGAAAAAAGTTTTTGCTGTGAGAAAAAAAAGAAGGTTTTTAGAAAAGAAATTAATTTGACGACCAAATGGACTTGTCCCATTTTGAAAGTCATCCCCTCAAATGATATATTTTAATTAAAAAAAATAAAATTATTTCATCAAAATCAAAACATTTCTGGCCCCCATGGCCCGGAGATTTGATTCTCCGGCTGTATATTGTCTATTATGTGTACTGACTTACTGATTTTTCTCATTTTCAGGTTCCTATTAGGGCTAGGTTCAAGCAAAGCCCGGAAAACTGAACTACAACTTATCTTCCAATCATGGCCTGTAAGTACCACTAATTCACAACAAACTCTTGACAAAAGCCTCTAGTTTTATTGACAAATTTGCATTTTACTTTCCTAAGAATTCTTATCAAAATTAATTTACACGTATATATATATATATATATATATATATATATATATATATATATATATATATATATATATATATCAAATAGAAACACCAACAACTCCTGGTCTCCACTACAAATGATTTATTTTATAGTCAAAACATGCTTTCAGAGACTACAGCTCCAACATCACAGCTTCTACAGCATAGAAAAAACACAAAATACATAATTTTTAACAAGGAGACGGGGGCGAGGTTAGCTCAGTGGTAGAACACAGGACTAATAAGTTGGAGGACCTGAGTTCAAATCCCGAGCAAGCACTAAAGATTTTTTCTTCTAGTGTTTTCTTTCATGGGTCGAATTCGGCCTCCCTGACCGTCCCTAGGCCAACCCAGCCTTTAATTAATTTAATAATGGGTACCTTGGGTGCTAATGACTCTAGCAGTTGAAGCAGCCAAGGGGAAAATCAGGGGGCCGGAGCATAGTACTGACCACACTATCTCCCTAGTGTGCTGTATGGTCATGAATCAGGTACCTCTATAGTATCTGCCCCTCAGGGCCCCCGTGGTCTGTTACGGAACAGATTTTTTTTTTTTTTTTTTTTTTTTTTTTTTAACAAGGAGACAAGTTTATCAAGCAATAAAACCATTAGAATAGTCATATAACATTAAAAAACAACAACAACAACAAGTTACAATTAATAAAAACAATTTAATACTAAGCCTTAAAAACGCACACAATCACACATGCATTCATACTCACATATAAAGTAAAACCCGTACATACACAGCCATCCGTAAAAATTAAAAACCAAACCAAAAAAGAAAAGTCCTTCGGACCTCTCCGAGCCGGGATAATCCCTCTTCAGTCCCTTATTTCAGCCGCCACGTATCCGTCCTCGAATTGAGATTTTTACCTTTATTCATTTGCTTATCTAATTTAATCTCAATACCTTCGAGGTTCATCTTATACCCCTTCTTTACATTGTGTAATAATGTTACATCTAGGGCCTCTTTATTGTGGTCTTCTTTCTGTAAGTGAGCGAACATTTCCAAAGAGTTATATGTCAAGTATATATATATATATATATATATATATATATATATATATATATATATATATATTGTAATGATTAATTTTTACAATAAGAAATAAAGAAATTTTAATTAGTTTTATTATATTAATTTAACTTAATCTCAGGGATCAAGGTTCCGAGTGAATGAACGAAATAATATTGATTCTTAGACAATTCCGAAATACAAAACAATATTAAACTACACACAAACAATAATAAAATAATCGACAACTACAAAAAAAACAATTCTTACCTCTAAATCAATCCGCTTCCAACAAAACTTCAATACACTCCGTATTCCTTGGAGGAGAGCTCTGCCTTCGACCAACGCTGAGAATAGAATGCGAGAGACGCTCCGTTCGAGCGGGAAAGTTTGGCTTCTTTCTTTCTAACTTCCGCAGTTTGTTGGATTATATATAAAGATAACAATTATGTTTTTTGTAATACCAAATAATTAATTTATTGTTATCTGGATGTACATTTAATATGGATATATTGTATACCAGTATTGTCCAAAAACATTATTAATTTTGATTGTATATAATACGATGTTATTTGTATATATGGTTTGTGATTTGCGCGGGCTTTTCAAAATATCGATGGTTATTTGAATTTAAAAATATTTTCGTGAATGTAATATATCATTACAATATATATATATATATATATATATATATATATATATATATATATATATATATATATATATATATATATATAAATATATATATATATAACACCTCTTTTTCAACTTTCGACCATATTGTCCAATATATGAAGCCTCAAATGTTGTGCATTTGATTTTGTAAATACCAGACTTCTCCCCCATTGGCACCTTTTCCTTGGCATTGCACAGTCTCGATTTTAAGGAACCATTTCCCATTTGCTGGACGTTTTATTCATCTCAACTTTAAACCCATCGCATACAACTTTTTGAGGCGTTTCTTTTTGACCTTGTCTATTAACGTTTTATAAAAATACCATTAACCTGTGCTCGGTATTTTATGGTATCGAGTTCATTTTTGTAGTCTGCTTTACTAAGTGGGATCCTCAGCATCCTGTCTACTAAATATATAAAACAGGAAAACACTAAATATATATACTAAAGACAGGATGCTGAGGGCCCCACTTAGCAAAGCATACTACAAAAAGTCCGTCACGCAGGAGCTGCATAACTAAGCACTTTCCTCATAATTTGGGTAGTGTAGACTGCTTTCCAGAACAATTTGCTTAAAATATCCTACATAAATAAAATAAAAACATGAATAGTTCTCTTTTAAATTTGTAATGAGTAACTGATCAATTATTAATTTGCTTCCAGAGTTATGTTTACACATGGTACCTATTACACTACGTAATAAATACAAAAAAACTCATATTATCGTATTATCATATTTTGATCTAACGCAGGAACAGGATACAGTCACTCTAGTGGTAGAAAGCGCTCCTTGCGGCGGCTTTGTGAACCTACGTCTGGCGGGCTTTTCTATTGAAATATATTACAAATTAAACCCCCGCTTTCCGATTGACCGATTCAGCTCATTTTTACAACACTTCTTTCTCATGAGTTACCCACGACGTATACCGCGTTTCGTTACAATACAGCATAAATTACGACCGGTATGAGTATATTAGGAATTTGGGTCCGGAGTAAACCCCCCTTCTAATGAACCGATTTAGTTTATTTTTACAACACATATTTACCTGTAGATTACCACTACGAATACCGAGTTTCGTCGAAATATACCAAAAATCACCGCTGGTAGTGGCAAATTGGTATTGTGGGTCCGGAGTAAACCCCCCCCCCTTCTAATGAACCGATTTAGTTCATTTTTATATCTCACTTTTCTCTCTATATTACCACTACGAATACCAAGTTTCGTTAAAATATAACAAATATTACGGCTGACATAGTCAAATTAGTGTTTTGGGTTCGGTGTAAACCCCCCCTTCCGGTGGACCGACTTTGGTGGTTAACGAACTCGTTCAATCGTTTGCTAATTGAATGCTATATACCAAGTTTCGTGACGAAAAAACAAAAACTCTGGCCGCTATCGTGTTAACAGACACACACACACACACATATATATATATATATATATATATATATATATATATATATATATATGTTTGATGTTATTTTTCGTCGCTGGGATAGTATTTTTAGATGGAACGGCATTTTTCTCCAGCGGTGGTACTCCTCCTCACTTCTTCCCGGAATATTTCAATGGATTCATCTCCATCTTCTTCAGCCAGGTACTTGTTTCTTCCTCGTTGGTAGCCAAGGGAATGACATTTTTCTCGAACTGGGCTCCTTTTCTCCCCTCTAGCCACAGTATCGGCGGACGAATGGTGTTGAAGCTCCCTGGTGTAGTTGGGATTCTGTCCGTTGGCAGCGCTGATGGTATTGCGCCTTTTTTTTTTTTTTTTTTTTTTTTTTTTTTTCCCTCCTGCTTCTATTATCCTCGCCGTAAAGTTTTATATGTTTGATGTTATTTTTCGTCGCTGGGATAGTATTTTTAGATGGAACGGCATTTTTCTCCAGCGGTGGTACTCCTCACTTCTTCCCGGAATATTTCGATGGATTCATCTCCATCTTCTTCAGCCAGGTACTTGTTTCTTCCTCGGTGGTAGCCAAGGGAATGACATTTTTCTCGATCTGGGCTCCTTTTCTCCCCTCTAGCCAGGGAACGATCTGGGAGATCGAGAAAAATGTCATTCCCTTGGCTACCACCGAGGAAGAAACAAGTACCTGGCTGAAGAAGATGGAGACGAATCCATCGAAATATTCCGGGAAGAAGTGAGGAGGAGTACCACCGCTGGAGAAAAATGCCGTTCCATCTAAAAATACTATCCCAGCGACGAAAAATAACATCAAACATATAAAACCTTACGGCGAGGAAAATAGAAGCAGGAGGAAAAAAAAAAAAAAAAGACGCAATACCATCAGCGCTGCCAACGGACAGAATCCCAACTACACCAGGGAGCTTCAACACCATTTGTCCGCCGATACTGTGGCCAGAGGGGAGAAAAGGAGCCCAGATCGAGAAAAATGTCATTCCTTTGGCTACCAACGAGGAAGAAACAAGTACCTGGCTAAAGAAGATGGAGATGAATCCATCGAAATATTCCGGGAAGAAGTGAGGAGGAGTACCACCAATGCCGTTCCATCTAAATATATATATATATATATATATATATATCAATTTTAACGGGGGTCATTTTCGGTGTCTACTAGGTAGAATCGATAAAGATTTGAAGAAATTTTTCAAAAATTCCGTCATGAGTGCAACCTCAATAGCTACTTTCCTTCGGAGGAAAGTGCTAAAATGAACTCGATACCATAAAATATCTGGCGCAGGTTAATGGTTTTGAAAAAACGTTAATAGAAAAGCTAGTAAAGAAACGCCTCAAAAAGTTGTACGCGATCAATAATGAACATAGTAATTTTTCTTCTCTACTGCCAAAACTTCTCAACTCTTTTCTTAAATAGATATTTTCAAACATTGAATTATAATTATTTCTTTTAATAGTTACAACGAGTACTTATAAATTCTTTTAATATTTTCAATTTTAGTATATGTACATCCGTGCCATGGGCCATGGGTTTGATTTTCACTATGGGCGGTATATATTCTTTTGAAAACAACAAAGAAAAGGCATCAGCCCTATCGTGTCTAGGAAAGTATTGTAATCTGTATATAACTCATCCAAAAATCTGTGTTATATACAAGTGGATGATAAATAAATATTACTTTCAAAAGCAATGGTCCATATGAGGTGATGGTTTTCAAAATGGGTTAAATCCTCTTTTTTGCCAAAAGAATTTTTTTTCACACGGCAAAACTTTTTTGGGTGAAATTCATTAAATTTCATCAAACACAAGCAAATAAATTTTAGTGTGACTTCATAAATATTCATTTCCTAAAGAGATTATACTACCTTAGACGTTTTTTGTGTCTCCTGAAAAGGATGCACTTGAAAATGAAGTTGTAAATCTCGATTGTATTCTGCAATTAAGTACAAGGTGGATGTTTTTGTGACTAGTTTCTTAATTCATATTCTGGTTAAAAAAATGTTGCTGGCACATTATAACATCATAAACATGTGTTAGATATTTTAAAAAATACTTAAATACCATTGATTTTAATTATTGTCATTTTAGGTAAGGGATGTCTGGCGTTCCTCTCGGTCGTCGTTCTCATTGTATCTCTAGCTATAGGATATTTTGTTTACACTCTTGGAAAGGTGCCAGAAATACCAGATATTCATGTTGAGTACTGGGGTCCAGGGCCTGCAAAGCTAGATGATAAAACCATTAAACCCTTCAAAATAAATATACCTGACTCGGTAAGTTTTCAAATTTAGAAAGTAGTATTTTTTTTAAAGGTGGGTCTTAATGCTATTGGCAGAAGACACTATATATATATATATATATATATATATATATATATATATATATATATATATAGGATTTCCAAGACAGATTCAGAATTTTCCATACCAATGTCAGAATTTTTCAAACCAAATTAAGAGTTTTCCAAACCAAATTGAGAATTTTCCAAAACGATTTCAGAACTTTCCATTTGAAATTCAGACTTTTCCATTTCAAATTCAGAATGTAATAAATTTTCTCAAACATACTATCTTGACAATATTTTCAATCGAAAGAAGGCTTGAATGAACCAGTTAATTGTAAATAAAAATAAACTTTGTTCTTCAAAACAGTATTGTAAACAACAGTATAGCAAGTAAACACAAATAAGATAAGAGACATTTAATATTAGATTTAGGAAGTAGGATCAAATGTTAGATTCTGTTTACTTGATAAATCAGTACATTTTAATTATTACATATTATAAATATTTCAAATGAAAATACTTTACATTTTTAATTTCCTACCTACCTACAAAACTAAAAAAGTACCTATTGTAAGAAAGTTAGTCCAAAATTGCATAAAAGAAAATAATAACTAAATTCTGAATTTGAAATGGAAAATTCTGAATTTGTTTTGGAAGATTCTGAATATAGTTTGGAAAATTCCGAATGTAGTTTGGAAAATTCTGAATATAGTTTGGAAAATTCCGAATATAGTTTGGAAAATTCTGAACATAGTTTGGGAAATTCTGAATCTGTCTTGGAAATCCTATATATATATTGTTAAGATTTATTTTTATAAAAATTAATAAAAAAATTTTAATTACTTGAGTAAGTTTTATTATATGAATTTGACTTAATCTCAGGGATTAAAGTTCCGAGTGAATGAATAATATAATATTTATTTTCAGACAATTCTGAGATACAAACATCAATATTAAAAACAATACAAATGACAATAAAAGAATTAACAATTACAAAAAAAATAAATTTTACCTCTAAATTAATTTGCTTCAATACACTGCGCTTCAGTAATTCCTTCTTCAATGTGATACGCTTTATTGCCAGGTCTCGTGCCTAAAATGGATATCTTGAATTCTGGATTCTGTTGTCTTCTCACTCCGTCTTCTATGAATAATAACAATAGACTGCACTCCCTACTCCTCTCAGGATAGCTATGGACTCAAGCTCCGCACGCGACCAACGCTGAGAATAGAGAGACGCTCCGTTCGAGCGGGCTGCTGGGACTCAACTGACGCTTTCTAGCAGGAAAGCTTGGCGTCCTTTTTTCTTAACTTCCGCATTATGTTCGTTCATATATAAAGATAATAATTATGTTTTTCGTAACTTCAAATAATTAATTTATTGTTATCTGAATGTAAATTTAATATGGATATATTGTATACCAGTATTGTCCAAAAATATTATTAATTTTGATCGTATATAATACAATGTTAATTGTATATATGGTTTGTGATTTGCGCGGGTTTTTCAAAATATTGATGGTTATTTGAATTTAAAAATATTTTTGTGAATGTAATATATCATTACAATATATATATATATATATATATATATATATATATATATATATATATACACACACACATATATATACACATGTATAATTTATGTGCCTAAAAAAAGTAATGTATTCATAATTTACGTCAGCTTTTAACAAGAATAATTCATTTAATTCATGATGATCACTTTTTTAAGTGTAAGAGGTCTTATTCTAGAGGATTGTAAGACATTTGATGATCAAGAGTTGAAGAGAAACTGGGATCCTCAGTTTTAATAAATACCAAATGGATCAGAAATTCAATTTCAAAAGATTATAAATAAATATTATTATTAAAAAATTTCATATTATTATGAAAATGTGTCATAAAAAAAAAGGTTTAATTGAGCATAATTAAAGAGTCTTACTGTCTAAATAGGGATTTAGTTTTAATTCAAAAGAGCTCCACTTATGCTTAGTGGATACAGAAGTACTTCAGACATTACTTTCAAATTCCAAGAGAGTTGTTGAATAAAATCAGTCACTTGAATCAATTAATGCCAAATTGACTAGACCATGTTTTCACTTTTTGGGTAGACAGTCTTGATATGGTCCTTGATTTAGCTCTTGAAAAGGCACAGATAACATAAAAAAACTAGTAATAAATGAATTCTAATAAATATTTGACTTATGTGTTGTATTGACATACAACTCTTTGGTAACAATTGTTGTTTTGGATCACGCTGTATGTAGACACATACATAGACACTGATTCCATGAGGCCTGAGGGAGCTCGAACCCCCTAAAAAGTTCGTTTGGGGATGCGGAGCCCCCCCCCCAATAATTTACAAAAATTATTAGTCATATCATGCATTGTAAAATCACAATATGTTGGTATTTTTAATTTTCCTTGTTTGGCAATGATTGTCTTTTAAAATACATTCAGTAATGAGTTAAAACAAATAATTATTGTAGTAGTAAGCAGCTTAACTGAAAAAGAGTGTTGTGAATCATGTTAGTGTTACAGTGCTGTGGGCAACCTTAGAATTTGTCCCGGTGTGCAAACCTTTGGTAAAGAATGGGGCTGGCGGGCCAGCGCTGCTAAAAAACTCACTATTTTCCATCGAAAATTTACAAAATTTCTCGGGGCAAGACCACCGGTATAGGCAATATTTTTTATAAGTCTGCACCCCTGGGAACATAGAACGAGTACACCTTGAATTCTGGAAATACTATTAACCTAGGATTTAAAAAAAAATAGTAATTTTATTATTTAGAAAATAAATAAAATATTATTAATAATTAACCATCAATAAAAGTATTCAAATTTATCAAAATGGTTTATTATATTTTATGCTGATAAAAGATACTTTGGAGGCCCGGTGGCCGTCCGTGCAAAGGTGTATGCACTCAGTGCCTAAGGTCGTGGGTTCGATTCCCACGAGGGGTGGTGGCTTTTCTTTAGAAAAAAGAAAAGGCATCACCCCTATCCTGACTATAAAAAGGGTGGTAACCTATAGATAACCCGTCCTAAAATTTTGAGTTGATTATAAATTGATAATAAAATTTAAATAGGCAATTTGCTTCAAAAATACAGGAATTGTTTGTTTAAGATTCTGATTTGTAGAATAGAAAACAATATTTATTAGAATAAAGATGCTTTTGTGATTTGATGACTAATATATTTCCAAAAATAAACTAGTTTAAAGCTACTTATACTTTGATTAGGAGGTGAAAAGTTTACAAGAGAAACTTGCATCCGCCAGGCCTCTAGTGCCACCGTTGGAAGGAGTTGCATTCAACTATGGAATAAATACTGACTACCTTAAGAGTTTTATAGAATTCTGGAAAACCAAGTACAACTGGCGAGATCGAGAAGCTTACCTCAACTCTCTTCCACAGTTTATCACGCAGATAGGAGGCTTAAAAATTCATTTTATTCATGCTAAACCAGCACCTTCAAAGGCCAAAGGTACTTTTTTTTTAAACAAATTTTACACTTCCTCTTTTCCAAACGTAAAAGGCGCCTCAGAGTATGCTCTTATAAATGTTTTAGGAAAGAGGAGGTTGATTACCACTCTTTTATAGCTGACGATTAACCTCACCTCAAGCTCCTGCAATCTCAAACTTCAATTATCATATTTTCAATTCCCTTCCGCAAATTGTTATTGTAAATGTATAAAAAAGGGGCACAATATACACTTAACACGGGGTGTTCGCAGTGGCGAACCTATTGGCCTGCCAAATGGCGGGCGTTGAACGGTCGTGACACGTGATAGTGCTCCCTCAATTCAGTCTGTGTTTGTCTCGCCACACTGAAACAACTTCTTACCTGTTTATAGGCATATAAAGGGGTTTTCTTCAAACCTGACAGGCCCACCACTAGAATTTTCTATTTTTCAATGCACAACCGACTTTTGTTACGAATCGCTATACAAGAAAAAAATTAAATTTTGGCATTCAGTTCGGATGTTTTTTTTAAAAAAATATTATGTGCATACTATTCATTTAAATATTTGAATTAATTAATTTCCGTTGTTCAGACACCCACAAATTACAATCTCCATGTTTTATACACAACACCAGTAGCATATAAATTGAAAAATTTACATACAAATCAAAATTAACATTTATTATTATTTTTCTATGCAAAGTAATTGTTATTATTATTATGGAAATTGAATGCTTGAAAATCAAAAGCTGGGGAAATGCTTTTCTTAGAATATCCTTCAGTCATGAAAGGGTAATTCCCAGGTAACATATTTTATTGCCTGGTTAATATATTGCACTAGTATTTCTAAAGTGACACACCTCAAAATAAAACTCAACTTAAAATGTGTCACTCTTGCCTATGTAGGGGCCTTAGCATTAAGACAGGAAGGGCGACGACACAAGTGCCCTTTGGTGTACGAGCTCTGAAGCTAGGTACATGCAGTTTTGATAGTTGATAAAGGGATATTTACCATATCTTTCATAGTCATAACTATGACGGTGTGAATAAAACCAATTGTTGAGTTGTAACACTTTAGAAATACTAGTGCGATATCCTTTACACTGAAAAGATATTCAGGTATATGAAAAATCCCTTTGCTCATTATTATTCTTTTCTTTGTTTTTGGAAACAAGGACCTTTCACATCACAGCTCTAAAATCTGATTGAGATATTGTCTCTCACATTCACATACGTACCGTACCCCATAATTCTACTCTCCTCAGTACCAAAAGGTTAAAAATATTATTTGTAAAAAATATTTATTTATTTTCAAGTATGTTCCGTCACTAATTTTACCGATTTTTATATTTTTCACTAGTAAAAAATGCCTGTCGACAGCTGCCATCTGGAAGAGATTCCCTTTCAAACGGCATTGGATAAAGATATAATTTTTGGGAAAGAAATTTCCGCCAACGTGTTAATATCCTCAAACAAAATCTTTAACAAAGCATATTTCGACTAATATAAAATCCATGTTACAATAAAAAAAAAAAAATCAGTCCCGTAACAGGCCACAAGGGCCCAGAGGGGCAGATACTGTAGAGGTATCTGATTCTTGACCGTACGGCACAATAGGGAGATAGTGTGGTCAACACTATGCTCCGGCCGCCTGATTTTCCCCTTGTCTGCTTCGACTGCTGGAGTCTTTAGCACCCAAGGTACCCATTATTAATTAAATTAATTAAAGGCTGGGTGAGCCTAGGGACGATCTGGGGCCCCAAATCCAACCCTCGAACGGCAGCACTAGAAGAAAAAATCTTTAGTGCGCGCTCGGGTTTTGAACCTGGTCCTCCAGTTCATTAGTCGAGTGCTCTACCACTGAGCTAACCTCGCCCCCAAAAATCAGTCCCGTAACAGGCCACGAGGGCCCTGAGGGGCAGATACTATAGAGGTATCTGATTCATGACCATACGGCACACTAGGGAGATAGTGTGGTCAGTACTATGCTCCGGCCGCCTGATTTTCCCCTTGGCTGCTTCGACTGCTAGAGTCATTAGCACCAACCAAGGTACCCATTATTAAATTAATTAAAGGCTGGGTTGGCCTAGGGACGGTCAGGGAGGCCGAATTCAACCGGTGAACGAAGACACTAGAAGAAAAAATCTTTAGTGCTTGCTCGGGATTTGAACTCAGGCCTCCAGCTTATTAGTCCAGTGCTCTACCACTGAGCTAACCTCGCCCCCCATGTTACAATAAGATCAGTGAAAAAGTGATAATGGCCATAAGTAATCATTATGTATGTGGGAAATGAGAATAATCTCTAAGGCCATCACTAAAAGGAGTACGCATCTTGAAGAGGAGTTGTTAATGCTCAGCACCAAATTGCTAATGAAATGTATATATATATAGAAGAGGTTGATGAGGAAATAGAGCTGAACATATAGGTGCCTATTATTGAGGCTAAATGATCGATAATATATAGAGAGAGAAAAAAAATTGAATTGAATTATTTATTTTTGAAAACATAAGAAAAAATATCTCCTTGTGGAGCAGGCGCTGGTTAGCATTTTAGCTTGAAAATAAGACAAAAAAATATTAACTTCTGTGCGAATGAAAATAATAAAAAATACAAGCATGTACAGCTGATGATCGGGCGAATAGTGGCCGCTGAGGGTAAAAAAAAGGATTATAGTCTCGCTTATCTGGTTGATGCTGCGTCTTCCCTGTAGCCGCTGACGCCAGGTTGAAAATTGGAGCTTGACGGGGCTTAGAAGAAGGTGTACTTCCAGAGGATGGATGCAGCAAGCGAAAAAATGTGCTCCTAAGGGCCTCAAGGCTGAACTCATCCTAAGGGAGTCAAGGCTGTACTGACTTAGGGCGGGCAGCTCGCAAATCGGCGCCTTTTCTGTCCTGGGCCCGTAATGTGCTGCCCTCATTGGAAGATTGCACCGTGAGGTGGCGAACTCTCTAGGCTCGAGGGTAAACCATAGAAGAGATAGTGGTGATCCGCAAGAGGATTAAGGGTTGGCTGATAACCGCCTCCGGACTTGTATCTCAGCTGCCAGACTATTCCCCTATACCTAGACGTTACAAGCTTCATTTTAATAATTAAATGTTAGGAAATAAATATTAGCTACTTTTAACCAACATGGTCTCTAACAGGAGTGCTTGTATAAATCTTATAAATCTGCAAGTCACTTAGGAACAAATACTTCACATTATTGCACTTACAGAAACAATAATTATTCAGCGATTACTAATATCAACATTTTGTGAAGAATAACTCAAAAATCTTTTAAGTAATAAACTATTTCACTGTAAATCAGACACAGTGATTTTTTTTTATTCCCTTAAAGATAAATATATATTTTTAATAATTAATTAAACTGTTAGTTTAATTATATTTCTATCAAACTAATGTTAAATCTACCTATAGAACAAAATTTCATCACACAAATAAGATTTTTATTAATTATTTTCAACTGACTTTCTTATTAGGGAATTTATTTTAATCAAATAACTTATGTGATCGTCATTATTTCAAGGCTAAGGAAAGTAATAAGCAATATTACAATTTTCAAGTATTATTATTAGTAAAATTATCAAATAAATAATTGCCACAAGCAATTAGGAACACAACTAGTGTTCATTTATGTAAAGTAATGGTATTCCTTATTTTTTAAATGGTATATACATATTTAATATTTTACGCTCTTAAAAAAAAAAAGTCACTTTTGCTTAGGTTTTGGGTATTTTTTTATTATTTCTATCATTTGAACTGAAAGCTTTTATTTTTTTTTAATTTAAGACAAAAAAAAAAAAAAATCAGTTGTAAATAATAACATTATCCTCTTTATATCAAACTACATGCGGCAGCAATAACTGAAATGACTTAAATTAACTCCACTTATCTATTTGTCACACTTTTTTTTTCTACGAATTATAAACATTTTACCTGACTATTGTACATTTTTGTGTAGCTTAAAAAACATATATATTTTCAGTATAACTTACTGGAATAGCTACCAACATGTTTTTTTTTTTTTTTAAGAGAGATAGAGTTGAAGTTACAGGTTTTAGGAAAAAAATTATGTAAAGTTTAGTTATCGGGTCGTACCATCCGTTATCATATAAAAATTTGATAGTTTTATTTAATTAATAGTTTATTCTGAATTTCTTGAATAAAAAACAATAAAAACATTCAGCTCAAACGGTAGAAACAAAAAAAAAAAAAAAATATATTAAACTAGCTGTTACCCGGCGTGCTACGCTACACCTACTTTCTGCATCTATAAAAGCAAAAATAAATTAGAAACCAAGTAATTAATATTAAAATATGTAACAATTTGAGTTCATTATTTCGAACTCGTGATCTCCGAACTGTGAGTCATAGATGATTTTAACCTAGCCTATGACATTACCCATGTCAAGACCTACCTGTGTGCCATGTTTGGTCAAAATCGGTCAAACTGTGTGGACTTGCATAAGGAACAAACATACTGGCATACAGCTGGTAGACGTTTTTGACCTGGCCTATGACACTTCCTGTATCATGACCTACCTGTGTGCCAAGTTTGGTCAAAATCGGAAGAAGGGTGTGGATTTGTATAAGGAACAAACATACAGACAGACAGCTCATAGAAATTTTTGACTTAGCCTACAAGACTTCCTGTATCAAGACCTACCATTATTCCAAGTTTGGTCAAAATCGGTCAAACGGTGTGGTTTTGTATAAGGAACAAACATACTGACAGACAGGTGGTAGACGTTTTTGACCTAGCCTATGACACTCCCCGTATCACGACCTACCTGTGTGCCAAGTTTGGTCAAAATCGGAAGAAGGGTGAGGATTTTTATAAGGAACAAACATACAGACAGACAGCTCGTAGAAATTTTTGACTTAGCCCATGATACTTCCTGTATCAAGTCCTACCATTATTCCAAGTTTGGTCAAAATCGGACAAACGGTGTGGATTTGTATAAGGAACAAAGAAACAGACAGACAGACACGTGATTTTTATATATATAGATATATTGAAAATGGATAACTTTTGGATAAGGCAATAAAGGTTTTAAATTGTTTGTTTTGACCAAAACTATCACCTCGTGATGGATGATGGTGGACTTACCAGTAACGATATATATATATATATATATATATATATATATATATATATATATATATATTGTTGTGATATCCCAACTATCATTAAGAATTATCTTATTACTTCTTAGTAATATAAAATGATAACTTAACAAAAATTTCCTTAATCTAAATCAAGAAGGCATCTTCACTTGGGAGATCGTCAGTTATTTTTTCTCAGACAGTCAGTTTTGCTACGTATTCTCTGGCCAGCAGGTTGAAGTTTTGGTGTTTTGAAGGATTTTAAAAGAAAATAAATCAAGAAGAATTTATTTGGTTATCAGGTAATTTATGTTATACAGTATACCTTTTATATTATTTTGAGGTAATAAGATTAATATAGCTAGACGTGTTTTATATTTCAAGCTAACTAATTTGTATAAGAACCCAACACGACCCTTTTTAATAATAAAATAAATAATTTCTTTATATTTCCATACACAATTAAATTATTAATAAAATTCAATTTCAAATCTAATTATACTTCGACATATAAATTAAATTATCACACTCTTCTTTGCCCTCCCACTCTCGAGCTGAGAAGCTTTCAGAGTAGGCGCAATCAGTTCTAAGTTATGGTCAACCTATTATGAACCATTTATTAGAGAAGTCGTGTCAGACGACACTCCTAAGGTTCTCAGTCCTAAGTTTAACATACTCTAGTAGCCAGTTTTGTTTCTACATGAATTGGTCTGTGAGTAAAAAACAGAATTCTACTTTACTGCCCAACGAGGTTAATTTTGAACATTAATGTCTATATGAGAGAGAGACTATACATAATAATGGCCTGTGTCCATTTGTGCTTCATCTATAGGAATTTACCATAATGCTAGATGGCTAAATCACAAGTGAATTTCTTAGACCCACCCTTTAGATTCTTGAAGTATAAAAGTTTTTTTTTTATTTAGATCATTGAACATATTTATTTATTATTATTTTATAGTTAATAAAAATGACATCTAACTGGTATGGTAGGTATAGTTAGGTTACACTTTTTGGTGAGACTTTTTCATAACTTTTTTTTTTCACTTTAGTCATCAATAAAGCATATTTATGCTAAACAAAAGCAGTTTCGTAACAGGCCACTAATGGCCCAGAGGGGTAGATACTTTAGAGGCACACTAGGGAGATAGTTTGGTCAGTACTATGCTCTGGCCGCCTAATTTTTCCCTTTGCAGGTTCCCGTTAATTATTAAAAAGGCTAGATGAGCCTAGGGATGATCTGGGAACCCAAATCCTACCCACGAACAAGGACACTAGAAGATAAAAATCCTTAGTGTGCGCGCGGGTTTTGAACCTGGGCCCTCCAGTTCATTAGTCGGGTGCTCTACCACTGAGCTAACCTCGCCCCCTTTACTGACCAAGGGTACTTGTTTTGTTAGGCTTTAAAATAACAGTTTTTACTAACAAATAGTTTTATTCCAGGAAAAACAGTTTTGCCATTATTGCTTTTGCACGGCTGGCCAGGATCTGTAAGGGAGTTCTATGACATAATTCCAATGCTCACATCTCCACGACAAGATTCGGACTTTGTTTTTGAAGTTATTGCTCCATCTCTGCCAGGCTATGGATTCTCTCAAGCAGCCTCAAAACCAGGCCTTGGTCCAGCTCAAATTGGAGCAATATTTAATGAGCTAATGTCCCGTTTAGGATTTGAGAAATATTACATTCAAGGCGGAGATTGGGGTTCGTTGATTGGGAAAACTATGTCCGTCTTGTATCCTAGAAGGTATGTATTTGCATATTTGAAGGAAATATCAGAATGCCTATGGTCAATATGTATCTAATGATCATTTTATGGATTTTTAACATCATTTTTTTTTTAGCATATTAGATAGTAAGGAGACCCGATGGCCGTGAGGGTTAAGGCGTGAGCACTTAACACTCCGTGCCAAAGGTCGTGGGTTTGATTCCCACTAGAGGTGGTGGCTTTTCTTTCGAAAAAAGAAAACGCATCACCCCTATCCTGGCTAGAAAAGGGTGGTAACCTATAGATAACCCGTCCTAAAATTTCGTAGTTAATAATAAATGGACGTTAAAATTTAAATAAATAAATATTAGACAGTAAACTCCTCCTATTCTTTGCCCTGAATCCATGTGCCTTCAGCATTAAATGCATGCAAAAGTAAATGAAACAAAGCAACTATAATTTCAGTTTTCTTGCAACACGTACCTATCTAAAACTAATGACAAACATGTACTTTCAAAAGCTAACTCAGCTAAAGTGGAAATTTATTATTTTGCACAAAGTTTAGCTGATTGTGGCCCTGTGTTATCAATAATTTATTTTATAAATTGCTGAAGGTCATACATTTGAAACACTTCCAACTTCTCACTGGTATCCTTTATTAGGTGCTCTATACAGAGTATATCCCTAGCAGATAACAATATTCAGGGCGGTAAAACTAGATAGAAATGGTGCCAACCAATAGTTTCTATCTGCTTTTGTTCCATACTCATGCTGTTCTAGAGGTTAATTCGAAAAAAACAAAACATGTTTTTTGTATAAAATCCCCAATTTTCTCCACTTGTATTTAATTAATGTTATCACTTACTCTAAACTTTTGCCAAAAATTGGTTTCATGTCATTCATATGCATAAATGTTTTACAAGAACAAATACTTTGTTTTCCTATCTGTGTGTCTTAGACAAACGATACATCTACCAAAAAGTCTGTCCTGGTTCTGGTGTTCTTTTCCCGGTCATTTTGGCCGCCTGATGTATTTGGGAATTGAAGATTCTGCTGCTCTCTTTTCAAGTCGTAGTACAATCAGTGTAAGCCCAATGTCCCTAAAAAAATTGACTCTCTCTAGAGTTCTTGGTAGGATTATTTGCTATTTATATTGACTGCATTAATGTCGCAGGATTCTAAAGAAAACAGTTAAAAGCCACGCCGAGCTACAGGATATGTAGTACACCTTTTGCCATTATGCCTACACCAGCTTGGTAGATTATAAAGTGTTATTACTTTGACCTTCTTTTCATTTCAGTCTGCCCTAGTAATTCTTCATCCAACTGTTCACAGTCAGTTTCATGCAATGCTCTTTCAATGATATCTCCTCCCTCTTCATCGGAATCAATAAACTCAACTTCTCCATCCTCTTCGCACACTTGTAGAAAAAGCTTCTTGATTCTCTCCATATAAAATGCCAAATTGTGGTCTAAACAAAGAATTCTATTTTTATTAGTGTAATGTAAGTAGGAATGTGGGGTGTTATGAGCACCCCAAGACAATAAAAGAGCCGAAAGACAAACAAAGAAACGTTAAAGAAAGTTTTATCTGACGCCAGTGCCACCTCAATATGAACACTGCTGCTATTTAGGAAGGCACCAAAGAGATAAAAAGGATTGTAAATCTATAAATGGAAAATATAGAGTAAATTGTCTTGGTGTGCTGAGAACATACCACCTCCCAACTTAAAGGTTTAATTAGGAAGACCTAAGTAAGACAGCAGTATAACACAGCTGTGAGGAAAGCTAAGAGAGAGTCATGGAGGAAATTCTGCACGGAAGTGAACAGTGCTACGGAATACTCAAGACTCCTTAAGGTACTAGCCAACAGCCCCATAAAACTTATTGGGACTGTTAAGAAGGCTGATGGCTATACGGAATCATTGGAAGAAACTATGAATTATATCCTCGCTACTCATTTTCCAACTAGCGAGGTGGCTAGCTCAGACGAAGGAGATGAGTATCCTATCAGACGAGGAAATCCGGAGGCATGGAGACATTCGAGAGAGATTTCAAGGCTGCACACGTCAGATGGGCCATTGGGACGTTTAAACCATATAAATCACCGGGCCTAGACGGTATATATCCCGCCTTCCTGCAGCATGGGGTAGATATACTCATGCCAACGCTCCTAAAACTCTTTAGAAGTAGTTTGGTTATGGGACACATTCCTCGGACCTGGAGAGTGGCTAAACTCTGTTTTATCCCCAAACAGGGAAGAGTGTCACACTTGTTTGCAAAGGACTACTGGCCGATTTGTCTATCATCCTTCCTACTGAAGACACTGGAGAAGATCATAGATAGGCATATTAGAGACACTGCGTTAAGACGGAACCCCTTTAACGAACAACAATATGCGTACCAGTCTGGCAAATCATGTGAATTGGCTCTCCACCATCTCGTGTGCAGACTGGAGCGAGCATTACAGTACAAGGAAATTGCTCTGTGCGCATTTCTTGATGTGGAGGAAGTCTTCGACTGCACCCCTATTAAGGCAGTTGAAGAAGCCATGATCGAGAAGGAGGTTGAGGAATTTGTCCCTTATTGGACTGTCAACCTTCTGAAGAACCGTATTATTAGGTTGTATGAGGGAAACTACTGTAAGAACATTATACGTAGGATAGGATGTCCCCAGGGAGGCGTCCTGTCACCTCTCCTGTGGTGCTTAGTGGTGGATACACTACTGACGAAGCTGAAGAATCAGGGTTTCTCAGCACAGGCGTATGCAGATGATCTGGTAATTACGGTGGTAGGCAAGGTGCAATCAACCGTGAGTGAACTGCTGGACACAGCACTGAATTCAGTGGACGAGTGGTGCCAGGAAAGGCACCTTAGAATCAATCCACAGAAAATTACTCTGGTGCCATTTACGATGAAGAGGAAACTGGGTGGATTGGGCATATCTAGTCTATCAGGTCACAACTTAATTTTTTCCAAGACAGTGAAGTACTTGGGTGTTACTTTGGACTCTAAGCTTAACTGGAAGGAGTACATCTGCAAGACTGCAGGAAGAGCCACACAAACCCTGCGGGCCTGCCGGAGAGTGGTGGGAAACAATTGGGGCATCACCCCTAAAGGTATGCACTGAATTTAAACAATGATTCAAAGGAATTGGCAGGATCCAATCCTTTGCATGCCATCGGACTTTCAGTACCAGCACTTCTTCACCTCGAGTTTTACAACAGTGATTAAGCCGAGGAAGCAGCGCTGGAGCACAAGGTAACACCAAGCCAGGTGGATCGGTTCTGCTACACAGACGGCTCAAAAACTGAATCTGGCACAGGAGCTGGTGTTTGGATTCAGGGGTCCACACACAACATTGCCCTGCCACTGGGGAGGTTTGCTACAGTATTCCAGACTGAAGTCACTGCCATTGGCGCATGCGTAGACCTTATGATTAGCGGCTCTCCCAAAGACAAGCGCTTTACCATATTTTCTGACATCCAAGCGGCCATAAGAGCTCTATCCATGAACAGGATCAAGTCAAAGGTAGTACAACAATGCAAGGACAGCCTAAACACACTGGGACTACGTAACAAAGTCAGACTAGAGTGGGTTCCAGGCCACTCTGGTATCCAGGGCAATGAAAGAGCTGACGATTTGGCCAATATCGGCGCAGCGACAGTCCCCCTATCACCAGAACCTCAATGCGGGATTGCACCAGCAGTGGCTAGATTTAAGTATTAGAAGGTGGGCAGAAGCTGAGCACAGGAGGAAGTGGTGTTGCAGCTCCACCCAGAGACAGGCGAAGCTGTTCCTTTCCTTTGTTGATAAGAAGAGGACGGAAGCTCTCCTCAATCTGTGCAGGTCTAAGGTAAGACTAGTAACAGCTCTCCTTACAGGACACTGCAGAATGCACCGGCACCTCTACTCCATGGGGCTGACTAGGACTACATGGTGCAGACTGTGCCTTGAAGACGACGAGACGCCGCATCACATCATATGCAGATGTCCAGCACTTGCAGCTAAGAGATATCTGCATTTTTGTGCAGACTTCATAGACGACCCTAGAAGGTTACCTGAATTGAACCTTAGGACTCTCTTAAGGTTCATGACTGATACAGACCTGTTGGTGTAACAGGCCGGCTTGTCGGGTGGCACAATAGGCCTTGTAGGCCTCGGTGCAGTTCTTTCCGGGTTTTCTCCGGGCACCAGTTCCTAATCCTAATCCTAATCCTAGGAAGACCTTCCACAGATCGGAGACCAGGTCCAGACTATTAAAATAACTATGGTCGTCAATCAGCTGTATGGTAGTGAAATAGTTAAAAATCTATTTCCAACAAAAGCTTCCGTCATGAAATAAATATAAAATAAAACACAACTGATATAAATATTCCTAAATATCGTTTGCTATATAGAAAATGAATACTTTAAATATTTATATATTCTTTTTATTAACTGTAATTGTCTTTTAAATTTTCAATGTATTTGACGATATTTAGAAATATTAATTAGGAATAGGTCTTCATTTATTTAAATAATTCTTTAATGATAAAAGCTTTCTCTGAAAATTGATTTGTAATCATGAAACTATTGATTATAAACAGCTTGTTGACAACAGCCGTATTAATTTTATTAGCCTGGACCAGCCCTATTTGTGAAAGGTCATGCTAGGTTAAGGCTCAAATAAGAAAAGGCCTGAAAAGGCTCTTGAAGAAACAGGTAGAGTTTCTAATAAAGGATATTAGTTAGAAGTTGAAATATTTTAAATATAAGACCTTCTGCCATTTTCAGAATAAAATAATTTTTTTAATAATTGACTCATCTGTTTATAACAAATAGAAAAGAGCAAAACATTTATGTTTATTGTAGCCTCTGTCTTGCTAAGGAATGTGCAGTTTACGGTGCCCCCCCGGAAAGACTTCTTTTAATTTTATTGAATGAGATAAATATAATTTATCACTGATTTTTCTAATCAGGGCAGGGTCCTTTTAAAAGAAGTTCATGAAATTCACCCGACAGTAAGTTGGTAAACAAAATAAATCTGTAAATCCGTTATTCTTTACAGGGTTACTGGATATCATTCCAACTTCTGCATACCTGGAACAATGAGCTCCAAGTATAGAGTTTTCTTGTCATACCTTTTCCCATCACTCTTCATTAAAAGTGATAAGCAACAGGGCTTTAAGGAACAATTTGTTGATACATATATTCTAGAAACTGGTTACTTTCACATACAAGCAACAAAACCTGATACAGTCGGTAAGTAAACTTAAATTTTTAATGATAATTAGGCCTTAAATGTATAATATTTTAAAGCTAAAATATTTGAATAAACATCTTAATCTACCGACGAGGTGGCTTATAATAATTTGTATACTAGTAGACATAAAATATTTAGAAAGAAAAAACAAATATCTTCTTTTTTTCTTTTCTGGTTACCAACCTTCCTAAACATCCATGTTGCAGCAGGGAATTCTCTCAACGAGCACTAAAATGAGAAAAGTCCCCACTGCAAGTGGGGCGACTCAAACCCCATCTCTTGCATGAGATTACAAGGCACTATACACAAGACCACGGGGAAACCCAAACAACAATTATCATCTGAATTATTCTTACATCAGCTCCTCCAAAGAGTCCTACTTTATATATATATATATATATATATATATATATATATATATTTATGGGGGCGATGTAAGCTCAATAGTAGAGCACTCGACTAATGAACTGGAGGACCCAGGTTCAAAACCTCAGCGCGCACTGAAGATTTTCATCTTCTAGTGTCGTCGTTTGAATGTTGGATTTGGGGTCCCAGATCGTCCCTAGGCTCACCTAGCCTTAAATTAATTTAGTAATTAATTTCCAAGAAATAGGTAATAACAGAAATTGCTCAAAAATAAGATATAAACTAGTTTTTATCTACAATTGTTTTTTAGCATAATTTGTGAATTACAGTCATAATTTGTAGCAAGCATTTTCCTAAACCTGTCTTCACAATTTTATTTATACATTAACATATATAGCGTTTGAATACATAAATAAAATTAAATTGCAGAGCAGATTCTGTCATGGATTCATAATATTTTTCTAAATTTGTCTATTCCTTTAATTTAAACTCCCCCCCAATCCTTGGAATTGTTCGTCTTTGATTTAGGAGCATGTAGTGACATTTTTAAAAAACCCAAAATATGATATTTTCTGGGAGGAGGTCAGTTTTCAGAGGAATTGTTTTTAACTTCTTAGATCACCTATTAATACAGTTGTCTAAAATTATCATAAAATTCTCACTTTTCGTCACGGGTAAGGATATGATAAAAAATGTGTACATTTTTAATCGAGAAGAAGTTGTTATCTAAACCAGTTTAACAGCACCTGGACGTTTCTGATGTAACCATTTGACGAGCTTTTTATTTTTTTCCATCGCTTTTATTTAGTTTCGGGGAAATGTAGAGGTTTTTAGCAATTTCTAAACTGGTTTCGAGTGTTTTGATTATTTGTCCAGTCAAATAATACATTGTACCTTGCAAAAGGTGGTGTATAAGATTTGTTTTTTGACATTCTTACTATGTTTTATATGTAAAAATTAAAAAAAAAAAAAAATTTCTACCCCACCTTCTGCAAGATTGGCCCTTTTTTTCCATACCTTTTGACTAGACTATATGTATTGAACCCTTTAAAGGCTTGGTGGATCTGAAGACAGTACGGGATTCTTACGAAGGGGAAATAAATAATTGTCAAACTCAGAGAAAACGGAACAGAACAGTGCCATTGCAGTGTTCATGACATAAAATAATAGCACAATAATAATATAACCATAATTATTATGTTTATATTATGTTAAATATATAAAATATAATACTTAACATAATATAAAATGTTAAGCAATAAATAATAAAATGTGTTACATTATTATCTAACATCTGAATGCCTGTCATTTTTCTCAGGTGTTGCTCTAAGTGATTCTCCTGTTGGATTGGCAGCATACATTTTAGAGAAATTTTCAACCTGGACAAATAAAAAACATTTAAATTTGCCCGATGGTGGATTGGATACTTACAATAAAGTCGAGCTTCTAGACAACCTTATGATCTATTGGTTCACCAATTCCATTACAACTTCCATGAGGCTCTACAGCGAAGTTTATAGCAGGAAATACAGAAGTCTGGATTTTGACAGGTATTCTTAAAGGGAGAAAAATAATATTTATAATAATTTGGATTTGTTACATTTCGAATGAGTGCGACCATTAAAGCTGCAGAAACCAATAAACGAAGTTGTCCAGGAAATGATTTACAATACTATAAAATATTTTATTTAAAAAGGGACTTCAAGGTGCTTTTACCCTTGCGTATTTAGACCAAACTGGATCTTTTGTGACTTGCACCCATTAATCACACCCTCTCAATATTGCAGCTCCTCGGAAAACGATTGAGTTCCTTGGAAATAGCCTCAGCTATTGCCAACTGAACATGATTTACTTTGAGGCTCACGACACCCTCTTTAAATGTTTTAAGCTGAACTTTTCCACCCTCAGACAAAACTAAGCATTCTTATCCATTTCATTATTTTCCCAACGAGCAATCTTAGCATTGCAGCCTTATTCATAATAAAGCATGGTCCTATATAAGGATGGGCTGCCCCCTCCCAAAATAGGTAAAAATGTTTCATAAAAATAAATTAAATAAGATCACTTAGTTCAGAAAAAATAATTTTTATTAGGTATAATAGCGTTTTTTACGGTGCATCAAAGTCTAGGCCATTAGCGCCTACATCCAGGGTGCAGCAAGGAATGTTCCCAACGAGCCGTGAGATGAGAAAATTCCTGCTGCCGGTGGGAATCGAACCCACCATCTCCCACATATGAATCTAAAGCGTTAGCCACTAGAACACGGGGAGACCCAATTGCCTAACTATTCCAAGTTCTAGATTGTTAGTATTCCATATCCCCACAACTATTTTCTATATACGCCCGTGTAATAAATAAAACATCAAACTTACACAAATTTCAAGATTAAATTTTCAACTACCTACTTTGGAGACCATTTAGTTTGGTAAGATTTGCATAGGGAATTATGGCTATGAAAAATATTTTAGGGGAGAAAGTACTGATACAAATGATGCCAGTTTCAATCTTGTAGCCCAATGCAGTCCAGAGATAATTATCTCTATTGATTATAATCAATTTAATGCGAACGTCTTCAAAGCAAAAAAACACTGGGTAATTCAAACAAAGATGGCCGCCACACTAAACCGGTGTAAGATAAAGTTTTAAAAAAAAATTGTTTTGAACTTCCCGTTTGTGTAGTAAAAACATATAAAAAAAAAATTAAAAATGATCAAGAACCAACTTATTAATTTGTTGGACTACTACATAAGGATTGACCCTATGTTTTTATGAATAATATTTTTTTTTCTATTATTTAAAAGCACATCATCTTTGTTTCAGCATTCCTGTAACGGTGCCTACTGGATGTGCTGTTTTCCCCAACGAATTGTTGTACTATCCACCTGAAGTGTTGGAAGCAACATATCTGAATCTTGTTTCTGTAAATGAAATGCCTAACGGTGGCCATTTTGCAGCTTTTGAAGTTCCGAAAACTTTAGCCGATGACGTACACGCTTTTGTTAAATCTTTGAAGGCAAAAACGAAAGGAAAGAAGTAAACAATATTTAAGTAAGAGTAAAAAAAAATGTCACCACTAATTCCAGAACATTAGTCTGTTATGTTAGTAATTTAAAAGCAGTGGCAAAACTCACGAAGAAGTATATTATCACAAGATATATGGACATATACCTTATTTAGATAATTTTAAAGTTTATATATGTATATATATATATATATATATATATATATCATTCACAAATTTTGAATGTGATATTAGCTTAAATGATGTAAAAGTAATTAACTTTTATAATTGCGATACAGAATGTTTATAATACAAGTGTCTTGATTAGTGATTTCATCTTATTCTACAACCAACAAATTTGGTTTTATAAAATAATTTTGGAAGTATCAAGAGAAATGTTTATCATTAAGAGTTCTGATGAAATTTGCCAATTATGAGTTTTTTGTTATTTCTTTTTTTTATTATGTTTTAAATCAGGATTACAAAAAAAAGGAAAAAAAAAAGAAAAGAAAAATGTAATACCTTGTTTATTCTTCCCACCTCTCCTAGATTACAAGAAAACAATTGGTTGAGTTTTTTCAATAGTGGAAATTTAACGATCCATAAAACATCATGGGAACGTTAAAATATTGTATCCATACTACGTGATTTTTTTGTCAACCAGATAATATTCTTAAAACAATCAAGATTAGAAAAAGAAGTTGTTGAATTAGATTTTCCTTGCCCTTCAGTAGGTTGGTCTCATTTTGTAACATCATTTGGCGTGTGGAGGATAGAGTACTCCCCATGTATGTTTGATGATGATTAATAGAGTAGTTGTGTATGTATATATATATATATATATATATATATATATATATATATATATATATATATATATATATATACATACACACACAAATTTCTTAATATTACATATTAATAAATATTTATACAAATTAGTTTACTTATCCATCCTAGGCCCAGATGGATTGAGTTCTCACGCCCGGCAAAAAAAAAAAAATTGTAACTTCAACACATAAAAAACATGTTGACACGACCAGAAGGCCTTCAGCTTTTGTCATAAATGTGATACAAGGGTCAAACTCTCCAAAGGCATTTTAATAAGTTCCCATGAGAATAATGCTGAATGTATTGCCTCATTAGAACAGTGATAAGAACTAACTTTATCAGAAATATGGAAAAAAAGGTCAAAATCTCCGAAGGCTTTACTAGTTTATTGCAGATTAAACTTTTAAATACCTTCATCTTCAGTGGCCTTTCGCCTAAGGGTACTCGCATAGTGAAGAGGTAGAGGTAGAGGGAAGAGGTAGAGGTTTTGATAGAGGGAGGGTGGCATACTGAAGAGGGATACCGCGCTGCTTTTCCAGTTGAAGATGATGTCTTCAACTGTGTTGCAACAAGAGAGGTAGTTAGGATAGTTTATTTTTTTACAATGTTAAGTGACAGTAGTGAAGATAGGGATGACATGTCGACAGCGGGTAAATGGTGGATAATTGGCACTTTAAGTAATCGAGATTTTAGTGTTCATCCCATAAATCAAGTGCGAAAAGATTTGGGAGAACATCGGCATATTTTTTTGCAACTTAAAGAATACCCAGACAAATTTCAGGAATACATGACGATGACTCCTGAAACATTTGCGACAACATATCACTATAAGCCTACCAGTACTATGCAGTTCAGCTGCTACAGCCTCCTTCCAGTCTTTCTCATACAAATGACGGTTGTGATGGTTTTTATGCCATCTGATGAATCTGCACCGCGATAGTTAAATCTTCTTTCATTTCACTACCGTTAATAGTTATTCACAATCCCAAAACACTAATCTCAAATTTTCTATAGTGAAAATACTATACAAACGACCACACGTGAAGCAGAGGGTGGAATGGGATAGTAGTGGACTTGAAAGGACCAATCACGGAGAAGCAACGTCATAGACCGCTCGAAAAGACAATTTTGTCTTTAAAAGCGGGCGGGCGGGACCTCCTGGAGGCCCGCGAGGTACACCCCTACCTCTATCTCTTCACTATGCGAGCCCCCATTAGAAACAATGTGTTTGTGTTACATAGAGGTACCTCAACCTCTACCTCTTCACTATGCGAGCCCCCATTAGAAACAATGTGTTTGTAAGTAAAGATGGAATGGTTGGGATTCGGCTAAATAAACCTCAATATGATTTTGTTTTAAAAAAATCTATATTTCGGACGTTTCGGTTACTCATTGGTAGCCTTCGTCAGCTAAAATGACAAAAAAAAAAAAAAAAATTAATACAAAAACAAAAAAAATTATAATTGTGATAGGTAACAGAACTATAGATAAAATTAACTTATAAAAGAACATATCGTCTTAAATTCTTAGAATGAGTAGAATGAAAAAGTAAATAGGTACAATAATTGATTTTAATAGTAGACATTGTATTACACTTACGTGTGGATCACTTGGATGTGGTTTCATGACACTTGGACACACCGGACCTCCACAACGATTTTAATAGTAATTAGTAACATATATATATATATATATATATATATATATATATATATATATATATATATAGAGAGAGAGAGAGAGAGAGAGAGAGAGAAATTTTAACGGGGGTCATTTTCGGTGTCTACTAGGTAGGATCGATAAAGATTTGAAGAAATTTTTCAAGAATTCCGTCATGAGTCCAACCTCAATAGCTACTTTCCTTCGGAGGAAAGTGCTAAAAGAAGGAAAAAAAAGAAGAAAAATCAAGAAGAAATGGGTAATAATCAAAAAGAAGAAATTGAACATAGAATAACACTACCATACGTCCGAGGCATTAGTGAAAAAATTGGCAGACTCTTCACAAATTGCGGAGTAAATTGTGCTTTCCGACCTCTAGGCAAAGTAGACGATTGGCTCGGATCGGTGAAGGATAAACAGTGGTTTAAAACAAAGGTGTCTACGTCCTTCCATGTGACTGTGGAACAGTCTACGTAGGACAAACAGGTAAAAATAACGTAATGAGGCCCCAAATCAAATACGAAGGGCATAGGACAAGACCCGGAGTAGTGGGGATAGGAAGAAAACCAAGCTATCTGCTGACGTATATGCCACGACGCTGAGCCCGCGGAACACATCTCTCGGACGCATATACCTCGACACTGGGCCCGAAATGTTTAATAGTTCTGGGCTTCCATGTAGCATGTAGTATAACACCTTCATCCGATTGAGAGTCAGTACAGCGAAGTTCCGAACTTATCTTTAGTGCCATTTTGAAAGATTGAAATGACAACAGTTATTACTTTAGTTATAGCCCTGCCACGAAGAAAAGAACCAGGTAGTGCGCTTGCGGTGCCTACAGTCCATGTGGGGGAAGGCCTAGCTCCCCTGCGGCCACGCCCTTTCTGGTTCTTTTGTTTGCGGTCGGACTAGAGACCTTTCCTTAAATAATTTTGAGGTCCCAGATACATGAAAGATGGCCTGGGACCCTTACCTGTAATAATGACCCGGACTTCACAACGTTCGTTCTAGGCAAACACTTGTACCAAAAAAATTCTCATTTTCTTGTCTTCTATACAATACTAATTTTACTGATAAATTCAACTAAAAAAATTAATTAAAATGTGAGTTAAGCAACTCCAAAACCCCGTTAAAAACAACAAAACAAATACAGTTGAAGTTTTAAGGACTTATCTCTCCGATTGACATCGCCTAATCAAAAATTACTTCAGGATCTTTTTGGTAGAGAATTTAGTAAGCTTTCGAATGGTAAACATCCGCTTACCAAAATTTCTAAAGGTGTTCGTGTCTGTTAATAAAATTTTTTTTCTAACCCTTTCTTAACTCCAAACGTAACAAAAATTTAAACATCTTTGTTTATATGAATTTGAAACATGCGGAAAATATTTTAACTGAGTACCATAATTCTAAGTACCCAAACCGAAAATGTATTCAACAACTATTTTTCCACTTTTTTCGAAAACGGTTAAAGCTGTCGCCTTAAAAATGGGTTCATACGTTTACCTAGGCCAATAAGCTTATAAAACGAGTACTTGTAAGCATATGATGTAAGCGTGACGATTTTGTTCGCGCGAATTTCGCTCCAAAAACCATGTTCCGGTGGACGGATTCTGCTGGTTAACGAACGTGATCTTTCAAATTAGACGAAAGATTTTTGTACCGAATTACATCAAAATCGGACCATTTTTCAGGCAGCTCCAGTGCGAACAGACAAATACACATACACACACACTTATATATCATAGGCGGCTCTAGACAAACATTTCTGGGGGGCTAATTTAGTATGGGCTTACCTGCCTGGGGTTGCAGAATGTTATAACCAGGCACCGGGAAAACATTAAGGAAGTATATGATAAACTAAGAACAATCATAAATTAGAATTTATAACTATTAATTTGCCTAAACAATTTATTTTTTTTATCTTAATCGATAAATATTCTGAATTTTCATTCTGGGGGGGCTAAGCCCCCAAGCCCACCCCTTCAGTCGCCACTGATATATATATATATATATATATATATATATATATATATATATATATATATATATATATACGCACACAAATTTGAACCACCCTTATTTTTGTTGTCTAGGGTTCCAGAAACATAAAATTTTCTAGTAAACACTTCCAGATTGCGTCATTAGGTCAACCTTATAAGCGGGTTTCCGCCCTATAGAGGGAGGGACCACCGCGCTAAAAGATAAATGAGTGAGAAGCTCAACAACCTCTGCGCCTACGTTTTATATGCCCTCAGAATCCGTGCTTTTATCAGATTCGATTAATTTCTTTTGTGGCTGTTTCTTTAATGTAGGACTGAATGTGCAAAACTGAATTATTTTAAATTTAATTTGGGTGACTTATTATTATTATTTATTATTATTATTTATTTATTATTATTATTATATATATGTATATATTTGTTTCTCTCTCTTCTTCTTTTCTTTTTATTTAGGTATAAATTTTTCATTATTATAAAACTAGTATTATATTTTATAATTTTTATGTAAAGTTATATTATTTTAAGCACATTAAGTGGCCTCCCTGTAAAAAGTTAAAACTTAAATACAGCTTTTATCTATCTATCTATCTATCACTTCCAGATTGCGTCATTAGGTCAACCTTATAAGCGGGTTTCCGCCCTATAGAGGGAGGGACCACCGCGCTAAAAGATAAATCAATCGTTTAGGAGTGAAGGTTTTCCTGAAAACCAAGCTATAAATGAGCCACTAGCGGTCGTTATCTTTATTTTCTTGCAGTGAAACTAGCTGAAACATTCGGAACTGAGATTGATGTATTCTGAAGAGCAGCATAAGTGGAGTAGTGGAAGTGATTATTATTTAATGTTCATATTAATTTTAACGATAAGCGTTATTAGTCTGTCGGTAATATCTTTTATAATCTGCGTAATACGGTTGATTTCACATGATGTCCTTCAGCAACTGATAAATTTAATAATAAACTTTTTTTTACAGTCATTAACTTTCTGCATCTAGACCATTAAGAAAGTCAACCTGTTGCAGGTGGGGCTCGACCCCCATCTTCGCATTAGAATCCAAGGCGTTAAAATGAACTTATGATTTAAATTATATCATCCAATTATAATTACATTTATGATACTCTACTAACCCACTCTCACTTGATATCAAAACAAGACATACCACTGTGTACACAATGTAATTCCACTTATCAGTAAAACACTTATTATGCCCCTCAGCCCTCATTTCCGGAGTATGGAATACTAACAATTTGGAACTTGGAATAGTTTTAGGCAACTAAAACGCTATTACACCTATAATAAAATATTTTTTATGAACTAAGTGAACTTATTAAAAAAAATTTTAAGGGTTTTATGACACATTTTTACCATCAAATAAAAATTTGGGGGGCTGCTGCCCCCTCGGCTCCCCTTATATACACCCAAGTCCACATTACATGAATGAAGAGGATGGTAGTCCACACATAGACACTATCCTACAGTTTCTACGAAATACACATTTATATCAAGACGTATAACAGAAGCATATACACATGATTCTTTGATTTTTAAATTTTATGTGTACAAACGAAGACGAATACAATCGCTAGTTTTTTATTTATATTATTTTTAGTTCCTTACGATTTTGGACTTAATATTTGTTCTTTCATTTAATTTCAATTTTGTTTTCCATTTTTTAGAGTGTATTGTTTTTAATTTTTAGTTGCAATTTTACATTTCATGTTATTTACTTCATACAAAATCTAGCTTGTACTCTGCTTGTTCAATAGTGCAAACCGCCTATGTTGCGTGCTCTATGATTGATGATGATTAATAGAGTAGTTGTATATATATATATATATATATATATATATATATATATATATATATATACATACACAAATTTCTTAATATTACATATTAAGAAATATTTATACAAATTAGTTTACTTATCCATCCTAGGCCCAGATGGATTGAGTTCTCACGCCCGGCAAAAAAATTTGTAATTTCAACACATAAAAAACATGTTGACATGACTACCCTTAGGGTAGGGGCATGGTGAAGAGGTAGAGGTAGAGGTTTTGATAGAGGGAGGGTCGCATGGTGAAGAGGGATACCGCGCTGCTTTTCCAGTTTCACATGATTTGAGAGTGAGTATTCAACTGTGTTGCTAGAAGAGAGGTTGTTAGGATAGTTAATTTTTTTACAATATTAAGTGACAGTAGTGAAGATAGTGATAACATGCCGACAGCGCGTAAATGGTGGATAATTAATGCACCGCGATAATTAAATCTTCTTTCATTTCACTACCGTTATAGTTATTCACAATCCTAAAATACTAATCTCAAATTTTCTAGAGTGAAAATACTACACAAACGACCACACGTGCAGCAGAGGGTGGAATGGGATAGTAGAAGACTTGAAAGAACCAATCACGGAGAAGCAACGTCATAGACCGCGCTGTAGACCGCTCGAAAAGACAAACAATTTTATCTTTAAAAGCGGGCGGGAAAGACCTCTAGGAGGCCCGCGCGGTTCACCTCTACCTCTACCTCTTCACAATGCGAGTGCCCATTACAAACAATGTGTTTGTGTTACATAGAGGTACCTCTACCTCTTCACTATGTGCCTGCCCTTAAGGGCGCTTCACTCGCATAGTGAAGAGGTAGAGGTAGAGGGAAGAGGTCGAGGTAGATGTACCTCTATGTAACACAAACACATTGTGATGATTAGATAGTTAGCCGTCGAGGTGATAAGTAAAGATGGAATGGTTGGGATTCGGCTAAATAAACCTCAATATGATTTTGTTTTAAAAAAAATCTATATTTCGGACAGCCTTCGTCAGCTAAAATGGCAAAAAAAAAAAAAGAAATTAATATTAAAACAAAAAAAATTATAATTGTGATAGGTTACAGAACTATAGATACAATTAACTTATAAAAGAACATATCGTCTTAAATTCTTAGAATGAGTAGAATGAAAAAGTAAATAGGTACAATAATTGATTTTAATAGTAATTAGTAACATTAATTGATTTTACAAAGAAATAAGAAACTACATACCAATGACAAATATAGTAGCTAATAGTAACATTAATAAATTTTACAAAGAAAATAGGATACTACATACCATTGGAAATGCCGAGCGGCAGAGGAAGACCAAGGTAGGCAATTAAGTAACCATTGTGAAAGTGTCTAAGGAAAAAGGAATCTACTGGAGTATATGTAGCTGAAAACAGCAGGTGGTGGGAGAAATGTCGGTAAGGATCAAAAGGCATGTTTATGACATGTTTATAATAAGTCATATAGTTCATAATAAGTGTTTTACTGATAAGTGGAATTACATTGTGTACACAGTGGTATGTCTTGTTTTGATATCAAGTGAGAGTGGGTTAGTAGAGTATCATAAATGTAATTATAATTGGATGATATAATTTAAATCATAAGTTCATTTTAACGCCTTGGATTCTAATGCGAAGATGGGGGTCGAGCCCCACCTGCAACAGGTTGACTTTCTTAATGGTCTAGATGCAGAAAGTTAATGACTGTAAAAAAAAGTTTATTATTAAATTTATCAGTTGCTGAAGGACATCATGTGAAATCAACCGTATTACGCAGATTATAAAAGATATTACCGACAGACTAATAACGCTTATCGTTAAAATTAATATGAACATTAAATAATAATCACTTCCACTACTCCACTTATGCTGCTCTTCAGAATACATCAATCTCAGTTCCGAATGTTTCAGCTAGTTTCACTGCAAGAAAATAAAGATAACGACCGCTAGTGGCTCATTTATAGCTTGGTTTTCAGGAAAACCTTCACTCCTAAACGATTGATTTATCTTTTAGCGCGGTGGTCCCTCCCTCTATAGGGCGGAAACCCGCTTATAAGGTTGACCTAATGACGCAATCTGGAAGTGTTTACTAGAAAATTTTATGTTTCTGGAACCCTAGACAACAAAAATAAGGGTGGTTCAAATTTGTGTGCGTATATATATATATATATATATATATATATATATATATATATATATATATCAGTGGCGACTGAAGGGGTGGGCTTGGGGGCTTAGCCCCCAGAGAATGAAAATTCAGAATATTTTTCGATTAAGATAAAAAAAATAAATTGTTTAGGCAAATTAATAGTTATAAATTCTAATTTATGATTGTTCTTAGTTTATCATATACTTCCTTAATGTTTTCCCGGTGCCTGGTTATAACATTCTGCAACCCCAGGCAGGTAAGCCCATACTAAATTAGCCCCCCAGAAATGTTTGTCTAGAGCCGCCTATGATATATAAGTGTGTGTGTGTGTATGTGTATTTGTCTGTTCGCACTGGAGCTGCCTGAAATTTTTTTTTTTTTTTTTAGTATTTATTTATTTGAAATCTGTACAGGTTAACAGTACAATGATCAAGTATGTTGATCCAGATATTATGTACAAGTTGACAAAACTGGCAAAAGTAAAATAAAATAAAAATAAAAAAAATACAAAATTTGGAATAAGCCAACCATTGTTGGCACTTCCAGAGGTGTCTTAATAAATATTTTATTGATCATGAAAAGATCAGGCAAGTAAATTGTCTCGGGGCCACTGCCTGAAAAATGGTCCGATTTTGATGTAATTCGGAACAAAAATCTTTCGTCTAATTTGAAAGATCACGTTCGTTAACCAGCAGAATCCGTCCACCGGAACATGGTTTTTGGAGCGAATTCCCGCGAACAAAATCGTCACGCTTACATAATATGCTTACAAGTACTCGTTTTATAAGCTTATTGGCCTAGGTAAACGTATGAACCCATTTTTAAGGCGACAGCTTTAACCGTTTTCGAAAAAAGTGGAAAAATAGTTGTTGAATACATTTTCGGTTTGGGTACTTAGAATTATGGGACTCAGTTAAAATATTTTCCGCATGTTTCAAATTCATATAAACAAAGATGTTTAAATTTTTGTTACGTTTGGAGTTAAGAAAGGGTTAGAAAAAAAATTTTATTAACAGACACGGACACCTTTAGAAATTTTGGTAAGCGGAAGTTTACCATTCGAAAGCTTACTAAATTCTCTACCCAAAAGATCCTGAAGTAATTTTTGATTAGGCGATGTCAATCGGAGAGATAAGTCCTTAAAACTTCAACTGTATTTGTTTTGTTGTTTTTAACGGGGTTTTGGAGTTGCTTAACTCACATTTTAATTAATTTTTTTAGTTGAATTTATCAGTAAAATTAGTATTGTATAGAAGACAAGAAAATGAGAATTTGTTTGGTACAAGTGTTTGCCTAGAACGAACGTTGTGAAGTCCGGGTCATTATTACAGGTAAGGGTCCCAGGCCATCTTTCGTGTATCTGGGACCTCAAAATTATTTAAGGAAAGGTCTCTAGTCCGACCGCAAACAAAAGAACCAGAAAGGGCGTGGCCGCAGGGGAGCTAGGCCTTCCCCCACATGGACTGTAGGCACCGCAAGCGCACTACCTGGTTCTTTTCTTCGTGGCAGGGCTATAACTAAAGTAATAACTGTTGTCATTTCAATCTTTCAAAATGGCACTAAAGATAAGTTCGGAACTTCGCTGTACTGACTCTCAATCGGATGAAGGTGTTATACTACACGCTACATGGAAGCCCAGAACTATTAAACATTTCGGGCCCAGTGTCGAGGTATATGCGTCCGAGAGATGTGTTCCGCGGGCCCAGCGTCGTGGCATATACGTCAGCAGATAGCTTGGTTTTCTTCCTATCCCCACTTCTCCGGGTCTTGTCCTATGCCTTTCGTATTTGATTTGGGGCCTCATTACGTTATTTTTACCTGTTTGTCCTACGTAGACTGTTCCACAGTCACATGGAAGGACGTAGACACCTTTGTCTTGCAACCACTGTTTATCCTTCGCCGATCCGAGCCAATCGTCTACTTATATATGCATATATATATATATATATATATATATATGTATATATGCATATATATATATATATATATATATATATATATATATATATATATATATATATATATATATATATATATATATATGCATATATATATATATATATATATATATATATATATATATATGCATATATACATATATATATATATATATATATATATATATATATATATGTATATATGCATATATATATATATATATATATATGTGTGTGTGTGTGTGTGTCTGTTAACACGATAGCGGCCAGAGTTTTTGTTTTTTCGTTACGAAACTTGGTATATAGCATTCAATTAGCAAACGATTGAACGAGTTCGTTAACCACCAAAGTCGGTCCACCGGAATGAGGGGTTTACCCCGAACCCAAAACACTAATTTGACTATGTCAGCCGTAATATTTGTTATATTTCAACGAAACTTGGCATTCGTAGTGGTAATATAGAGAGAAAAGTGAGATATACAAATGAACTAAATCGGTTCATTAGAAGGGGGGGTTTACTCCGGACGCAAAATACCAATTCGCCACTACCAGCCGTGATTTTTGGTATATTTCGACGAAACTCGGTATTCGTAGTGGTAATCCACAGGTAAATATGTGTTGTAAAAATAAACTAAATCGGTTCATCAGGAGGGGGGGTTTACTCCGGACCCACAATACCAATTCGCCACTACCATCCGTGATTTTTGGTATATTTCGACGAAACTCGGTATTCGTAGTGGTAATCTACAGGTAAGTATGTGTTGTAAAAATAAACTTAATCAGTTCATTAGAATGGGGGGGGGGGTTACTCCGGACCCAAATTCCTAATATACTCATACCGGTCGTAATTTCTGCTGTATTGTAACGAAACGCGGTATACGTCGTGGGCAACTCATGAGAAAGAAGTGTTGTAAAAATGAGCTGAATCGGTCAATCGGAAAGCGGGGGTTTAATTTGTAATATATTTCAATAGAAAAGCTCGCCAGTCGTAGGTTCACAAAGCCGCCGCAGGAGCGCTTTCTACCACTAGAGTGAGTGTATCCTGTTCCTGCGTTAGATCAAAATACGACAATATGAGGTTTTTTGTATTTATTAGGTAGTGTAGTAGGTACCATGTGTAAACATAACTCTGGAAGCAAATTAATAATTGATCAGTTACTCATTACAAATTTAAAAGAGAACTATTCATGTTTTCATTTTATTTATGTAGGATATTTTAAGCAAATTGTTCTGGAAAGCAGTCTACACTACCCAAATTCTGAGGAAAGTGCTTAGTTATGCAGCTCCTGCGTGACGGACTTTTTAATACGGGTGACTGCTTTGTCGAAGAAGAAATGGGTAATAACCAAAAAGAAGAAATTGAACATAGAATAACACTACCATACGTCCAAAGCATTAGTGAAAAAATTGGCAGACTCTTCACAAATCGCGGAGTAAATTGTGCTTTCCGACCTCTAGGCAAAGTAGACGATTGGCTCGGATCGGCGAAGGATAAACAGTGGTTGCAAGACAAAGGTGTCTACGTCCTTCCATGTGACTGTGGAACAGTCTACGTAGGACAAACAGGTAAAAAAATAGCCACAAGAATAGGACAACACTCCGCTGACTACCGTCTCAGGCGTACAAGAACATCGGCTGTAGCTAGACACGGAGAAGAATGCCCCAAGCAGATGCTTTTTGATCAAGCCGGGGTCTTGGCTAAAACAGAAAATCTAAAAAGAAGGTTAGTCAGAGAGGCTGTGGAGATTTTTAAGCAACCCAAGACTCTGAACCGGGATGAAGGTGTGATACTACACCCTACTTGGAAACCCGTACTGAGAACGGTTAAAGCAAGATTGGCCGAAGAAAGACAACCAAGCACACGGCAGGAAGAAGAAGAAAAACCTCAAACAGTTACACCGGCTCCACGCAGTGTTAAGAGGCGCCGATTCAATAAATCTGCATCTGTAAAGCGCCACATGTCAAAATAATTTTCGTATTAAAAAGGTTATAACAAATTAACAAACGAAAAGTCGAAAAAAAACATGGATAACGGTCTGATGAAGCAGGATGGGATTCCTGCGAAATATCACCTAGAGAAACTGACCGCTGGAGAATGCCGTACTTACTTCGAAAATTCTCCCCAGCGAAGAAATCTCAAAAATAATATATATACACACACACACACACACACACACACACACACACACATGAGTAGATTGTTTAATTTTAGCTCGAGACACGAGATGCATATGCAACAATTTCTGTAATTATTGCATAAGAATCTCATGTCTAGCTGAAATCGCAAGATCATGAGCGAAAGCGAAACAACAAAATTTTACGCATGTTTATAAATATAAAAGTCGATTGTGTTAGCTTTCCCTGATGATCTTGCGATTTTAGCTCCATACTTGAGATGCATTTGCAATCATTTCTCCCATTATTTTCAATCCTAATAAGATTTCATGTGTATTATTTTTTAATTTGTATTATTTATTAGCTACTCATCCATCTTCCTGACCTCACTAAGCGATACTAGGAGACTCGGCGTCAAATGGCTCAACCGCCACCGACAGGCATTGGATAAAATAAAAAAAAAAAAAAAAAAATTTACTAGCTGTGTCCGCGACTTCGTCCTCGTGGATAGTGACATCGGGCAGCATTTTCTGGATATATCTTTTGGTCATGGGCATAAATAAAGGGGGCTGAGGGGGCTGCAGCCCTCCCGAAATTTTGATTTGATGGTAAAAATGTGCCCCCCTTAAAAATAAATTAAATAAGATCACTAAGTTCATAAAAAATATGTTATTTATATTGCAATAGCGTTTTACTTGCCTAAAACTATTAAAAGTTGTAAATTGCTATTATTCCATACCCCAGAAACTCTTGAAATGTTGTGTACAAAATGTAAGAGTGTTAATCTCTTTAAATTTTTCTTCAGATTGAAGATCTATCAACTCCATTTACTAATGAACCGTTGCCTGTGAAGCTTCAAAATTGAATGGATTGTTGAAAATTGGGAATTCCATTTTACTCATTTTGTGGAACTCTTCGAAATGATTGTTGAATTCCGTGATTAAATTTTGCAGGAGTTCAGAATATTGATCCAATTTGTTTTGGTTCATTGTGCCAAATGGTTTTAAATTAGGGAAATGATCCAAAGTTGTTTTTTTACCTGCTTTTCCCACAGCCTCAACTTTGTTTCAAAGGCTTGAATACATGAATACATTTGAGTGGCAATCAGATTTGTACCCTGTAAATTTACATTCAAATTGGGCAAGTGTTTATTTATATGTACAAAAAAGGCACAATAAAGCCACCAGTCATTGTAATAATCAATTGGGTTGCCTTTTTTTAAATGAAAGCTTGAATATGGCCAAGTAATGCAAAACATCTTTGTAAATAGGATGCAAAACAGGTCAAACACCTCCTCTTTTCTATTCCTTTTATTTAACAGAACGTTTTCGAGGTCACAACCTCATCTTCAGTGTCCTGTTAACACCCATCAACAATGGAACAATTACAATAAAATAATCACATTAGGTAAGTCAAGTAACACAATAAGTCAACAATTAAAATCAAGTAAAATAACATAATGTACAATTCTAAAATTCAAAAGTCTAATTTTAACCAATCTCTGCCAGGAGGCCAACATTAAAAACATTTATAAAATTTAATAGAACAAACAATAAATATAAACAAACTAATTCATAAATACCCCCCAATAAAAACCCTCACCTACCTCCTATAGATCAGCGAGGTTCACTCAGGCCTTCTTCCGACTGTACTGGCCCTCTAACCTAGCTAGGTGGAGGAGGCTGGCGTTAGGAACATGTTGAAAAGTGCCTACTTATCCTCTGCCGTTTAAACACTGTCGTGAAGTGATGGCTTCCTATGTGGGCCAAAGTGGGCGTAAGCTTCGCACTCGCATTAAGGAACACTTGACAAGAAGTGATTCCGAAGTGAAGAAGCACGTAAGAGAGGAGCAACTCACTGACACTTTGCTGGAAGTGCAGGTCCTGCATCAATATAATAAAGGAAAAATGATGGACCTGCTCGAGCAGGTTGAAATTAAATTGGATAAAGAGGAGGTGTTTGACCTGTTTTGCATCCTATTTACTATGATGAACCTTCACCAGCCAACCAACCACAATTGTATCAAAAAAATCTTTCTAAAACTACTCCTCGACTGAGCCAACGAACTTCGGTGAAATAAGGGACATCAGAAAACATTTTGTCCAAATCTTGTAAAAACAGGCTGAACTGTCAGTGATTTAGTCCTCTACTCCTTATAAAATTTACTATTTTAATTAAAGGTTGCATGAAATGGTCCATTATTAAATTTATGGTGGCAATGATTTCTGATGAATTATACAGTGAAATCCCACAAAATTCCCTAATGTTTTCTATTTTAATTTAGTTACAATGCCCGATTGTTTGCTAGCCATGGAAGGATCGCCATCCATAGTTGGGAAAACCGCTGGTCACATCCCTGAGGATCTGAACAGAAGTGAAGCGGTTCCAAGGATCCACCTGGAAACTGAGCACGACTACATACAGGTACACCTCCACCGCCTTAGCAGATTCACTTTTGCCCTCTCTGTTTAAACAGAAGGATGGAGGATAGTCACCATCTCATCTGTCCTGAACTCATCCATCTTCCTGACCTCGCGACAAGATACTGGGAGGCTCGGCGTCAAATGGCTCAACCACCACTGACCGAAAATAATAAAAAAATACAAAAGTTTTTACAATTTATCATAAGTTTATATTATATTCTATACAATGAAAGGCACTTTCCTTGAAAATTTGGGAATAGTTTGTTTAAGGTTTTGTTTTGCATAATAGAAAAATGACATTAAACCCTTATTTATTATATTATAGATGCTCTAATGTTTCGATGACTAATTTACTAAAAAACAAACCTAATACTTAAGAGAAGCACTATAGCATGTATTTTTCTGCTCAGGAGGTGAATAATTTACAAGAGAAACTTGCATCCATCAGGCCTCTGGTGCCACCGTGAAAAAAAAAAAAAAAAATACAAGGTAGTGTTACCCCATAAGCCATTATTACTATAAGAAAAATCAGGTCTGTAATATCATTTAAAACGACTCCCTTATTTTTTTAAAATTATTTAAAAAACTGTTAGTCCACAATTACATAATTTAGTATTTACCTTAAATTAACCAGTCCTCTATACATTTTTATAGTTTAGACATTGTCAAGTTTAGGAGTTGTGCTCCAGAGAGCAGACAAATTGTGAATCTATAGAAAAATATTTTAGATCATGATATACCCTAACAAGAATTGAAGTGAAAGAAGAAATTTAAAAAATCAGTTGAGGTGCTGATAAAATTAAATGGTATTTATTAAGAACAGTTTAAAGTTTTCTTCTTTTTGTCAAATGTCTAAATGAGTGACATAGACAGATCATCACTTTACAGTATTATTACAGCTTCAATGCTTGAAATAGAAATTCCTTTTGGGCCGACTGGAATTTATAACAAAATTTTAATGTTATTTTTATAATTCAAAGCTTACTCTCTGGAGATTCCGTGGAGCACTAGAAAGCTGCTTCCAAGTGGAGGGGGGGGAGTACACTTCATACCCTCATAAAGAATAATGATGGCAGTGATTATACAATCTGCCTCCCACCCTCTTTCCTGATCTTCCTCGACATTCTAAATGACCTTGCAACTGCACTGTGTTTAGCTCGGTCCCCTGCAACATACACTGTCAATCAGCACCTCTGTCATTATTTCTACATTTAAGGAATCATCTATATAAGTAAGATTTACACACTAACTACTTATTATTATGAATTTAATAACTTACATATGTCTTTTAATGTAATAAATCTTCAGAGATTTTTTAAAACCAATGTTTACTTTTAATTAATTTGATAAATAAAAATTATTAAAGTGCTCCTGGAAATTTTTTGACAAACGGAATATTCTATTCCATTCAACAATTTTTTATTGTTTTTTACATCCATTTTTAAATAATCCGTTTTTGTCTGACACATAAGTACACCCATAAAAAAATCCATATTTTTTTTATTAAGTGTAATAAACCAGCATTGAGCTTCTATATTTATTTTATTTTTAACTTCTGTCTATAACACATCCTTTTAAAATGCATTATCTGCAGTTTATGCCACCCTTTTCTAGCCACCAAAGGGGATGCTTTTTCTTTTTTTTCTAATCGAAAGCCACCACCCATAGTTGGAATTAAACACACAACCATAGACACGGAGATTTAAAAACTTTATATAGTAAAAACGAATAAATTTTTCTAATTTATATTGATACCTTAAAGCATAAACATAGTATATCATGTTTTAGCCATTTTAAGTGAAAACTGGTGGTCACTAAGATTAAACTTTCATTATAATTACATAATATTATTTCATTAAATCCTACGGGAGTCTCCCATGGTCTAGTGGCTAGCGCCTTATATTCATAAGCGGGAGATGGTGGGTTCGATCCCGACCGACGGCAGGAATTTTCTCATCCCACGGCTCATTGGGAAAATTCCTTGCTGTACCCTGGATGTCGGCGCTAATGGCCAAGTTGTCGAAGGTGCGAAAAAAAAAAAAAAAAAAAAAAAAAAAAAAAAAAAAAAATTAAATTCGACGGTGCATTATAACCATAAGCGTGTTGCACTACCTATTCCATAACTTGGTCTAGCATAATACTTAACATCCGAATCGTCTGGTTTTTTATCTGGACGCACAGCATTTGTACACCTCATCGTAAAAACAATTTAAAAAAACAGTCAAAGTCGCCTGTGCTCGTGCGGACACTAGTTGCATGCTTAATTATTAATATAAAAAAAGATTTAATAGTTGTAACTATTCTCTTGTCTTGACTAGAGAACAATAGATAAAATTAAACTATTGTTGTACCTTGATAGCAATCTATTTTAATTGGACAAAAGTTGAAGTCTTGAAATACATCTGTGCAGTAAAATTTACAATAAATTACCATAAAAAAAGTATCGTTTTTACTCAAAATAATGTTTAGACAATGTATATAATATAAAATTATTTGGCTAAATATATTTTACTATTTTAGGCTTTTAGACATATAGAGTTGAATCAAAAGTATACATTTTTGGTTGTATCTACATTTTGACAAAAACTGGACCATCCTTTGACAAAAAAGAATTTTCCTTTGAAGTGATCCCATGGAGTTAAATATAATAAAAAAATATAAGCAAAAACCATTGCTCAACCAAAAATAAAACTGACCATTTTATCCAAATTTATTTTCTTTAAATTTTATTTGTAAAATAAAACTGTTATGTTCCTAAAAGTGTCGATACCTAAATCTTGGAAACGGTTCATAATTTATTAAAAAAATTATTATTTTAGAAATAGGGCATTAAGAATAATCTGTAATTTTATAAACAACGTACAGATAGTTACAAAACATTATTTTGATAAATTTGATAAAATGTTAACAATTATTTTCAATTGGAAATAATATAAGTTATTATTATTGATGAAATGAATAAAACTCAAAAATTAGCAATAAAGATAAATTTTTATTGATTTATGAGCACAATTTAAAACTGAATTTTAAAATAAATTATTTTTTAATGATTTTTGGTAGAAGTAATTATCAATTTTGACCCCTGATTTTAAGCATTTGTTGTGTGTTACTGGTGAGTTAATTTTCCATAAAAAATGAATTTTTACTTTGCATGGGCGTATAAAAGGGGGGCTGCAGCCCCCCCCCCCCCAAAATTTTGATTTGATGGTAAAAACTTGTCGTAAAACCCTTAAAAATAAATGAAATAAGATCACTTAGTTAAAAAAAAATATTTTATTTTACGTGTAATAGCGTTTTAGTTGCCTAAAACTATTCCAAGCTCTAAATTTTTAGTATTCCATGCCCCGGAAATCCCCCCCCCCCGAAATTTTCCCAGCCCCTCCCGAAATTATTTTGTATATACGCCCATGTAACTTTGAGTGCTACAATCTCAATATATAAAATATTAATTTGTTGTAGGAATGGGCCTTTTCAGTTTTTCCTCAGCTGCAGCTCTTGGGATATCTCTTGTTATAGGATACGTCTTCTATACTGTAAATCAGGTACCAGAAGTACCAGACATCCATTTGGAATATTGGGGCCCCGGAACAAAAAAAGTGGACATTAAAGCTATAACACCTTTCAATATAAATATTTCTGATTTGGTAAGCTCTTAATGTGTTAATTTAGACATTTGAACTGTTATTCTATTTTTTTTAAAATTTGTTATTCTAATGATTAATTAATATACTGTCATATACAAGTCATTAGACTTGTCAAGTAGGGCTTAAAATAAAACCCTTTAAAAAAATCTGGCCTCATAAGCAGAATACCTTTTCAAGGCGAGATGAAGTGATCTTCACAAGGCTTAGGGCATTAATTATTTTCAATCAATTCATTCATTATTCATTGTAAAGTTGTCTTAATTTTACATCTAGTTGGCTTCTGAATAAAACTCCCAACAATTTTGGGCAATATTTTTTTTTCACCGTACCTGGTGTACCACGGTACGTCTAGCCAACACATATTTACCTTCTTATCTACCCAAGAGATGAACAATAGCAAAATTTCAACGTCCATAAAACGTGCATTACCTGCTCTGCGACTAGTTGTTCCTTGTTGCTTATAAATACTTATATGAGAAACAGATATTTTGTAATATTTTTAGCGAAGATTTAGTAAGACACAAAATAATTTATACTGGCTAGTAAAACTTCTTTGACTTCTTTGCTTGACTTCTTTGAGCAGGAGCTGAAAGAATTGCAAAATAAACTTGCATCCGCCAGACCTCTGGTGCCACCGTTGGAGGGAGTTGCATTCAATTATGGAATAAATACTGACTACCTTAAGAGTTTTGTTGAATTCTGGAAAACTAAGTACAACTGGCGAGAACGAGAAGCTTACCTCAACTCTCTTCCTCAATTTATGGCTGAAATTGGGGGCTTAAAAATACATTTCATTCATGCTAAGCCAGAACCGTCAAAGACAAAAGGTATATGTTTTTTATGGCTTTAATGTAGAACCAATTCTTCTTTTTAACAGCTTAATCTAACGACAAGTTTTATTCTAGGGAAAAGAGTTTTGCCATTATTGCTCATGCATGGCTGGCCAGGATCTGTAAGGGAGTTCTATGACATAATTCCAATGTTCACATCTCCACGACAAGATTTAGACTTTGTTTTTGAAGTTATTGCTCCATCTCTGCCAGGCTATGGATTCTCTCAAGCAGCCTCGAAACCAGGCCTTGGTCCAGCTGAGATTGGAGTGATATTTAATGAGCTAATGTCCCGTTTGGGATTTGAGAAATATTACATTCAAGGCGGAGATTGGGGTTCATCGATAGGAAGGGCCATGGCTGTGTTTTTTCCTCAAAGGTATGGTCAACTAGTTGGAGTTTAAGAAATTGCTCTGGACTAGGGGGAGGGGAGTTCAGGCAAACCTCAAGTACAGCCTGTTCAGATAGACGGAAAAGTCCAATTACGCATGCGCAAATTTTGAGGAAAATATTCCCTATGGTTCCGCCAATTGCAAACTCCCATTTCAAGCGGAGCATTATAAAAACTGATTATGTCTCGTTTAAGACTAAGGAAGGCTTTGAGATGGCAGAAAAAGGAAATAGTGTCTAATACCTATTTATCAATACTTAGCCAAAGCTAAGACTAAAATCATTTTAAACCTCCTTGTAATAAGGTTATAACTTTTTACCACTAATTTCTTGCTCGGGGAATATAGGCCACGCCCTTTTCCCTCCAACTAAACTATCTATTTGTACTGACTATAGCTTAAATTGTTTTTAGTCTTATCTTTGGCTAAGAATTGATAAATATTAGACACTATTTCCCTTGCCTGATCTCTCATAACCTTCCCTGGCCCTAAACGAGACATAATCAGTTTTGTTGAGTTTAAAGTAGTGTGTTGCTCATTGTAATGGAAATGCAAACGGCAAAACTGTAGGGAATATTTCCCTCAGAATTTCACACATCGGGGATTAGAACTATTTCATCCGACTGACCGGGCTATAATACTGTAATGATATTTTGCATTAAAAATTTAAAATTTTGAAAAATTAACAGAAAATTCTGAAGATAATCAAAAAGCTCATTGATATGTTAAATTCATTGGGATAAGCAAATATTATTTGTTATATTTGTCTAGCAGTCGATACAGGTGGCTTTGATTACCGGCGGACGCTCCCGCCAAGAAACTTAGTGCAGTTCAGTTAAAAAGAAGCTCCAGTCTCATATGTTGAGTTCAGTTGAAAAGAAGATACAGTCAAACGCAGTTGAGTTCAGTTGAAATGAAGCTCCAGTCTCATACGTGCAGTTCAGTTGAATGGAAGATCTAATCTCATACGGTAGTGCAGTTCAAAAGAAGCTACAGTGAGTCCTAATGCAGCTCTAGTTCAGTGCACAGCTAGTCTCATATGGTCGTCAGTTTTCATGAAGCCTAGGCTCAATCCGTTAATGGAGATACAGTTGTAAAGAAGATCCTGTCCTATGCAGTTAATACTAAACTGGCTTTATATCAGGTAATACTTGTTTATCCATATGCCTGGATGTAGCTTATCCATGAGTTTTTTATTTATTTTTTTTATTATTTAAAATTATCTCTGTTCTACTTTACTGGACTCGAACCCGACCCCTGAGATAAAGAGTTTTTAAAATGAAATATTATACATTTTGTCGACCCAACGTGGCGCAATTCTTTAATTAAAAATATTTTTAATATCAAATTTTTATTTTAATTATAACAATACGTTTCTCTGTATTTTGTTTTACTTTAAGCCTCTGTTAATGTTTATACTTATTTTCAACTACAGATTGTATAAAAACTACTTGTTTACCTTATGTACATTTAAAAAACAAAGATTGGCTCTTAATTTATTGTAATGATGTTAAAAGACATCTCTTATTATTATAAAGACATTATTCTCAAGACACTATTCTTAAGACATTATTCTCTGTTTTTAATTATGTTTACACAATTACAAATCGCTATGTGTGCGAGCTCTAACTAAATGTAAATAAATAAATAATTATGTATATTTATTTTTAGCTGAAGAGGGCTGCCAAACTGCAGCCGAAACATCCAATGTAGATTTTTGCTTGAAGATCTGGCGCTTTTTTATTTTCTCCTAGCCAAATCTCAACCAACTCATGACTTCTTAACTTTATTTATATCTAAAAAAAAAAAAACTTGCAACGCTAATGTTTTTTTATTATTATTTCATGCAGAGTTATCGGATACCATTCAAATTTGTGCATTCCTAACATTATGGAGACAAAATTCAGAGCTTTATTAGCATATCTCTTCCCATCGATTTATGTTAAAGAAGAACTGAGAGAAACTTTCAAGAATCAACTTGTTGAAATCCTTCTGGAATCAGGTTACTTTCACATACAAGCGACTAAACCAGACACTGTAGGTGAGTGACTCTGCTTCATACTATAGTACCTACTAACAATTGAAGGACGTGCAGCAATAAGGAGGTAGATCCTTCTTTCAAATTGTTGGCAAATTGAAAAAAAAAAAAATTTAAATTTAGTCTCTTGATATTATTTTTCTCCGTTTTCTTTATCTTATCATATCATAGCTACCTATTTATGAAAGTAAGTCTATAAGGACCCTCTCCTACCTTTTCTTGAGTGGTGGTGTCAGGTTTAGTGATTTGGAGCTGCCTCCTTATTGCGCCATGTTCTATAAAAAACCCAAAATTTACGTATTTTCCAACTAAAATGAACAAAATTTGCTTTGAATCACATTTTTAATTTAGGAAGTTCATATGCCAAAATACAAACAAACAATGTAAAATACAAAAAAAAAATAATAAAAAATCAATTAATGCAAAATTCAGTCTTCTTCTGGATCTGTTTCTGTCAAATAATCATTGTCAGTATATCTATACCTAAGCATAGTTCACCTAGTATGATTATTGAAAACAATCAATGGATCATTTTCTCAATTCTCTATTCCTAATATATAAACTAGCTTTTAAATATTGTCAATGTACCTTAGACAATAAGTAAATTTTCAACACGTAGAATGTCAGTTTTAAATAATTCCAATAATAGTTTTTAGTAATGTTAATGGAGAGGGGGGAGGGGTCAACCCTTTAACACATGGCGGGACATATATGTCCCACTTAAGATCCTGCAAGGTTGTGAAGTGACTCAGAAATTATTAGGATCTATCATAGGGACATAAATGTCCCACTTAAGATCCTGTGCCTGTGCAAGGTTCTGAAGTGACTCAGAAATTATTAGGATCTATCATAGGGACATAAATGTCCCACCCTTCTTGGAACCAAATGCTTTTCAATACAATAAGAACAGATTGGCAGATGTTTTGCAATGCCCTAAAGTGAAAAAAATAATAATAAAATAAAAATAATAATAAAAAAAAAAGTAATAAAACGTTTTTTTAAAAAAAGTTTTCTGCATTAAAGGGTTTAGGGGCCCATGAAGTTACTTGGACAGGGGCCTGTAATTTTTCTCAGAGACCCTGACAATGGATTATGAATTGTCCATATTTCTTGATAGATTTAAAAATTGTTTAATTTTAATATGATACAAATACAGATAAAATATATTCTTTTTTGTCTTTGTTACAGGTGTAGCTTTGACTGATTCTCCTGTCGGATTAGCTGCGTATATATTAGAAAAATTTTCAACATGGACAAATAAAGCAAACAGAAATTTGCCTGATGGTGGTTTGGAAAAAGCATACGATAAAACCAAACTTTTGGATAACATTATGATATACTGGTTCACAAAATCGATTACAACTTCTGCAAGACTTTACAGTGAAACATTTAACAGAAAATACTTAAGTTTGAACATTGATAGGTACTCTTTACATAATACATTTAAATTGGGTAGTTCACAATTGATGGGCGTGAAGCAATAATGAGGCAGCTCCATTTTTTGGGGATTTTCAGGTCAGAACATTGCCATGGATTTAAAAACTAACCCTATCTTCTGATATAATAAGGAAGCAGCTCTGGTCACTATAATAGTGGAATCACAGCAACTAAACCGATGTGAGAGGTCCAATATTTACTTTCCATCTGCGCACAGCCAACCACTGCTCTTAAAAACTAAAAAATACAATGCCGTAATGTGCCTCACACACAAATATGTCAGACTAAATGAGATGACATTCTATAATGCATTAAAATGTGTAGCTTTTTCAGCTACTCTGACGGTGATGATCTGATAGAAACAGAGCCAGAAAAAGACTTAATTTTGCATTAATTTTTAGTATTTTACATTCTTTGTTTGTATTGTCATATGTGAGCTTCCTAAATTAAAAACGTGAATAAAAGCAAATTTTATTCATTTTAGTTGGAAAATACTTAAATTTTGGGTTATTAATCGAACGTGGCACAATAAGGAGGCAGCTCCAAGCCATTAAACCTGACACTACCACTCTAAAAAAGGTAGGATAGAGTCCTTATGGACTTACTTTCATAAGTCCTTTGGATATGTTATGATAAGAAAAAGAAAATGGAAAAAATATCAAGAAACTAAATTTAAAAACGTTTTCTTTTATTTGCCAACAATGTGAAGAATGGAGCTGCCTTATACAAATACATATTGAAATAAAACCTTTAATATGTTTATTAAACGAGTGTGTAATACAAATCAAATCAGCCCCATAGGTGACAACTAGGGCCCCATGGGCAGCTACTGTAGCGGTATCTGATTCTTGATCATACCGCACACTGTGGAGATAATGAGATCAGTACTATGGTCTAATGAAATTAATTAAAGGCTGGGTGGACCTAGGGAGGCTAGAGATCCCTCATCTAACCCTTGTATGGCACTACAAGACAAAATCTTTAGTTCACGCCCGAGTTTTGAACTAAGGCCCTCCAGCATATTAGTCAAGCTCTACTACTGAGCTGACCTCATCCCCTACATAATATAAGGGATGGTATATACCATCAGTGACTTCATTTCAAAATGTTTCTTTTAGAAAAATGTAATTTTCCAGGATTGGAAAACCACTAATTTTATTTAAGCTATTTATTTTCTCATGATTGAAGTGTATGCGATTAAAATGTATTATTTTAATCTATTTTCAGTAATATTATTGTGTTTCAGGATTCCTGTGATGATACCCACTGCATGTCCATTATTCCCTCATGAATTGGTGCACTATCCACCAATAATGTTAGAAGGTGCATTTCTGAATCTAGTTTCAACCAATTACATGCCTAAAGGTGGGCATTTTGCAGCTCTTGAAACTCCAAAATTGTTAGCTGATGATGTGTGGTCGTTTGTAAAAACTCTTAGATCACAAAAAAAAATGAAGAGATAATCATTATTTACAAGCCCCCCCCTCCAAAAAAAATAATCACAACTATTTTGAGGTTGAAATGCTACCACTGTATAATATATATGTGGCAGAGCACTTTCGAAGGATGTTTTATCTTCATTGCACCAATAAGAGAGATCTGAGTTGTGCAAGCATTGCGAGAAACATACTGATCATTTCCGAGATGCAACTCTTGTACAACTTTCACAGCTATTTTCAGCCTCCTCCTTAAGCAACATTGTAAAACTTAGGTTAATAGTAAATATTTATGAACACTTTGTAATTATTATTCAATCCTCTAACTGTACCAACAGTTGGTTATTGTGAATGGTAATAGTTTTGTAAGAACATCAATAGCTACAAACAATATAAGACTAATATGAAAAAAAAAACAAAAAAAAAAAAAAAAATGTGAATTTATGATAATAATCTTCTTCAAGAACTCCCATTTTATCCTTAGTCATAATGGTTATACAGTGATCATTTAAGCAAATACAAATCAAGTTTACTGAGGTAAATACAAAGAACATTCATGAGAAAGATGGGAGGGTACGGTGCATTCCATTTTCAATTTAGTATATACATATACTAAACAAACATGAATAGTTTTGGCATTTTATATTTTTAACACTTTTGCTGGGGCTGTCATTGTTTGGGAATACCTCAGTACGGGGTGCATTTTTTGTTTGAATTTTTCATGTAGACATTTTTTTTCAATAAAAAATTCATAAAAAATCTTCCAGTCAGCCGATTTGAAAACTGAAAACACTGTTGGCAAGACCAAACAATACTGAAGGCAGCTGTCTTTACCTGGAGCTGTAAAAGTGAATCCCTCTCCATTTAAGAGCCTTTTGAATCTAAAGGGAAAAGTAATTGAGGAGTGTCCTTCCGAAGGGACACTCATAAGCGGATAGGATTGCTAGTGTCCTTCCGTAATGACTCCCGCAGCGCAATTGTTAATGAACAGCTGACTCAATGTTTTTTAAACAAACCTTTTCCGTCCACCAGCAACAGCCCATGCCTGGCTGCTGGAAAAGCCCACCATCCAGAAAGGGTTAAACAATGTATTACAGTAGGATAATTTTGTCCATCATATTATTTTTCCCCTTTTACTGCAGGGTGGCGTGAGTAGTGCTCAGACCAAGCGTACCTATCCTGTACCAACTCCCTCCCTATGTTTCAGTCCAATCAATCTTGCTTCCTCAACACCTACTGCACGTCTTTTATCCCAGGCAATCCTAGGTACACCTCTTGGTCACCTTCCCTCCACTCGGATTTCATACGTCATCCTAATTTTCTTGTTTCGTGTATTTGATTTTGTAAATAATTGTTGCTGGAAAGTAAAACAATTGAACTGGAAAACCTGGAATGGTAAATCTTAGTTATGTAATGAATAAACACTTTTAGCACTTTCTGAAGGAATGCATCTATTGAGTTTGCACTCATGAAAGAATTTTTAAAAAATGTTTTTATATCTTCATCGATCCTAGCTACTAGATGTAGAAAAGGACACTGACATTTTTTCGCACCGAAACTTGATATAGCAATCCCATTACAAATGATAGGACGAGTCCACTAACCAGCAAAAACAGTCATTTTGAAGAGTGTTTACTCCAGACCCAAATCACTAATTTGCTCAAACCAACCGTAATTTTTGTTATAGTGCAACAAAACTCAGTAAACGTCACGGATGAAAAAAAGAGAAAGATGTGTTTTAAAAATAAACTATATCAGGCCATTAGGATTGAGGTTTACAACCACCAACTAAATTATAATTTCCTCTTATGGCCTGTTATTTTTACTTCTTTGCAATAAAACTCAGAAAGAATGATGGCCAACAAACAAGAAACATTTGTTATAAATAAATAACAAATTGGACAGTAGAAGTTGGGGTTTACCCCGGAACCAAATTAACGTTCAATGCTGCCGCCATCTTGGCTCACTTTGGGCTACCACTGTGACTGATTTTTTTTTTTTTTTTTTTTTTTTTTTTTTTTTTTTTTTTTTTTTTTACAATTTATCAATTGTATTAACAGTGTAGGAATAATAAAAAAAATATTTGCTTCATAATTTGTAAACTAATGAGCAGCATATAGTGCTTGCAGTCATTGGACTGGGATGAACAGCTGCTCTGAAACCCAAATGGCTTTCCCTTCTCAATTCTTTTCAGAACACTTCAAGGGCGAGAGAGAACTCCAAGCAGGTAGTTATTAGTCAGTAGGGCAATGGGAAACTCAAGCAATGGGGGGTGCTCTCAGTCCAACCATAGGGACTTGATGAGCACCATACGGTGCTCGATGTATTGTACGTGTTAAATAAACATTAACATTGAGTCAGCTGTTCATTAACAATTACGCTGCGGGTGTCATTACGGAAGGACACTAGCGATCCTACCCGCTTACGAGTGTCCCTTTGGAAGGACACTCCTCAATTACTTTTCCCTTTAGATTCAAAAGGCTCGTAAATGGAGAGGGATTCACTTTTACAGCTCCAGGTAAAGACAGCTGCCTTCAGTATTGTTTGGTCTTGCCAACAGTGTTTTCAGTTTTCAAATCCCCTCACAAAACATAATTTAATTGTCGTCGTGGAACATAATTGTTTCGAATGAGAGGAATTTGAGGAATAAAAATATATTATATTTTGATTATATTATATATTTCTAATTGGTTGATTCGAGTACCACCGGTGGCAGGAATTTTCTCATCTCAAGGCTCGTTGGTAAAATTCCTCGTTGCACCAGGATGTCGGTGCTAATGGGCAAGATGTTGATGCGCCGTAAAATAATAATAATAATAATAATAAAACAGTTAGTAATTAAGAGTTAACCCCCTCCTAATGAACCGATATAGTTTATTTTTACAAAATATTTTTCTGGTTAACGTTCAATATCAAAATAAAAAGAATATGTTGTTTTTTCTTATAATATAAAATGTTAATGATGTCACTTGTGTGATCATGTGTCCAGTTGTTTCTGTTTACTTATGTTTTTATGAATTTTGTTTACTTTTGCACCTTTGTTAATAGTGATATTTACTGACAACCACATTTTGTATAATAACTGGGTCATTCCATGTCAAATCAACACACTTTTCGGACTTGATGTCTCAGATTTTCATGATTTTTGGTATGCAGTAGTATATCATAGACTTATGAAAAAATCAAATTTCAGTTATGTAGCACAACTATTTTTGAAGTTATTAATGTTTAAAGATTTAAATTTTTATGGAAAAGTGTCATATTTTGGCACCTTTGGATGCCTATAGTCCCGCAACCAGTGATGATATTAACCTGGGAGTGGTCTCATTTTAAAGCTGTTGAGTGGGGCTTTAATACGATATGCCACAAAATAGGGGTTACAATTTAAAAAAAGTTAAAAATTTTAAAATGAAAATTTAAATTTCTCAAAAAGTGGTAATTTTAAAAATTCCAAAAAAACATCAAATATAGTTTGTAATGTCCTCATACATATAACAAAATTCTATCATGGGATCTCAATGGGATCAGGAGATACAGGGCTTAATAGTTCACTGAATGAAACAAGCAACACTTTGCAATGAAACAAGCAGGGGCTTTTACATTTTTTCCAATGGAGAAAGGTCATATAGACACTTACCATCCAATATTATGAGTAAAGTGAAGGGCTAAGAAATTAGTTCATCGAGACTTCAATCGTTGGAAGGTATCTACACATTTGTTCACTTCACTGTTTTGTAAACTGTATGTTCCGCCAGTCTGTGTGACAGGGTTCACTTTGCATATCACATCTCCAAAAGGGATCCACAGTGTGGGATATGTAAGTGTGCGTGAGGACCCGAAGGATGGAGTAATGTAACTTGCACTTTACTGCAATCTTCATCTTTATCCAGAGCATAACTCAACCACTAAGTGTCATCATAGATTGATGTTATATACCTATTAATATCTGCTGTATCTCCTTTACAGCAGGAAGTATTCTCGAAACAACCGCAGAAGAAAGTAATTACACATTTACTTTGGTTCCACATTTGAGAGGCATGAGGGCATGTAATTTCTGGGTGCCTTATAAAGTTATAGCTGTATTGTACCGGTTGGCCAGTTCTTCAGTTGTAATTTATTCTTCAGAGTTCAAAAATACAAAGTTTATATTAGACATGTTTTGATGTGACCATTCAAACAGTTGCCTAGCATCCATAATTTGGTCCTTATGCAGTCTTTGTAGGCTTGCACTGGCTGATAGTCTTTTCATTGTTCCCCCAGCTCATCACATGGTCCTTTTCCATGTGCTGTTGCTGGAAAATGCCATCCAGCCTTAGCTCCAAATGCTTGCTTTTGATTACACAAATTAATATAGTTTTGTTTAGGGTTGCAGAGCCGTAGGATAAGTAGAAGAATTTTTTTAGATCTCTTTGAACCTTGCATTTCAGATATTCCCAGATACAACTTGGAACAGGTTGAAGGCTCTAGTGTTGAGATTGAGACAGTCTGAAATTATTAAAAAATTCAAATTGTTGACTTCTTTCTATTTAAAATACACCACAAAAGGGTGAATGCTTGCCTGACTATTTGACTAATGGTATGATTTTGTCGTACCTTGCAAAATGATCGAATAATTCTCAGAAAAGCCACAAATGGCAACCACTTCACATTCTAGAAGATATTCCTTGGTATCCCTCAGAAATGCACTTTGCTGTGAAGTGATGATGGAGTAAGGCAGGGATCCCTGTTTTATCAGAGTAAAAGGTGTTTTCCCTCTACTTGTAGACCAATCAGCTTCAGTTTTCTTTTAAAGAGAGGTTTACAGACATGGTACTATAAAGTAATCACATTTTATTAATTTAATAAAGTCCTGCACACTTTCATAGCAAAATTAGTAATTAAAAAATAAAATTTAACTAATACGGTAGGTTATCTACAAAGCATGTGTATTTCTTAAGCCCTGTATCTCCTAATCCCATTGAGATCCCATGATAGAATTTTGCTGTATTTATGTCAAACTATATTTGATGTTTTTTTGGAATTTTTAAAATTGACACTTTTTGAGAAATTTAAATTTTCATTTTAAAATTTTTAACTTTTTTTAAATTGTAACCCCTATTTGGTGGCATATCATATTAAAGCCCCATTCAGCTTTAAAATGAGACCACTCCCAGGTTAATATCATCACTGGTTGCAAAGGTGTCAAAATATGACGCTTTTTCATAAAAATTTAAATCTTTAATGATTAATAACTTCAAAAATAGTTGTGCTACATATCTGAAATTTGGTATTTTTTCATAGGTCTTAGGTCTATTACTGCATTCCAAAATTCATGAAAATCTGAGACATCAAGTCTGAAAAGTGTGTTGATTTGACATGGAATGACCCAACTACCTATCTAGTAGATAGTATCTACCTAATGTGCATTTAAAAATACAACAATTGGTTCAAAATCTATTGTCATTTTGTTTAAAAGGCTCCTGATTATTCTCCTTTGTAATTTTTGAATATTTGTTTTTTAGCTGAAGAAGTCTGCCAAAGTGCAGCCGAAACGTCCAATATAGATTTCTGCCTGAAGATCTGACGGTTTTTTCTCCTAGCCGAATCCCAATCATCCCTTGACTTCATATGATTATTTTATCATATCGCACTAGTATTTCTGAAGTGACACAACTCAAAAATCGGTTTTATTCACTATGTCATAGTTATGACTGTGAAAGACATGGTAAATATATCTTTATCAACCATCAAAACTGTATGTAACTAGCTTCAGAGCTTTTACACCAGAGGGAACATAGGCAAGAGTGACACATTTTCAGTTAAGTTTAATTTTGTGTTGTGTCACTTTAGAAATACTAGTGCGATATTTTATTTTATCTTTATGTTGTAATTAATTTTATTAGCTTTATATTATGTTATATAGTTTTAGTTCTGCATTTGAATGAGCTCATACTTTACTTACTTAAGATATAATTGCCAAATATTGCAAACCTCTAAGTAATTAAATGATGTACGATATTTAAACCTTCATGGAATTGCCTTATTATTCTTAATTCAACTTAAATTAAAATAACATTAACAGAATTACTTAGGACTCATTGAATTATAGTTAGATCTGAACTATGTTCTTTAGAGTAAATGAGGAAAAATAGAAAAAATTGTTTTATTGAACAAAATTTATTCTCTAAAGGATGAGGAACAATATCTTTATACACCTCATATGTTAAAGAAAGAGTATTAACATTATTGCTAGGGGATATTGCCCCAGAGAATGTCGCCTGGCATATAAAATGTAATAAAATTTTACAGGCACCTTTTTTTTTTAACGAATATAAAGTTATATAGTTAATGAGAAAATAACAATAAGAAATATGTATCAATAAAACCAATTAGATACACTGAATTTGACCTAATACAATTATAAATATATAACAATAGGGTTAAAGTCCCATTACTGAAAGCCACTTTAACGCAGAAATAAATGCTGCCCTTAAAGCACTCGAATCATCAGGTCCAATACCCATAAAAGTAGCATTATTTAATGCCTTTACCTCGATAGAAGATAGTCTCTCAGAGCGGTCATTTATTACAGGTAGAGATGACTGATCCCATTGCAAGTCAAGTTGGTGCATTATTTCGGAAAAAAGAACCTCAGGATTTTCATGCTCTTCAAAATAGTTAGCCTTCTGGCCCTTGATAGAATTAAATGCTTCTGATGAAAGAAATAAGTCCTGTTTGAATAAATGGTCATAATGATCTAGTGGCGTCCCTAGAGGTCTGGTTTGAGGAATTCTCATGTCTTCTTTCTCAAAATATTCGTCTAACTTTCTCATAGCTTTGCTTTCATTTTCTTCAATAATGGTCTCCTTCCTTTCCTTTCCATAAGTTTCTCCCATCTCTTTAAGGCACTCCTTTAATTTAGTAAGCATTAATTGTGCTGCAACTTGTTTGGCTTGTTTTTTTGTACGAGCTTCGGCCTGTGTTGATAAAGTTGAAACACAACATTTAACGCCGAAGAGCTTTGCATGGGGTAGCCCTTCATCTCTTATCTGTTCATAAGTCGGGACACTTATCATATTTATTGAACAGAAGTCTTGCAATGCACCAATTGCATTCTCTTTGAGCACATCTGCATAAGGAGATTGCACAACACTTTCTAACTTACGTTCTGAGTCATTTATCATATACAACAGTTCTTGAGCAGCGGCATGCTTGGCTTCTCGCTTAGATTTTCCTCTACCCACAGCGGTCTTCCCTAAACCAGTAACTTCATAAACAAAAAGAGGATCGTGTGTACCAACACCATTGTGCAGCAAGACATAATCTGGTGTTTCCCCCTTCTTTAACAGTAGCTCCTGAAGAAGAGTCACGGGCGTTTTTGTATCCATGGCAAGGGAAACGTTCCCGCGGCACAACAGAAAATATAACTACCAAAACATTAATGTTACTGTCTTTCCGGGTAGTCAAACTATGGATAAGAGATAACAGAAAAAGAGCCTTTCGAAAACAAATCGTTCATGAAGGTCCATCACTCATGAAGATCAAATGAGACTATGAATTCTCAGGGAGATATGTTATGTGACGTAATTCATTCTTAACGTCAAAAATACAGTCATTAATTTCAGGAATAAATTCTTACAAAAACATTCGCTCTACAAAATACAAGAACGCCTTCGCAGGGAAGGAAATATTTAAATTGGCTTACGTTTTGTATAAAATTTACAAAAAGCTTTGATATTTTACTTTTATGCAGACAACCGTCATTATGACGTTTGAAATTGCTCAAGAGTTTTCGGTTCGCCGTCCAAACCAACGGAGGCAGAACCCCATACTGCTTTTCTAAGTTCGATTCGGCTCAGCTTTGCTCGCTCGATGTGGACATGGCATAAAATCAACGTATAAATGTCCAAATCAAATTACTTAAACATGTAACGAGTTCGGCACTAGCGTATGTAGCAAATAATTTCCAGGGGGGGGGAGGGGTATTAAATTCGTTATCTGGCGGGAATTGACTTTTTAATATTGCAGGCTTGCAACAACGGTTATTTTTTTCTTGTTTGTGCATCGGCTGCCAAGGCCATTAGCACTATCGGTTATTATTAATTTAAAATCTATTAGAAGAATTGAATAACTGGTTTTCATTTATCTCCCAAATGGCATTATGAAGCGGTAGCCACTGCAGTTCCTCGGGGAAGGCTGACGGATAGGTTTTGATATTATTGGCTCCCATATTTTTCCAACTGCAGCATTTTTCCAAGAATCCACACTAGCTGTCCTTATGCTGGAAGTGATTACGTGACATATGTTTGTGTAATTAACGGGAAGAAGAGGTTGGCTCATTTTGCATCCTTCTTTGGCTAGCCTGTCGGCTTCTTCATTACCATATATATTACAAGGTATGCGGGAAAGAAGAAGCCGACATGTGGATACCACAGAAGAACACGCACGGCTTTACTAGGTGCCACGGCGTCGAATGGCTGAACAGCCAAGGACAGGCGTTGGATGAAGAAGAAGAAGCATTTTCAAGATCAAAGGGATTTCCCTTTACAGGGAAATAAGGGTTTTTTTTTTTTTTTTTTTTTCTAGATTTAGCTTTAAATATTCTTCACAAATATACAGGGTGGTCCCAAAGGAAATCGCTATACTTGAGGGGTTTGAACTCCGACTGAAGTGTAGTTGAATCCAACCTAAGAAAAATTTTTACTTGCATTATTTCCCTAGATATAGGGGGTTCCGTGTTTTTTTTTTTTTTTCTAAAAATCATATTTGAAAATATCATCAGAAATACTACAGGAAAAAAAAAATAATCATATTATACTTCCTACCATAGGAAAAAAATTAATCGTATTATATAGGAATAGTATAAATTGTTTCAGCAAAATCAGCTTATACTGAGTATTTTTGAGTTCCAATTGTTTGTCCTTGGTTAATTTAATGATTTTATTTTTATATAGTATAGATTGTTTCATGGTATTTTAAAGTCGAAATAAGCTACTAATATTTTTATATTTTGGAAAAGAGATTTTTAATTGTTAACAACTTTCATTGTTATCTAAAGTGATGTAGGAACACAACATACTTAATAGCCTAATTTGTTGAGGGTTCTCTATGTACTAACAATCAAAACAAATACAAATAAGGTTATAACTTGGTTTCCACACGTTAAGTTTGGAAAGCTATAGTTTTAAAGGAATTATATTGATGAGTGATTCAGGAGACGATGATGTGCCCATGCTCTCTGCTGAAACGTTAAAAGCATTGAATGAATTTTACAAAGAACAAGAAGAACATAAAAATGAACTATTAAAAGTTTGTGAAACTAATGAAATATGTGATATTTCATTCCCAGAAAATTGGGTAAGCAACATTTTTTCATTAATTAGTTCAATATTTGTATTAAAAACTTAACTGGTACTAGTATATTAATACTTTGATACCAACGTGTTGTGTGTTGTATGTATATGTGTGTTGCCATAGTTTTGCTTTCAACCACATTAGTCATTAAACTATTTTAACTGCCATAGTTTTTGATGCCACTGAACTCAAAGTGTTCATAATATATTGTGTTTTGTTGTAAGTATAGCATACTTGTAGTATCTCCTCTGGTCGCAATCCATCGATTGGTTTGCAGCAAATACTACCCTCTTCTTCGCCATTCTACTCTGTCCTGGGACGTTCTCTTCAGCTCTAAGGAAGTTCTGCATCCCACATCCTGCTTGAAATCATCCGCGAACACCTTCCTTGGTTGCCCTACTGCATTGGTTCCCTCAATCGTGCCTTTGATGATGGTGCATAATAGCCCTCCTTGTCGAATTAGATGCCCAATCCACTTGCCTCTTCTCGCACATATGGAGGTACTCAGAGTCCTTTCTTTGCTTATGCTTTTGAGCACCTCCTCTTATGTTACCTGGTCTCTCCATGATACTTTTACCATTCTTCTGTAGCACCACATTTCAAAAGCTTCTAATTTCCTCTTATCTCTTTCATAAATGCACCATGTCTCACAGCTGTATAACAATATGCTCCAAACCAGTGTTTTAAGCATCCTTTTCCTTATACCTATGACGATGCTATTAGATTCGTGTATTTTCGACTTCTTATAAAATGCTAATCTGGCTTGGTGTATTCTGTTCTCAATTACTATATTATATTATACATCTAGGTTTTAGCATATTATATTATAAATTTTAATGGGGGTCAGTTTCATTATCTAGTCCGCAGGATCGATGAAGATCTTAAGACATTTTTCAAAAATTCTTTCATGATTGAACCCTCAATAGCTACATTCTGAAAGTTCTAACATTTTCTTTTTCTTTTTATTAAACAGTTCTAAAACACTTGTACACTTTTACTTTTCAGCAATTGAGCCAATTCTGGTATGACAATTCAACCATTGAAACCTTGTGTAGTGAAATATGCAGGGCTACTGAAGAAAATGGTAAAGTAGCTTTAATATCTTGTCCGTCACTTTATAAACCTCTGAAAAGTATGACAAAAGGTCAAGAAGGTATATATAATTCTTCAGATTTATTTTCTTCCTTCTAAACGTCGGATAAAATTCATTGCTTTTTATTTTCCAGTTTCACTCTTCGAATACGACAAGAGATTTGCCAGGTATGGGCTCGACTATAATTTCTATGACTACAACTTTCCATTGGACGTTCCTCGGGATTTTGCAGCATACTTCGATATTGTTGTCGCTGATCCACCATTTTTGTCAGAAGACTGCATTACTAAAACAGCTGTTACTATTAAATTTTTTACGAAATCAAAAATAATATTGTGTACTGGTAAATATGATTGAATTTAACTTATAATTAATTTTATTTTAACTGTAGCTAATTATATAATTCACCTAAAGATCAGTTTTTATGTTTTGAGCAAGTATCTTCTCTCCCAATAATGAGAAAAACCTGCTTATGAAGTTGACGATGAGAAATTTTGACATTTCATAAATCATAGTTCACAAACAAACAATTTTAAGCCCGTATGCCCTTATCCAAAAGTTACCCATTTTCAAGAAATGTAATATTTTCGCCTTTTTTAATAAAAAAAGTCATTGTTGCTTCGGTTTCGGGTATTTTTTTAATTTCTACCATTTGAGACAAATGTTTTTATTTAGATAACAAACAAATGAGTAATTGATAATGCAAAATACGTGCCTACATTATATTCTCAAACTTTACAAATATTATATATAGAAATCTTAAGAATCAAGTTAAATATAAGAAAAAATCTTTGGACAAGTTTCGGCTTTTAACAAGGCGTAACAATGTAAAAATTATAATTAAAATATTTTTTTTAAAAACCTGACGTAATTATTCGATTGGGCTTCATGGTGCATATTGAAACAATTTAGGCTGTAACCCGGATTCCCTTCATACTCTTCACAAAGCGTAGACAAAGTTTTAACTTTTTTATCGGCTGGGTAAGGGACTTTGGTGTCCCGTATGCTGATTTTGTTCTTTAGTGTACATTAAAGGACATATCTGTCCTGTACTTTCTAATAATATGTTCCGTACCGAAGCCAACGTGTTAAGACATTCAGAATAAACTATTAACTAAATCAAACTATCAAATTTGTATGAGACAACAGATGAATAACCTCTATTTGTAATGGTTGGCTTGTCTTACATAAATCAGATAGAACTAACCTGGTTAACAGGTGGTTCTAAAGGTTAATAGAATTGCATATGATAAATAAATATATTCATTATGGTGCTAAAGCTTGTACTTATTACATGGTGGCAGCGGTAAATTAAAAAAAATAAAATAAATGTCTTCAATTGAAGAAATTACAAAAGCTTTTTTGGAAGCTTTGAAGTCTTCAAGAGAGGAAGGAACTACTGGCTTTGAAGTTAAGCCTCCTGAAGAATTTAACTTCCAAGATTGTTCGAAATGGCCGCAATGGATACGAAGGTTTGAAATTTACAGGTCAGCAAGCGGTCTCAGTAACAAAGGTGAATGCCAACAAATTAATTTTTTTATTTATTCTTTGGGTTTGGAGGGAGATGAATTTCCAACCTCTATTGGTTTACCTCCGGATAAAAGAAACACTTATGCCCAGGTGAAGAAACATATTGACGATCATTTCAGGCTAAGAAAAAACTTATTTTACGAACGTTCAAAATTTCTTTTGAGAACACAGGCACCGACTGAACAGATAGACAATTATATACAGGACTTGTACAAATTAGCAGCCAAATGTGACTGGGCTTGTGAACATTGTAATTTCGGAAAAGACTAGTTATTGCTGAAATTAGTTACTGGCCTAGCCGATAGGCATCTTTCTACTGAACTACAGTTACGTCAAGAGTTGAAGATAGATGAGGCTGTTGAACGCATCCGTTTAGCTTCTGTCATAGAGGCGCAACAAGACATGATCCGTGGCCAATCAAATAACAATCCTGGAATCGTAGAGTGTGATGCTGTTTCTAGGAAATATCCTAATAAAGATCGCCGTCTTTCTAAGGGACCAGAACGAGTAAAGAGCCAAAGAAAAGATTTTAATAGATCTTGTTACAGATGCGGAGCAGCTTACAGTGATGAGCATCGTCAGAAATGTCCAGCTAAGGACTCTATTTGTTTTTCATGCAAGATGAGGGGCCATTGGAAGTCAGCCTGTCGTTTTGCCAAGAAGGTTGACGAGGTGGACAGAAGGAGTTCCAGTTCCAGCTGCGGCAGTCTTGGGGTTGTACATTTTACAGCAACATCTCAGGTAGATGATTTATTTTATACAAATATAAAAGTCAATGGGAAAGACATCATATTCAAAATCGATTCAGGAACTGACGTATGCATCTGTGGTCCAAATATGATCGAACAACTGCGTTTGGAGATGCACAAAACGTGTAGAAAGCTTCATGGGGCAGGCAGTAGCCAACTAAAAGTGCTTGGTAAAGTTAAAGTTGTGATGTCTAAAAATGGAATAGACCATACAGAAACTGTGTATGTTGTAAAAGGACAAAAAGAACCACTTCTAGGGAAGGCTGCCATAGCAAATTTTAAACTACTCAAGCTTATGGTAGATGAAGTAACAAATCATCCAAATGATTATAAGATTTTAAACGAATTTCCAAAAGTTTTCCAAAGCCTTGGGGAGGTCAAAGGTGACCCATATTTAATCCGGCTTGCTCCAAATGCTAAACCTTTTTCTGTTTCATGTCCCCGGCGAGTTCCGATTCCTCTCAAGAGGAAACTACAAATTGAATTAGACCGAATGGTCAAGTCAAACATCATCGTTCCTATTTCGGCAGCAACAGAATGGTGCTCGCCAATAGTAGTTGTGCCTAAGAAAAACGGCACGATACGGCTCTGTGTAGACTTTACTGAATTAAACAAATTCGTTGTAAGAGAAAAGGTTATATTACCCTCTGTTGATGAGTTACTGTGTAAGCTTAATTCTGCTAAATTTCTTTCTAAATTAGATGCCAATAGCGGTTTCTGGCAGATCCCTTTGGACGAAAGAAGTCAAAAGTTGACTACATTTATTACACCATTCGGCAGATATTATTTTAAACGTTTACCATTTGGTATATCATCTGCTCCTGAACACTTCCAAAGGAGAATGTCTGAGGCAATTGAAGGCCTAGAAGGTGTTATTAACTTAGCGGATGATTTTCTGGTTTATGGTGAAACTGAAGCTGAACATGATAATAGGTTCACCAAGTTTTTACATCGCCTAGAAGAGTATGGGATCACACTTAATAGAGAAAAGTGTATTTTTAAAGTTAATAAGCTAAACTTTCTAGGACATGTTTTGGAAAATGGCAGCATTAAACCCGATCCAGAAAAGGTTAAAGCAATCTCGGCAATGCCAAAACCTAAGGATCAGAAAGACTTAAGGTCTTTTCTAGGTATGATTAATTATTTGATGAAATTTATCCCTCACCTTTCCGATCATGCCAAACCCTTGAGAGAATTATTGAGTAGCAAAAATACTTGGATGTGGACCAACATACACGATACGAATTTTAATAAACTAAAATCACTTGTTAGTGATGCCGTCTCTTTAGCGACATTTGACCCACAGAGGGAAACACGTGTTTGCGCTGATGCATCCAGCTTTGGAATCGGGGGAACTCTAGAACAGAAGTTTGCTAAGGGCTGGTGCCAGTTCAATTCATATCGCGAACTTTAAGTTCAGTCGAGACACGCTATGCTCAAATTGAAAATGAAGCTTTAGCACTAACTTGGGCCTGCAAAAGGTTCTCGCAGTTCATTTTAGGAATGAAATTTGATTTGTTGACAGACCACAAACCTCTGGTTGAAATTCTAGGTCAGAAACCTATTGCAAGCTTGTCGGCACGACTACAGAGATTTAGAATGAGGTTGTTACCATTTACCTTCCGTGTTCAATATATAAAAGGAAAAGAATTTACAACTCCTGATTTGCTTTCTAGAAATCCGTTAGAAAAGCCTGGGGATAAAGATGTTCTAGACGAAATCGAACTTCATGTTTCAGAACTTGTTTCGTCTTTACGAATTAGAGATTCAAGACCCAAGAAACTCATGAAAGCGCAAGAAGAAGACGCAGTAAGCCAACTTTTAAAAGAAGCGATACTCTCCGGTGACTGGACTAGATTAGAGAATAGCCCATTCTACAAAGAGAGAGGATCTTTTGTCTACCAAGAGGGGTTAATTCTGTACAATACTAGAGTTTTTGTGCCGAAATCTCAAAAAAAAGAAGTCCTGGACAGCTTACATTCAGGACACCAAGGAGTTACAAAATGCATCGCTCTTTCACAGAACACTGTTTGGTGGCCGGGAATTACGGTGGACATAAAGAAGAAGATAGAAAACTGTTTACCGTGTATTGAAAATTCCGTTAATCTTTGTGAGCCACTGATACCAAGCGATATGCCTAAGAGACCATGGGAAAAGGTTGCGGTTGACCTTTTGAACTTTAAAGGTAAAAACTACCTTGTCATGCAAGACTATTTTTCAAAATACATAGAATTATTGCAGTTGAGTAGAACTGATTCTAGCGCCATTATAGGAGCCTTCAAATTAATATTTTCTCGGCATGGAATTCCATCTACAGTTAGAGCAGACAACAGCCCTTTCAACAGCAAGGAACTAAACGATTTTGCAAAGGAATATAACTTTGAGATAATTACATCAAGCCCAAGGTAACCGTCTTCGAATGGTCAGGCAGAACGTGCTGTACGGATCGCTAAAGATATTCTTAAAAAGAATAAAGATTTCAGCGATGGCTTATTGGCATATAGATCAACACCGCTGGAGTGTGGCTTTAGTCCTGCTCAGCTTTTATTTGGGCGGAGGATAAGGACAACCTTACCAATCATAGAGGAACAATTGATCCCTGCTTGGCCAGATTTGGACTGGTATAGAAAATGGTGGGAGAATTCAAAAGCCCGGCAGAAGGAAAATTTTGATAACAGACATCGAGCCTGTAACCTTCGACACTTAAGGAAGGGAGAGAAGGTATGGGTGAAAAATTTAAAGAAATATGGGACCATTTTAGACCAAGGCCTTAATGAAAGAGAATATCTCATAGATGTTTCTGGGCGAATTTTTAAGAGAAACCGGGTGTTTATAGTACCCTGTGAATCACGATTTTCGCCTTTGGATTGTCCGGGACAGGAAGATGCAAAGAAAGGAGTGAAAACATTGATGTAAATAGTGGATCTAAAGAGGTACAAAGAAGATCAGAAGAGAAGGAGAGCCAGGAAGAAGGGAATAGAAGACAAGATAATGAAGGAAGAGAAGAAGGAGTTAGGACTAGGAGTGGAAGGAGAATCAGACAGCCAAGCCGTCTCAATCTTTGAGAGAAGAAAGGTTGTAATGGTTGGCTTGTCTTACATAAATCAGATAGAACTAACCTGGTTAACAGGTGGTTCTAAAGGTTAATAGAATTGCATATGATAAATAAATATATTCATTATGTAAAGCTTGTACTTATTACACTATTGGCAGACACAAAAATTCAAATCCTACTTGGATTGTCATAGATATTTTTTTATACAATTAGATCAGTATTTTGCCTCAACCCTAGCCATTAGTTTATAAAAGAATGAAGATATGAATAGATGTCTATAAGCATTTAGCTCCCGAATAAAAAGCGTATAATAAAGACCTGTGTGGATGTTTTTTGTTTGCAGCTGTTTCTTTCCTTTTATGCAAGTGATTTTAGAGCAGAATATTAATATGCTGATACTTTTTTAAATTCACCAATTACTTTTGTATTTCAGGTGCTGTAATGGAAGAGCTCGTTGGCAGGCTGTTGAATGTCAAGAAAACACAATTTGAGCCAAAACATGAAAACAATTTAGCGAATGAATTTTATTGTTACACAAATTATGAGCCTTGTTTTAGGTAATTCTTAAAACATGAGCCTTGAGAAGGCATTCATTATTCTTTAAAAGGTTTATTTTATTTTTTTTAAAATAAATAATTTTAATAATTTTAAACATTTTTATCCTTCCTTTTCTTTTCCTTGAGAAGACCAAAGACATATATAAAAAGCAAATTTGCCAACGTCCAAGCTGACTCTAGTAGTCCCGCTAATCCAATCTAATTTGTTTTTGTTTTACGGCACGTCAACATCTAGGACATTAGCGCCGGGCTATCTATGCCACCATTCCTAATCATCCAACGTGCAGCAGGTAATTCCCTCAACGAGCCCTGAAATAAAAAATAACTCACCCTGTAGCAGGTGGGACTCGAACCCATGCCATAACCCTCCATTTATCTGTTTGATATCCATGAGATATAAGCAAGTTTTCTATCTTTAGGTTTACAAGCTGCAGGATTCACCAGTAACCGTCGTTCACACATTGCCATGAATACTACATCAAAATTAATTATCATCAGAGCTCATCTGATGCATCAGTACTGTACATTTTGCTCCTGAACAAATGTGATAAAGCTTTATTTTAGTTTATTTTATTTACTTACTCCACTTCTATCACCTAATTAGCATGAATTAGTTCTGCAGTTCTTACAATTGTTTCAAAAGTACCCATGTAGAAAAAACTATATGTCATAGAAGTACACTTATATATATATTTTATATGCTAAATTTCATTAAAACAAAATTTATTTAGTACAAACGTTAAGTGTTGGTAAACAAGGACTTAGATGTGGTTACATGTTTATAAAAAGGACTGTGACCCTCTGGGTTGCTGTCAGGCTTAAGCTTCAGCAACTGTCTGACTTAAGCTTCATCTAGACCAGGCATGCCCAACCTGTGGCCCAATTGAAGTTTCTGTCTAAATTATTTTAGATGGTTGAAACAAAAATGTGCTTACACAAGGGGAGTATACAGCGATGGGGTCACCGATTTGGACCATTTTTTTCTGGTGATTCTGCATCGAAAAATAGTCGACTCGTATCCGGAGCGTTCCGTCCAATGCGCCTTAGAAGCCGAGAAATAAAATAAAATAGGTTGAAAGTACTTTATTTTTTATATAGAGTTTAGAAAATATCGACATGATTCTTTCACCAATTCATTTGTCTTATAGAGTAGATTAAAGGAAAAATATAATCGTTAAACAATAATTTATATATCGTGAAATAAATTCAAAAATATGCTTACGTTTTCAAGTAAACTAGTATTATACATTTGTTTACACCAAAAATAATAGCAGATTTAAACTCAGCACCCCAAGAAACCCTAATGTGGTGAATATAATTGAAAACAAAAAATAACTATTTTTCCCAGTCTAGAAGAGACTAAAAATTTGTAAGCGAAAAAGTAACCAGACGTTTTGAAATTTAATATCTCCCCTTGAGATTATCCGATTTTTACGTCATTGAAATCTTTCAAAAGAAGAAAGACTCCTTTTTCTAACCATATAAATGACTATTGTATTATTGATTGACAAAATTTTAAGGGTCCCCCCTAACCAAAATTTAAAATAAATTTTTTTTAATTTTTGTAGTATTCCCAACATTTGAATTAAGGGGGTTTTCGATGTGCTAAAAACGAATCTGACATCCGTTTTTAAATAAAAAATTGTTTTACATACTCGACTCTATAGAAGACATTATTCTGCCAAAATATTCCATATACCTACAATTAAAAAGTTATGGATTATAAAAAAAAAATTAATTTAAAAACGGATGTCAGATTCGTTTTTAGCACATTCAAAAACCCCTAAATATAGTAGAAAGTAGAAAGAAAATATTTTTTTACTTAATAATCTACATACGGATATCGAAGATGTTATTTAGTTGGCTATACTTCTGGGCCAAATCTTGCCAGCCATTGTTCTAATCTTCAATCAAGAGGAGGTAGGTAGATATTGTCGGGGTTCAGTCTTGTGGTTCATATTACCACATTTATTAGATAAGAAAAGTGCTATGTTTGACCAATTTCTGGCTCCAGATTCAAGCCCTTTCCAAAATGACGAGAAGAGGGAGAACTGATCGCTACAGAGGTTCAATATTTTCTGCCAGAAAATGAGGTTTTATTAACCACGCGACCGAACCCCCGACAGTCTCAACGATCTCCTTTCAATAAATTATCTTCAATCGTGTTGTGGCCCTTGTGGTTGAAGGCTATACATAGATTTAAGGAATGTTCCTGATGAGGAACTAGAGATGTGAAATTAATAAAGCAGTGGATAAATCATTAATTAAAATGGACTTAGTGGGGTATTTTTAAACAATTTTAAAAATATTGTTTTCGCCAATGAACTTACAAAAAAACTGAAATTGTGATTCATATAAGCAGAAGTGATGAAAAACGTGGAGGTACGTGGATTTTATTAGGAGGCACTAGCGTGCCTATAAGCTACTCAAATCTATTATAATGAGATGCAGACAGGAAAATCAAACTAAACTACATAAATTATCTAAAAGTTGTGAAGTGGTAAACTAGTTGTGCAATGGTATAACAATTACCCAAGAAATTAAATGAAAAAAAGTTATGTTTTTAGTGGACATAGTCTTACGAGTTCAACTACAATGAGTATCTCTTTGGTTTGATAGTCCAGGCAAATTTCAAATATTTATAACCTTTGTGAATGAAACCTCCTTCTAAACTGATCAAACACGTTTTAATCTTTATACAGTTATCGAAAATAATATTCATTAAGCAGTATGAATGCTCCAGATTTGTTTAAAATAAAGCCCCCTTTTGCTCATGCCTTATATTCATCTGAGAGCGATGCGTCTGAGGTTACTAGGAACATTAACCAGCATTTTTACAACCATAGTGTACTTATTTTATAAAAGTTTTGCATATTTAAATACAAGTGATCAAAAAAATTATATAAGCTATTCGGTATTTTCAGGTAACTGTTATTTTTCCAGATACTCTTCATGTGCCAGCAAAAATAAAAGATGCTCTTATAGCTGACTCTGAATATTATTTCATTAAAAATTGCCAGATATATGCCCTTGTTGAGACTTCCTTCATCCAAGCCTTTGTGAATCAGGGTACGAAGTAGTGTTTTATAGCTAATTTAACTTTAATTAAACATTCTTTTCTTAGATCTAATATCTAAGACTTAACTTTATTTATTTTTTAAAGATTACCTTTCTGGGTTTTTGAAAATAATTTAATCGTAAGTAAATGGAAATATTATTGATTTTTTTAGATTCTCAACTTTATATCTACGGATCAATGAAATCAATTCTTCACACCTTAATTTGATTTAGTAGTACATGCTATAATTTACACTGGTTTTTGAGACTTCCTAATTTTCGTTACAAAAAATATTCTCTTTTCCTATTGTTCCTTAAATGTTTATAATATAGACAATTTAAGAAGCAAGATCTTTATTAGCTGATAAAACATTATTAGCCTTAGGATTTGTAGTGAATAATTGCTCAGGCCTGTGAAAAAAAGGTGTCATTACTTATTGTCGAGCCCACAAATTTTATAGGGACATACATGTAATTGCCGTAAAAACAAGATATTTTGTTTGTGTTTCAGGTGAGGTTACTTTGGTCAGTACAGACACTCAAATTGATATTGACAACTGTTTTTGCGTTACACCTTGTGGGCACTTGGTTCTATCTATTCATAGGAATTTATTCTTGAAACTTGGTATTGAAAAAGGACCTGCTGTCAAAATAGAATATTTAAAAAAAGAAAATAGATATTGTAAGTGTTTTATTTTTTGGAGGAATTTATTATTTGTTTCTTTCCATTCATTTTATTTGGCCCTGGAGAGTTAACTGTTGTTAGCACTTTCCAAAGGCTTAGAACAGCAGTGGTGCTATTGAGGTTGCACTCATGAAAAAATATTTGAATATTTTCTTGAAATCTTCATCGATCCTACCTAGTAGGCACTGAAAATGTCCCCCTTTAAAATATATATATATATATATATATATATATATATATATATATATATATATATATATATATATACGTGTGTGTGTGTGTGTGTGTGTGTGTGTGTGTTTTCACCACTTGGCATATAGTACTCCCCTAGCAAACAATTGAACGTGTTTGTTAACCAGCAAGATGGGTCTATCTGGAGGGGGTTTAGTCTGGACCCTAAGTAATTATTTGTCCATACAAGCCGTAATTGTTTTTGTATTGCAACAAAACTTGGTATCGTTGTGGTCATCTAAATAAAAAAATGTGTTGTAAAAATAAACTAAATCAATTCATCAGGAATTTTTGAGGGGGCAATTTTTGAGGGGCTTATTTTTTCCTGTAATAAATATTTTTGTTATTATTTTCTACTGATAACATTAAAATTTAATATTTTTTTTAATCTAATGTTTTTTTTAATATTTTTAGTAATTGTCATAAATTTAAAGCACCCTTGTTTCAAACCAGAGAAAAATAATTATAAACGTGTTTTAAAGCAATTATACTTGGCGGGACTTTCGGCAAATCTCATTGTTACATGGAGCCCTAAAGGTAAATTTATACTTTTATTTTTATAATTTCCCTTCTAGTCACAAAATATATTTATTTACTTTTATAATTCTGGGTTGCATGTTAAATATTTTACTACCTATTAGTTGTTATGTTATTAATTCACTGCAATGTATTATCTCTAAGATACCACTTTTGATGTATTGCTCTCAATAAAGTAAATAATTGATGCTAATAGAATGTCTAAGATGATTTTTCCATAGGAAAGGTAGGAGGGAAAGATGCACAGCTGCACATTTTTCCACTGATCACCTTCCACTCTTCTGTCTTTACTCATTAGTCCATCATTTTAGCGCGGTTCCTCCTTTCCTCCATAGGAAGGAAACACACTTAGTAAGTTGAGCTCATGAAACAATCCAGAAGTCTCGACTAACTTGTTTCAATTTCAAAGTTTTTTCTTGATGAACTAAAAACAAAAATTGTATTGAATTTGAGACAACTTAACTGATGTTTTTTAAAATTAATTTATCTGAAGTATTTAAATGTTAACACCTGCTTATACATAACAGATTTTTGGACTGAGTGCCTTTTTTTCGGAAGAAAAGCCACTACTCCTAGTGGGAATCGAACCCACAACCCTAGTCTCTGAGCCTCATATATTTTAAGTTGATACAACGTTTACGCTGCTCAGATTGACATAGATTATTGGCATGTTATGAGAATTCTGTTTGTGGGGGGGGGCTTTCATTTTCTTGCCTGATGATGAACATTAACCAACCAGAAAACAACTCATACAATTTTAAAATTATGTTTAAAAAGAAACCACATTTTGTTGAGCACCATAGTCCACCCTATTGAACCTCCTTACAGAAAAGATAATTCAGGTAAGACTTGGCAAGCCTGGTAGCTAGTGGCTAAGGAATGCCTCATCCTCTCCAACCCTATTCTTCTGATAGACCAACATAAATTCCACACATTAGAAATTCTTTATTTTTAAGTCACCTGCGTACATAATGGTGTGGGAAGTGTGGTGGTTAGTTTAAATGATATATTTCAGAATAATAATGATTTCATCATTTATTTCAGATGTAAATGTTTGTCCCTCATCCATAGCTTCATACTTTCATAAAAAAGGGTACCAATGCAAAGAATGTGCTCTTTCTTATAAAGAAAATAGAGCATACAACGTACAGCTACCAACGTTCCAAGCTTATATTGAGGATATATTTGAATGGCTTGGTCTATTTCTCCTTGGAGTTACAGACATGTGAGTACATTATTATGTAGAATTGATATTTCTTTTTCCATTAAATGGAATCAGACTGTAACTTGAAGATGTTTCTTTAAGCGCATTGTGATATTAACTCTTACAAGTCAGCAACAGGCTCGACAGACCGGGCAGAGTAGCAGAGGTAAACCTCCATTCAATAGGCTTAAAATGTATTTTTATTAACTCTAGTGGATACAAGAGAGACTAGAGCTTACAAAACATACCACTAGATATCGCAAAAAGCTGTCACAATGGCGGCTCTCAGTCCCGAAGCGAAGAAGTGACTGTCAGGCACTTCTATAGGAACAACAATTTTGTGTCATTGACCACTGATATCGGTTCTTTAGGACTAACCCGCCAGACCAGCTTATTAAGACACCCCAGTGGGAGTAATTTTTGTTTTCTTGCAATGGAAGACACTGTATAGTATACGGAGCTAATGAGAGATAGAGATATTATGAATATAAGCAGGTTAGAGTAGGGTATTTCTCTGTAACCAAATTGTTAATCTACCTGCACCAGCTGTAATTTTTGATTCGACAATAATAAAACTCTAATATACTTATGTCAAACTTATGAGGAAGTTGTTTTGCCAGAATAATCAAAATCGTTCCATTAGGAATGGAGGTTTACCCCGTAACCAAATTATTAACTTGGTCAAACAGAAGAAACGAAACTCTTTCAAAGAAACAAAACTCAGTATATGTATACTGACTAATGAGAAAAATAAGCATAATGGGTGCATGAGAAGGAAGGCCTGAAACTCATTTCAAGCTAAAATGTAAATGATCACCTATGGTGCATAATTTTTGTCCTTATTCAAAGAAGCGAACTATAACACATTATAACTATTATTATTAAGTATTGAGGCAGCGAAAAGTAAAATTAAAAGAGCTAGTTTTTTTTTAAATTTTGTTTTGGTATCAAGTACATTCATCAAGTCCAAGTACATTTCTTTTATTTTATTTACCTCAGTTGCAGAAAACAGTGCTTGAATTTTGGGAAGTGTGGATTTTGTTCCTTTGAAGTTAGGTTTCTTTGCCATGCTTTCAAAATCACAATAGAGGTAAGAATATATGTGAAAACATACTAAGATGACATGGTTCTTGAGAGTCAGGCATTTTTTTGATAGAATATAGTCCATGAATTTATTTCTTTAGGCTGTACAAGTTTACACAATATTCCATTTCAGCAATGAGGACGATACTTATGAGTACTTATCATCTTACCGAATCCCAGAAGAATCTGAACCTGTTGGCCAGGTGTTAGTAATGAAGTCCACTGGAATACTTTCTTCCCAAAGGATTAATGCATTATTCGATATACTTAGGTAATGTAATTTTTTTTTAAATTACCTGAATTAAGTATATGTTGTGTCAGTAATTGAATACCGTTATATACTAAATGAATGAAATATTTTAGTAAGTTAAGTTAAGTTTCCATCTGGACTTAATATTACAAAAGTGACAATACTCAAGAGAACACAAGCTAGATGGCAGCAACTGTCTAGAAAATCACTTGGATCTCTTTACCATCCAAATGATTACGGTGTTCACAGTCCGTTCCTGTATCTAACTCATTTTTTTCAAAAATGTCACTTAGATCCCTTGACTTCATATCTGTACCCTGGAGGTAAAGGACACCATGTCCATTTTTTTATTAAATTGACTTTAAAACATGTTCTTACTGTGGATTTTTTGATCCATAAAATGGTATAGGGCACTATGTCCTGTTACCATAAATAGGGAAGATAAGACAGTGAAAAATAAAATCATTTCCATTTTCATTAGAGGTAAATGACACAAAGGGGGGACTTGGTGTTGTTTGACTAAGATCAATACTTCAAATTACCTATAAATGCCAACAACAATGTGAAAAAGTTTCTTGTATGGAAAAAATAAATTTGAATAGTTCAAAGTTATGTAAAATTGGCTCTCCTGAACAATTACAAATATGTGACATGGTGTCCTTTACCACCGGGGTACAGATATGTTTATTTTATAATATATTTATGTACATACATATGTTTATATATATAATAATATATATTTTGATATTTACATTTATTGTGATTTGTTTTATTTCTGTTTAGAAGTTATATTAATGATAGGTCCAGCATACCTTGGATAGGACTTCATATTCAAGGATTCGAAGATGCTCCAGTCGCTTGGAATTTGGAACCTCATAGATATTCTGTATTTGGTGATAACAACTACTCAGCTGTATTCAATCAGAGTGGTTCAATAAAAACTTTCAAGTTGTTCACATCCTTGAAATGTAGAAACTAATTCAGGAGCTTGGAGGCGGAAAATGCAATCCGAGATATCGTGTTCTAAGTTCTTGAGGAATTGTTAGGGTTAATATTTCACCATGGATGTATTATTAAAATTATAGACAGATATTTATCTTTTTTTTTATATTTTCATAGTAGAATAATTATTACAGTAGTGCTCGCAATTTGAAAGAAAGAATCTTTTTAGTGAATTCTACATATACATAGCAAAATGATGTACCTAACTGTTTCTCCGTGGTTTTACCTACCAGAAACAACAAAACAAAAAACTGTATTTCCCAGGTTAGCCCTTCCTGCTTCAAGCTCCTGGATTGTTATGGAGGACTTGTAGAAAAAGACACAATAGTGATACATCAGTAAAAATATTTTTTTTTTTTTTAAATTTTGTATCAAGTGCTTTTGTTAAATTAGAAAAATACAAATATTAGTTATTTATAGGATACTTTACTTGTAAAACCATGTTGATTCAAGAGGATAAATGTTTTATCATTTTCATGTATCATTGTTACTTAAGTGATAATTAGAAATTGTTTTAGAAAAATGTATTTCAATATAATGTGACGATGAAAATCACTGCTGAAACTCACAAAAAACAAACACACAATTCGAAACTTAACACAATATTAGCTGACTTACACAAAAAGAAAACATATCCATCGAGAAGGCAAGAATGGGTATACATCTCTTCTATTGATATTCCTCCTGAAGTGAATATCGTTTTGTCGCTAGGGCCCAATTTTTCTACCCCGGTCAATAACCTTACCAAATTGATCCCTAAATTAATCACTGATGTTGAATACATACACCAGGACAAACTCCTTTCTTCATGATGATTAGATAGTTAGCCGTCGAGGTGATAAGTACAGATGGAATGGTTGGGATTCGGCTAAATAAACCTCAATATGATTTTGTTTTAAAAAAATCTATATTTCGGACGTTTCGGCTACTCATTGGTAGCCTTCGTCAGCTAAAATGACAAAAAAAAAAGAAATTAATACAGAAACAATCAAGAAAAATTTATAATTGTGATAGGTGACAGAACTATAGATACAGTTTAACTTATAACAGAACATATCGTCTTAAAATTCTTAGAATGAGTAGAATGAAAAAGAAAATAGGTACAGTAATTGATTTTAATAGTAATTAGTAACATTAATTGATTTTACAAAGAAATAAGAGAACTATATATCAATGACAAATATAGTAGCTAATAGTAACATTAATTAATTTTACAAAGAAATAAGATACTACATACCAATGGAAATGCCGAGCGGCATTTCTTTGTAAAATCAATTAATGTTACTAATTACTATTAAAATCAATTACTGTACCTATTTTCTTTTTCATTCTACTCATTCTAAGAATTTTAAGACGATATGTTCTGTTATAAGTTAAACTGTATCTATAGTTCTGTCACCTATCACAATTATAAATTTTTCTTGATTGTTTCTGTATTAATTTCTTTTTTTTTTGTCATTTTAGCTGACGAAGGCTACCAATGAGTAGCCGAAACGTCCGAAATATAGATTTTTTTAAAACAAAATCATATTGAGGTTTATTTAGCCGAATCCCAACCATTCCATCTGTACTTAAACTCCTTTCTGTAAATGAAGAAGAGTGAGAGTTTCCCTGATATCTTATTTCCAATATCATCCTTTCTACTGAATCCAACCTTCAGAAACGTCTCCTTTTTGAATCCGTATATATCCACCTTTAAAACAAGACCCTCAAAGTATAAAAATATAAGATCTGTATTTATTGTGTTAAAATAATAACAATAATTGTGATTATTTCAAATATGTTCTTCTGTCATCTTTCACTCTTTCCAAAGTGTCCCCCAATCCTTAATCTGAGCAAAAAGTGTGTATACCTAATGTTGGAAGGCTGGGACATCACCATATTTGCGTGAAATTAAATAATGTGTTCAGATTGGCTTCTTCAAGCTACAGCAAATGTATTGGTTTTGACTTAGAAATCAGAACAAAAAGACTTAAATAATTTTTGTTTTTGAAACAACAGGGTACCATTTTAAAGCTTATTAAATAAGGCAACTTTTGAGGCGGAGGCAAACCGCTAACTCTACAAATAGCTGATTAAGAAAATATTAAAGGAGTTAAGAAAACCCTAATAACAATAGTTCACATCTATATGGCTCTTAGTGTAGCTCCTAATTTAAATGACAACATTTCAATAATGGGTGTTTCTTATTGGAATTTTAATGTAGATTCTAAAAATGTGGTCGTCATTTACGATACATAGACCAGAAATCTATTGAATACAGTAAAACCTCGTTAACCCAGACGTCCAGATAATCCGGACCAGTTTTGAAAACGAAGTTATGTTGTTTAGTTTAGTAAATGAAGACTTGTTTTACAGACGATAAATTGCTATTCTCAGTAGGTAAATTACGCAAGTTTTCCTAGGTTAATGTACGCGAGTTTTCCTAGCTTCTCAGTCGAGGTAAAGTATCGTTTTGCTGTTTTGTTTGCTCGTTGTCCGCGATTTAGACGAAACGAAAAAACATTGTTTTGACTATGGAAAAAAAGACAGATGTATTGATAAGGGAGAATTGTTGAAGAACATTGCTGCTGAGTTTGGAGTAAGGACGTTGATCGCATCTGATTGGAAAGAGAACAGAAAACTCATTGAAGGCTTTTGTTTCAAGATGATTTCTAAGGGCAGTTTTTGTTGGTTATGACCCACGCAGAATCAGTAGCAAACATTGAGAAATTGATGGTGTATTTCGAGAGTCAAGCCGAAACATTGCCAAATGAAGTTCTAATGTTGCCCGTAAGCGACACACTAAATGGGACAGCAGAAGCTCGCTGCCTTTTTTTACTAAAAACTAGTTTGTAGCTATATTGAGTACAGCACAAATACTTGGGATATTACAGCACATACAGTGTGTCGATAATAATTTCTAAACTCCATTAAAATATTTCGGTGATTTATGTCTTTTTTTTTCCGTCATTCTCTGGATAAACCAGTTTTTCATTTACTCGGATCAGCCCTGGTCCCAGTTGATCCAAGGTAAACAAGGTGTTACAGTAAAAGTTACAGTAATAAACTAATTTTGAAATTAACGAAATTCTTTACGAATCTAATAGATGCCATGGCATCCAAAGCTTTGACACAAGAAACTCATTTTTTTTAAAGTGGGGTTTTCAAATCAGCTGCTGGAAGAAGGGTTCAGAAATTACAGACTAGAAAAGAAACATTAAAAGAATTTTTTTATATATAAAAATTTATTGTTGAAATTACAAACTAAATAATTTAAAGTATTTACATAAAAAATATATTACAGCAACCTCCAAATGAGGCTTATTTATATCTTCCAATCCGTGACACAATTCACAGATTCATGTTTCACCGAACTTCACAAGCGTGTCAAAAATAAATAAATAAATGTCTATAAACTGGTTTGTACTTAATTCAGCAGCTTTTGAGCGTGCTATTTTTCTTTTTTTAAGAGAAGAAATATCATCGTACTAATGGGCATGAACTGAGGAGAATGTGATGAAGAGCCGCCATCCCAGTCCATTCCTTCCTCTCACCATTAATAATCACGTTACGAATGCAGCCTTTGAAATTTTCTCGTTTTTCCAATGTTCCAGTTGAAGCATTTTCTGAAATTAATCGTACACATTAATTAAATTAATAAATAACTCTCATTCTGGTAATGATAAATCCTCATTTTTTTAAACATAGATATTTTATTTTTTCACTGGAATTTCAACACACAATCTCTCATTTAACACTCGGGTCCATCGCTATTAACCCTATTTGGCTTATATCACAGCATAGCAAGTCAATTTATCAAAATTAGCCGATGCTTAAGGGGTAATATTACCTTTTTTTATGGGTTAAAATTCTTCCTTAACTAATCAAAAATGATATCCAAGAGTGTTTATATGAAGAAAAGTGTTTTAAATGGCCAAAAAAATCGACTTTCCGAGTGAAGGCTTTAGAGATAATTTTTTGAGCGAGCTTCGATTGGTCCCTTTTTAGTTTAATTTTTTTTTTTTTATCCTCCTTCAATACATTTCAAAATTAAAACCCATTTGGTTTTATCTTTATTACAAGAGAGTATGAAATAAAAATTAAATAGGAAAAAATGAACATTTCAGAAGATTAAACAAAATCGGGAGATACTCTGGCATCTTCAATTTTTACCCGATCATCTTCAAATTTTAAATGCAGCTTCTGAATGGTATTGGCTAGTAAAGTACGCAAGATTTTTTCGATTCATTGAATTATAATGATTTTATGACCGGTTTTCGGTGGATTTTTTAATAGAAAATGAAGAATTGTTATTATTTGAGTACATAATAATGTGTACCATTTTTATCAGGGGGCTGCTGTCACCCCTTTATCGAGCTGTTCAAGAGCTCTTAACTTCTGCTGGATCGACAGAGTTACCTTCTTCCTTTTCGCGAACATAACAGAGCAAATTTAAAAAAATTACTTTCAAAACTTGTATCCCAGGCGCGATGAATGTTTGAAGTAGACTGGCTAAAATCAGGCATTCCAGCCGCAGGTGCCTTAGTAGAAACATTTATTTTTTTAGTAGAAACACAAGTTCCTGCCTCTAAAATCTTGAAACATAAATGTCTTCTTTGTCTTCCATTCAATGAAATACCATGATGCAAATGTTTGGCTAGCTTGGAAGGGAGGGTTTTCTAGGAACCCTCGAGCTGGTCTAGCTCTGGCCAGTTCCGAGATCCATCACTCATTCCTCTCAGAGACCGCCGGATAAGAGAGAGTCTACTGTATATCAAAAACCAGTTCAGAATTTGTGAAAACTTGCAATTCAAAAGCTTTCATAATTTCCTTCAAAATAGATTCAGGAATTTTCTTAGGGCTTCCCCTTCAGAGGACGAGGTGTTTGAAGTTTCAGAAACACTCTTTACAGTTTAGCATTAAAAAGAGTTTTTCAATATAATTAGGGACAATATCGCAAAACTCGATATAGAACATTCCCATATCAAATGATTGTATGAGTTTGTTAATCAGAAAAATTGGTCAAAGCAAAATAGGTCTTCTAGTACTTTCTGAAGGATGTAGCTATTTTTTTCACTTCCAGGCAAGGAATGATTTTAATTAAATTAAGTTATTCTTACCAGGAACACCTCCTATATAGAGAGGACTATTTGTGGTTGCTTCAATCAAGTGGCCGTTATCAGAAAGCCAGTAACTCTGATCGAGGTTATCCACTCGTAGAGTTAGCTCGTCGTTGATATAGGTCGCATGAATCCTATGCCAACGATTATCACAGACTGCAAACTCTGTAGCAAGACCCTGTTCCATCCTGAATGGTCGCCTGTCGCCCATATCACCACTCATGACAATCTGAAATAAAAATTAATTTATCATTTGGTATCATTTATTTATATTCGAGTGATGACAACATTGTTGACTGTAGATATTTCTAAAATGTTTCTCTATAGTCAGAGGTTCAGTCGAGGCTTCTTTTTTTTTTTTTAAAATGCTGATATTTAGTATGGATGTCTCTCCCCTCCATCATGGCTTACAACGTAGGCCAAAAATTTGGTAATAAAAGTATTAAATTACATCATTTATAAGCATTTAAAAAAAAAACAGTAGAAGCCTGGCTCCCTTCCTATTACACAAAATCTAGAAATATGTTAGTGTTCATAATTTTATTTTCATTTAAACACCACATTTTTTCTAAATTCTAACAACGCTAATGATCAATTCTTTGGAGCAAGTAATCTGTAGGTTACCCCTCTTTTCTATCGATGGTAGGACTTTAAAAGACTACTCCTTTCTCATGTTGAGGCAATAAGCAAATCATATTTTGACGAACATATGCTAAATATATTTTGACGAATTTCAGGGCCTTTGAACGATTGAAAGAGCAACATAAGCAGATGAAATCTCAGGAGATGACCCCAAACAGATAACAAGACTTTTTTACGGCAGCAAAACTAATCATCAAAATTAATTACATTACACATTATCATTATACTTTTTTCCCCTCCCATGTTGAATGGCATGCTGTTCATTGTAAAGGAAAGCATCTGACAGGATCTTTATTGGTTTGAAATAATTATTTGTCTGAAGTGAATTGTTTTAAATCGTTATATTGTATCATTATGTGAATGTGCGTGTATATGAAAGTGAATAATTTTTAATAATTATGACCATCATGGAGTGTTTGCTTCAAGGAGGAACTGAAGGATTAACATGCGGTTAAAAAAAAACTAGGAGTCATTCTAAGAATCCTTCCATATAAGAAAGGTTTCAAATACAGCATCTTACCTTCCCATCATGTAGTTCCAGTGATAAAGCCGGGTACCCTTGAGGTTCAGAAACACTCAAAATGATTCCATTCAGCTCAGAAGTTCTGAATTCTAATTCAAGCTCAATTAATGATCCTATGTTGAATTTATTCTCTAAAAAAACAACAAAAATGCATTAGTTTAAGTTTTAAATAGTGTAATTAACAAAAATATTATATAAACACTTACTGTAAATGGCATAAGCATCTCCAGGGAAATACGATCCTCTCTCAACTTGTGGGAAGCACTGCCCGACTCTGTATGGAGGAGTTGACTTGTCGCTGATGAGATGTTCTTCTTGCTGGTTTACTTTCAGTCTTCTTACGCAACCTTTAAATCCTTCAAGTTTGTGCAACTAAAATTAAAAGTAATTATCGCTTCATAATTTCATTCTGTTCAGCCAAATCCCAACCATTACCTAGGCTACAAATATGATATAACATCTAAGAACCAATGTATTAATCAGCGTCTAAATGAAATTAAAACTTACCAATGGTTGCGGAACCATTACTCCAGATTGAGGTAAGCCACCAATGTACATTATATTTCCTACATTCATTTTCTTTGGAGTTTTAGTTTTTTGAGGATCAATTGAATCCACTTTAAGAGCCATTTTCCTGTCCTCCTTTTCAAGAATCATCTAAGAAAATAAATAAAACAGTAAGAAAATAAATAGAGGGGAAAAAAAGTCTATCCAGATAAGTTTAATTCATCCAAAGTAAATGTGTGTTATGTGAAAGATTATCATTAAATTTTTGTGCAAGATCAGGTTATATTGAAAGATATCTGGAGGCCTGATGATGCTAAGACTAAATTTCCATGCCTAGGGTTGTGGGTTTGATTCTCACTTGGGATGGTGGCTTTTCTAGTAGATAACTCGTTTAAGAAAAATCTGTGCTGTTAATAAAAGAGTGTACTATAACAAGGATTCGTCGGATGGCACTAGAGGTCTTATAGGCCTCGGTGTGGCTTTTCTGGATAGATATCCAGGCACCCGTTTCTAATCTAATCTATTAAAAGGATATTAAAATTAAAATAATAATCCAGATAATTGCCTTTGACCAAATAATTGCAATTAGTACAGCATTAATAATAATATTAGGTTATTAATGATTGCAATTATTAATAACCTCCAATTACAGAAAATAAAAACGTTATTCTTTATTGGGAAAACCTGTTCTAAAAGACCACATGGTGAGACAAAAAATCAGGTATTACACAAATAATGAAAAGAAAGCTTGCATCATAGTCATAGCTAACTCTAAGGACACTAACGTTTGCTGGACAGTCAAAGCCCAAATAGAAAATTACAGAGAATTATCTCTTGAACTGAACAGGATTTGAAAAATACGAGATACTAAATTTCATCCTTACCAGTACTGGGGTGATACCAAAGGAAATTTCTGCATTGTCTCGGCTTGTCAGATGAACTTTTTTATAATATGCAGAAATAAATAATCCTAAGTACCACAAGAATGCTTTTCCCTCATAAAATCTGATAATTTGTAGTGATATAAGCATCCCCTAAATTATCTTGTGATATAAGAAGTCCGGACAGTTCAGTCTGTGATAATCTACTATTAAGATTATTAGAAATATTATTATAAATTTTAAGTAATATAATAGTCTTCCTGATTCACCGCTAATATCTCCAGCAGTACCATGTCTAAGAGCGCGATAGTTTGCCTCGACTTTGTCAGGTGTTAGTAGAAGCTAAGTTGAAAACTCAGTGAAATATAGCCACCGCTGGAGAGACAGGCTGTGTATAGAATAATCACCTATGGGGATTAAAACACAAATTTTTACGACTTGGGTAAGAAGAATATACATTTCTACGTCCATTAAACCTATGGAGACAGCGGGAGTCGTATGACAGAGGGTACCTGGTGATGGGACCCTCCCGATTCCTGTGTGTACTAGCTAGCTCCCTTCCACGCGCACTCGACAATTGTGTTTTTTTTTTCTTTTTTCATTTGTGTTCTCTTATTAGTAATATATATATTCTTTAATTAGTGCAGAACCCTTTCCACGTAACACCTTTGTACTACTGAAAGAAAACTTATATCCCTGGAAACTGCGATGCTTCCTCAGAAAATTACATTACAAATTTAATACTTAAATTTGTAGTGGATAAATATTAATATTTACTTTATGCCAAACTCCATCATTGAATACAGCTTGAGCAGTAGTTTCAATTTTTCTTCTGCCTTTGAGAACAATTTGAACCCTGCCATTGCGAAGAGCTGCCATCAAATAATGGGGCTGTTTGCCTTTGACACCCTAAAAAATATTAAAAGATATTCAACTAATAAACTTTCTTTGTTCACAGATAATTAATTGTATTTTCTTTATTGTAACAGTTTGTTTATGATAAAAAAAGTATTCTAAACTTTATTGAAACTGGTACATCCTATAAGTAATGTTGGTTTATGCTGGTGGACTGTAGAATGTGTCGATCCAAGTTTTTCTGCTAGGTCTTCGAGTGTTACAACAGGATTTTCTTCTACAGTAGCCTGCAGGGGTTAGTCTTTAAGCTTTGCCGGCCGACCTGTACGAGGTTCGTCTTCCAGCTTGTTGCGGTTTCATGCTTGAAATTGCACTTTTTGCTCACTAATGAAATTTTTGCCATATATTTCTACAAGTTTTCGATAAGTTGAAGCAGCATTTTCTCCTTTATCGAATTCCCAAAGCATAACATGGGCTAGGTGTTGTCTTGGGAGATCCATTTCAAACAAAATTTCATCAGAGAATAAATAAACATGATAAATAGTGTATTTAATGCTATAATAAACAAAAAATGTACACAAAAATAAATTTAGAAGGAGGGAACATAAACAGACAGAATATTAAAAACCTACATTACTTATGGGATGACCTGATATAAACAAGTTTGCAAAAATTCATATAAAAACAGCAATTTTCAAATAATTATAAATCAAAAAAAAAAATCAGTCCCGTAACAGGCCGCGAGGGCCCTGAGGGGCAGATACTATAGAGGTATCTGATTCATGACCATACGGCACACTAGGGAGATAGTCTGGTCAGTACTATGCTCCGGCCGCCTGATTTTCCCCTTGGCTGCTTCGACTGCTGGAGTCATTAGCACCCAAGGTACCCATTATTAAATTTATTAAAGGCTGGGTTGGCCTAGGGACGGTCAGGGAGGCCGAATTCAACCCATGAACGAAGACACTAGAAGAAAAAATCTTTAGTGCTTGCTCGGGATTTGAACTCAGGCCTCCAGCGTATTAGTCCAGTGCTCTACCACTGAGCTAACCTCGCCCCCCAAATAATTATAAAAGTTAAGTTAATTTAGGTATAACAATTTACTTGGCCATTATAACAATGTTTAAAAAAAAGGAAAGAAAAAGAGTTCCTGATTATAATTAATTATAGTCACTAAATAGGGATAAGCCAAAAAATAATTAAAATAAAGAGGTAATGATATTAGATATTTATAATATGAGTTTTCTTTTAGATATTACACAAATAGTTTGTAAAAACCTACCGGAATCATGAAAATGAGGCCGTTGGGATAGAATGTTCTAAATTCCAGTTCAACTGTAAAGTTCTTTTGTAGTATGGCCCTTCTTCTGAAGCTCAGCTCAACGTATGAATCAGGATTGTCACCAAACTTTACTGCTCCTGGTTCGACATTGTAACTTTTTACTTTCCTACAACCGAAAGAGCCTCCGGAATGGAGGCCCTCAGGATCACTTCCTCCTGGGCCAAATCTCCCTATCGTTACTCCATCAAAGTTTAACGGAGAATCAAACCCAAAAATCCTAAAATAAAGAACCAAAGATTTAGTACAAAATATTCCATAATAAAAAAAATAACACAGGCCTACAAAAAAAAGTATCATTAGATGGAGTCAAGAAAAAAAAAGAAAAAAAAAAAAGCCTTACTTATTCTTCTGTATATTTTTTTCTTCCTTACGCAAATATGCAATAAAAGATTGGAGTTTCCTGCGTATTATTGATTCAAAATAATGAAAAACATTGAAAAAAAAGACCCATACGATGAGATCTTGTTTTCTATGTATGTTATTCTGTTGATCACAAATATGCATTTAAAAGTATGCCATGGATTATTTCTTATTGAGAAAAATTAAAAAAATGATCAAAAATCCTTTAAAATCGTGGCTTTTCTAAATTTATTGGTTGAGCAACTTGAAACTGGTAAAACAATTGACGAATTTGGAATATTTATGAATTCATTGATCCTCATTGATATTAAGACATAAAAAATCATGATATTGATTGAGCTAATGATGACCTGAAGAAATTACAGATTATTGTAAGATCCATTATCTGTGTTAATGAAATGTAACAAATGTTATTTATTTGAAATATATTATATTGTCCCTACCATGTCAAACTATTGAATATGAAAAATCTCGTTTTTCAGATTTGAGACTTTGCTCTTGGAATGTGGACAATAAGGCTTGTTGGGGTCTCCCGTGGTCTAGTGGCTAGCGCGCTAGATTCATAAGTGGGAGATGGTGGGTTCGATCCCCACCGGCGCCAGAAATTTTCTCATCTCAGGGCTCGCTGAGAAAACTCCTGGCTGCACCCTGGACGTCGGCGCTAATGGCCAAGATTTATTTCGATGCACCGAAAAAAAAAAAAAAAAAAGAATAAGGCTTGTTGCAAATTTTTGCAACTCTTACCACTATTCGTTAGCTAGTTTGCTCCGATTTTCATATTCGATTGTTTGACATGGTAGGGACGAAATATAAATGTACATATATTTAATTTTAAAATATGCTTTTTTTTTTCTGACGCACCAACATCTGGGCTATTAGCGCCGACATCCAAGGTGCTGCCGGGAATTTTCTTAACAGGAATTTAAATGAGAAAAATCCCTGCTGCCGGAGGGAATCGAACCCCTATCTCCCGCATGAGAATCTAAGGCGTTAGCCACTAGACCACAGGGAGACCCGATTTGTTATTATTCTTACTATTTAATTTTTACTTGTGTACAGTTCACAAACAAGGATATGATTTTGTTATAAAAATAACTTATTTTTTTTTCTAGCAGTAATCCTTTAATAAATACAGGAATACCATACCTTAATTGGGTTGAAATGACTAACTAGATTTTTATTTTTCAATATACTTTTTTGACAAATGATGTATAATCAAGATCGGCAACCTAACACCAGGTTTACCAGTAAATACTGAGATGAATTAACAGAGTCTTCACAAATAGCTGTGTTTAATCTCAAATTTTAATATTTTAAACATAAAATGTATTCTTAAGGGCTATAAATTGTTATTTTGAGTAGAATAATTATATAAATTTACTAACTTGTCGCTAAATATGACATCCTTAATAGTTCCCATGAAAGGAACGTTTGAAAACGTCCTTCCGGTGCTGTTGAACCCTGGTGGAAGTCCTCCGAAATAGAGCCCACCTACTTCGCCAGGTGCTTTTAGCGTGACTGCGCCTTCCGGTAGTGTAGTGGTAGAATCAAGACTGTCATCCACTCGGAGCTCTAGTCTCTTTCCTATCTTGACAACGCTGACAGTGTGGAACCTCGAATCAGCGTACTCAGAGCTGATGCTAGCCAGCCTCACTTCGCCACGTCCAGCATTCAATCGTACGTCGACTTGACCTCGAAGCAAACTCACTGAATAGTAGCTCTGTCTCTCCTAACCACAACAGATAAACCTATCACTTTGTTTGCAGTTAGTTAAAACATTTTATAATAATTAAAAACTACATCTAAAAATAATTAAAAGTCTGTTAAACAGAAGCTGCATAAATATAGTCTGACCGCAAACAAAAGAACCAGAAGGGGCGAGGCCGGAGGGGAGCTAGGTCTTCCCCACATGGGATAAATGCAGCGCGTGCAGACTACCTTGTTCTTTTGTTTGCGGGCGGCGCTAAGCAAATTTCTCAGAAGGTCGGTAGAGCGGGCGACATTCCTGTATAATTTGTTTAAGATAACCTATTTAAATAGAAATAGTCTTTTATATTTGTAATTAACAGTGGACTCAATTATTCATTTTTATTTAGTATTTTCCGGAGTAAACCTTAACTTTTAATGAACCTATTTTGATTTTTTTACAAAAAATGTTCCTCATTGGTAGGGCGTATTGTCTACTGACTTTTGTTCCAAGAAAGTACAAATAACGGCCATTATGGCCAAATTAATAATTTTGTTACGGAGAAAACCCCCCTTCCAATATACTGATTTAATTTATTTTTACAACACGTCTTTCTTTTTAGATACTTATACGTATACTGCATATTAGTACTTTGGGTTTGGGGTAAACCCCCCTCCGGAATGGACCGATTTTGCTCCTCTGGCAAACATAACTTAGATGTGCTCTAGAATACAGTGTTTTACCTGAAGGAATGTTTTATTTTTTAAATAAAAGGAAATCACCAATTCATATAAACTTGTACAATAATTTTTTTTTAAGGAATTCATGGTTTCTGTTTTAATAATAATTATTAATTAGCATAGGTCATCTAACCTTCAGCAACACTTCACATCTGGAGTGGGATGTTGTATTTCTGAAATAAATCTAATTGTTTCTTAAGGCATTATTTCATAGTGTTAATTAAGTGTTTAAATTACCTCTTCCTCCTCAGGATTAATATAACAGTTGTAAGTAATGATAAGCAAATGGGTAGTGTATCTCTTTTAAGTGATGAATTCAAGTGTTTAGCAAATAATTAAACATGTTTTTGGCCAATGAGAAAATAAGTGGTAAATCAAATGCAAAAGAAAGATTACAGGTTTGGTTGTTCAGAGATATAAAGAAGTAGGGGATATGTGTAGTTAGGTTTGAGCTGAGAAGAACATCTTATATTTTGAAGAATAGTTGATTGAACAAATATTTGCTTTCTCATTTCTTTCTTGACGAACGGAAGCTAAGTGATATAACATGCGATTCATGACCTCCAAATGTTATCGTACAGACAGAATAGGGTTACTCAAAGTATTTAATATATATATATATATATATATATATATATATATATATATATATATATATATAAAACAGGGCCCTGTAATAGACCACAAGGGTGTAGAGGTACAAACATCTGTTCTGTTTGACCATATTGGGCACTAGAGATATAGTGCATTTAGTACTATGTTCTTGCCCCCTAATTTTCTCCTTTACAGGTACCCATTAAAGGCTGAGTGGGCCTAGATTTTAGATGATCTAGGACTCAAAAACTTGAACGATGACATCTGAAGATAAAATCTTTCAGTGCACGCCCAAGTTTCGAACTCAGGGCACCCAAAACATCTCTAAAGTGCTCTATTACTGAGCCAAATTTGCTGCTCCAAAGTCTTTAATATATACCTAAAAAGCAGCCAGAGCATAGTACTGACCGCACTATCTGCCCAGTGTACAGTATGGTCAAGAATCAGATATCTTTACAGTATTTGCACTTCTTGACCCTCATGGTCTATTACAGGACTTTTTTCTTTTGTTTATAAAGAATACGTGTTGTTAATTTTAACAAATGAATTGTATAGATTTTAAGATATTTCGTAAACCAGTTTGAAAAAAAAAAAAGTTGGTTTTCGAATAAAATGCTTAAACTTTTAAAATATTATTAATATTATGAACAATTTATCTTGTAAATACAATATTGATTTTGAAAATCTATTTAATTTCATCTGCCCCTAATATAACTTCAACCTTAACCAATCTCTTGATTATATTATTTTGAAATGTGCGTTCTTAAATTAAACCACTTTTCTTCTCATTTAATTAGCCATATAATTTAAGATTATGAGTTTTATAGCACAGGAAAAGTAATATATTTGAAAATATATTGAAAGGAAAGAACAGGGTATTACCTCCTGTTCTATAATGTTAGTCATCTCCTCTTTATCATCAAGTGGTCCGCTCTGAAAACAAATCACCCTCCCATTAATATCCAGCACATACATGCAGCGATTAAACAATCAAAGCAACATTTAATATCCTTCAATATTCAGAGCAGCCAACCTCTTTCTTTGTTTTTAAACTGTTAAAAATAAAATGTTTCTTATAAAATGCATCTTATCTCATATCGGCTTATGCGTCAGAGAGATGTGTTCTGTGGGCCCACCGTCATGGCGAGTTCGTCTTGGCTTTCTTTCTATCTCCACTTCTCCAGGTCTTGTCCTAAACTCTTTGTATTTGGTTTGGCACCTGATTACGTTATTCCTGATTAGGTTTACGGTTTTGGTATCATATGGTATGAATGCACCAGAACAATTCCTCCAGCGGGCCCGCTGTCGTGGCGTATTTTACACAACTAAATTGTAATTAATCCACTAAAAGTACATCATTTCAAATGTTTCTTCACTTATTTATTTATTTTTTAAGTTTGCCAAAATAAATATACAAAAAGAAGACTTGGGCCCAAGTGAAATTTTTTTTTGGGTCCTGAAAGTGTTAATTACTTATCTTAGGTTAGGTAGCATTGCCGAGTCTAGATGGTCAAGTTCACCGATGGCGGAGGTAGACATACTTTACTTCCTGGGATTGAGTATCCATAGGTACTTTAAATTTTGTATCCAGAGTATAAACTCAAAACAAGCACAAGTAACTAGGAGTGAGAAAAGAGTCGGTTTGCCTGTCATAGAGACAGAAGGTCGAGAAGGTGAAGAATAAAGATGTACGTGATAAAGTAACCAAGTCTCCTTTCAACTTTACTCGGTGTAATGCATAGAACATTATAGAATTTGTAAGCCGCCATATTCTGGACCATAATCGATAGCCTACCCAATGAACACAGCAGACTCCAGCAAATATGGCCTACTTTACAAATCCCAGAGACAGCATCGAGCGAGCTGCAGAGACTTCAGAACCACTAGTACCCATCTTCTTTCCGTTCATATGTTTACGCCACAGGCAGATCATAACAGACAAGTGCTTGCAGGGAGTAGTTCTCGTAGTGACCTCGCCTTAATATCATCCCATTCTGTAACTGCGCCATTCGTGGCAATTTTCTATTTAGTAAATATTATTGTGATCAGAGACAATTACAGTTTCTTATTTGTGAACATGCCTATTTATTTGTTGGGACCTTCTGGTATTGCATACTCATACACATTTCAACAAATTAATAAAACAAAATATGTTGATTAAATAATAGCTGAGTTTAAAAAAAGACCATAATTTCCTTACGACTCTTTTTCTTTCGTTTGTCCATTTTGTTATTGTGTTTGGCGACATTATCCCTTTGTTAATATTTTTACTGTAGGGTTTCTTGTATACTTCTGATGCTTCTATCCTCTGGATACTCCCAATCTTTTTTAACTTCTTGAATACCGAGTATACAGAATTTCATTGTACCTAATAATCTTTCATGTAATCTTTATACATGACTATAGAATTTTAGCCTTTTTTGCCCATCTGCTTCAAGGGTAGGTAGCTTTTCTGTTATTTTATGGGACTTTAGTCTCATGAGCCTTTTCTGAGCCAAGAATTCTGAGGGTCTTTTGTTAAGAATGTTTTCTAGAATCCCTTTTTTATTAAATACTAATGTTTTACTTGCATATAATATTTTGTATTTTTTAATCGTTGTTTAAGATTCTGATTAAAAGTTTTATTAATTCTTGTCATGTATTTTTGTATCGCAAATCACGAAAGACGAGGCTTAGCCTCGAAAGCACTTTGCGTTGAAAAATAAGAAGTTTTATGAGAGGACCTTGTTGACCTTTTTTCAGTCCTTAAAAATAAATGTTCTAGAAATTAGAATAGAAGACAAGAAATAAGAGCCAGATGCAACTTCCTGAGTAAAAGAGATTTAAAATAAAGATCAATGAGTCCATTTATAGAAGTTGTTTACCAACATTTTTTTGGTTTTTGTAATAAGCAAACATCTTCCAGAACAAGATTTAACTAATACATAGTTGGCTGCCCTGGATTGATTTCAAGATATAAAAAAATTGTCTTATGGTAAAGTTAATAAATTTAAACATGCATCTCTTTTAATTATTTATTCTTTTGAGAAGAAACAGAACATAACAATTTTTGTCAACTTTTAATATAATAACGAGCAGCAAAATATTTTGAAAACCTGCTGAATTCAATAGTATCGGCCTTTATCATCTAATCTTCCATAATGTTTAATAATGTTTTGGACCATTGACTATAGCACAATTGTAACATTACTAATCTAACAGTTCTCTAAGGATAATATCTTTTAAGTACTTTAAGCCTTTAAGGCGCAATCATCGGAAAAGAAATTAAAAATCAAGTAATGCAAAAAAAGGACTCCTTTTGGTTGCTAAAACACACCCCAAAGCCCATTTATTGCAAAATCAAAATTTTTTATTTATTTTTTTTTTAAAACAGCCTGAGCCGTTTGTGCGCTTTAAGGGTCTATGTAATATGTACTTGAATGCAAACCTGCATAACACAGGTCTAGGCATTTCCCACGTTGCGGCCGCGATCTTTCACAATTATAATGGGATTTCTTAGCTGTGTTAGTTGCCTTGGTCTCTGGATTCTTTGCATACTTATTTTCTGAATTTCTATTAAATCGGATCATTAGCCCGTTTACTCAAATTAAAATTTGTGAAGAAATATTTTTACTCTTAGAGATATTTATAATTACATAAAGCAGTAATTAAATAAATAAACTGGCTGGAAGGGTTGTAAATAGTTTTAACAGTCCCAGGATATCAATTAGAGGAACAAGCTATTAGAATCAGCGCCGCAAACGAATTTTTGAACTTACGACGCTTAAGCCGTCTCTGCCCCTTAAAGGGTTAAACAGAAGTTGATGTTTATAAAACCTCATTTAACCAGAACCGCCCAGACCAGAATTTATCCAGAAAGAACTCATTCATAGGAAAGTAGCAAGCAGCCAATCCCGAGATAACTTGGGTGCGGTCGTTTGTGGTTAAGGAAAATATACAATCGTTAATATTGCTTTCCTACAATTAAAAAATAAATGCTAATATTTCAGTGAATTCAGCAGGTGTAAGAAATTTTTGCTGCTCAGTGTACACAGAGTAAAAAACACAGAGTGTTCTCTTATAAATGAAAAACAACCTTTATATAAATTTTGTTCATTATCTTCTCAAAAGTTAAGTTGAAAGTGTAATTGAGTGCAGAAGTAATGAATATTTAATATTAATATTATTTTTTTTCGTTTACCTGTAAAGTTAATTAATCACATACATGAATCATTCAATTTGTAAAAGATGAGTGGCCATTTGCATTTATGAGTTTATGGTAAAGTAGTTAATAAATATTATTACAATTAGATATTAGTAATTATTACCTCTTTTTGGTACTTACCAATCCTTCAAACGTAGATAGCATGAGGAGAGCATCTCTTTGAGATGTCGAAAATACAAATCCAAAATTATCTCTTTTTTTGAGTGTATGAGAAGGCAATTCAATGTATCCGTCACCATGAAATCCGGCAACAGTTAGTGGCTGTTGGCAGAAAAATGAATAACTACTACAAAAATTAAATTAAGAAAATATTAGTGTTTTTTTTTTTTTTTTTTTTTTTTTTTTTTACACAAAACATTGTTCATCTTCCTAAGGCATCTATTCTGAAACCATAATTATAGAAAATAATTCCATTCAAATCCCTGTGACAAACCTATAATTTGCAAACTCATGAATACAAAAGTGTTATATTACAGTAAAATTTCTCTAATCCAGCATCCTAAGATCTGGCATGCTCGATAATTCGTCAAAGCAGGGGTGTCAAGGCCAAACATGAAAAGCGTGCCTCTTCAGTTCTTATGCATCAATTCCGCAAAATCCCCACCCCAACAACCCCATGGTGCAGAAAAATTCCCGGAAACCCTCTCTGTACTTAAATAAAAAAAATGTAAATACGTACTTGTTGCCAGATTAAGTAATTTATATCTATAGCTTTCGATTGAGGCTGTATAATTCTAACAGTGTGTAATTTAATTTTAGTCTTTTTACATTAAATATTTATTACTATTATAGCCTACATTTCGTTTAATTTTCACCTATATCCATTTTTTTCTATGTGCATCCGATAATCCGGAATATTTGGTAATCCGGAATGCTTCAAGCCCTGAACGTGCCGGAATAAAGGAAGTTTAGTGCATATATATTATTTTGTTGCCCGAATTACGCTGGAAAAACGCTTTTCTGGTGTCATTTGTATGTTAAAGACCAAACAGGTAAATATGACTATGTCATGGTAGGTATGACTTAGTCATATTTACCTGTTTACAATAATGAATGACGAGCAAAATAATGGTTTTAGTCATGTCAAATTGTGATATTTTTTAAGCTGTGATATTAAGTAAGTAAGATACAGTGGGTTATATGTTTGTTGAAAAAATTGTTATTGGTGTTCTAAGATTTTGAAATTATATTTCCAGAGATTTCCTGATGATGGCATAAAGCGGAAATATTGTTTGATATGTTTGTGGCACTTTCGATTTGGGTCATTGGGTCGATGTCATAAGAAGATTTTCTCCCCATTGGGCGGGGGAACCCACTAGAAGTCCAACTAGTTAGATATGTGAAATTGTCGTACATTGAAGTATTACCTTGTCAGAACATGATGCTTGTACTCCCCAAAACTGTCCTTTGAGGAGGCTATAACCACCTTGGTCAATAAGAATATCCTTCATGCAACCAAGGAAAGGACCAGGAGTTCTGATTTTTAGCTTGACATCCGGTGGAAGCCCTCCAACAAAGTAAATTGCCTCCGACATATCTGGTATCATTTCTTGATTTGGTGGAGGGTTCGGAGCTCCTTCACGCACCTCTTTACCAACTTTTAATTGTCCTAAAATAATTAAAGTGAATATGATAGATATTTTCTTTAAATTACTATATACATTTATAATATTTTTATTTTAGAGCTTCACAACTATAGTAATAAGCAAAATAGGTAAATTAGGAATCGGGTTTAACTCCAAAACAAAATTATTTTTTTAAAAATAATTGTGTCAGCTGTTTATAATAAATATAATAAACAAATAGACGGCGAAAACTAACTGCCTTGCTAAGAAACGCACTTAGTTATGAAGCTCCTGCATTGATGATTGAATTAAAATATTAAAAAGCTGTTATGGGGTTCATGTCAGACCTCTTTCCAGTTTCTTTTTCCGGTCAAAATATCGGCTGGCTTCAACTCTGATCCACTTTCCTGTATTGTATTTGTCTGTCGTGGTCATTTCAAGAGTGGAATCCCCTCCGTAGCCTATCCGGAATTCCATTCTTCCATCATTAAGCGTGAGGGACACATATTTTTCCTAAAGCGGAAAAGGAAAAAATATGTTATTAAAAAAAATAATTAAAAATAAATTGTTTTTCAATCTTTCTGTATGAATACACACATCATCATTCCCTACTCCAATGAAAATAAGAGCATTTGCATCGAACGTCTTGAAGGACAACGACACGCTGAACTGATATTTATTATAAGCGCTTGCACTATCTTGGTGAAGGACTGCATAGCCATCTCCTAAAAAGGTGTACGATGATTCGTCTTTAATTTCTTCTGCTCTAAAAGAAAAAAAAAAGAAGAAGATTTAATTATCTCAGATTAAAAAAATTCAAAAAATAAATAAATAATAAATGTTGTAAACTTGAATAAAATCAGTTGGGTAGATATTGAGCTGTTTAGTATGCTAGTTTGAAAAAAAAAGTAGATTTAAAAAAGATTTTTAAAATATTCTTAATAGTATAAACAGTTTATTTATTAATTTTGTAAATCTCTAGATGGTTTACTTGCTGAAAGATACAATATAACATTGTATTTTTTTAAATATGATCCTTTTTTCTCCAAAAAAAAAGGAAGGAAATTCTGAGGTCAGTCTAATTTAAAAGCACAATTGGTTTGATCCATTCCTCAGACCTTAATAAGTCCTTTATTTACATCATCATTTTACAACTTTTCGGCCTTCAGGTAAAGTAAGTGATACAATAAAAATAACCCTCTTATTAAATAATTTATATTAATTTAACCCTAATGTCAATAATTTATACTTTAGTTTACCTATACTAGCAGCCTCTTTTTTAAACTTTTAAGTTCAGACCTTGTCATCCTGGCATTCTTCTCATAATAATATATAATGTTTAGTTTTTATGAGAAGAATGCCAGGGATGACAAGGCTTAAACTTAAAAGTTTAAAAAAGATGCTGCTAGTATTAAGGTAAACTAAAGTATAAATTATTGACATTAAATAATTAATATAAATTATTTAATAAGAGAGTTATTTTTATTGTAACACTTACTTTATTTTCTTCTAGAATTTGAAAATGGCCTGAAGGCCGAATCGTTGTAAAATGATGAAGTAAATAAAGGACATATTAAGGCCTGAGGAATGGATCAAACCAATTGTGCTTTTAAATACAATATAACATTTTCAAATAAATTTTTACCAAAGGGTAAAATATTTAATATCTAATAACTATAAAATTATACAAACCCTTCAACGCAAGCAGTACAGGAATTAGGATTTTGGGTTGTGAAGTCCCATAAGCCTATAGGTCGACCATTCAAAAAAAGTGTATGGAGACAACCAACAAGGCCTGTCTGAGTGGAGAGTAAGTGTGGATGCCTTCGGTCGGCCCCTCCGACCCATACTTTGTCTCCTGGACCAATATCCAGCCTTCCAATTCCGGGAGTCGAGGCGTTTGTTGAAAACGATGAGTCGGCTAATGGTGACCCATCAGGTACTACGACTGGCCTTACTCGCAAATGCCCAATATTTGTAATTCTGAAAAAAGAGAAGGATAAATCAATTATATGCGGATGCTATTGTGAAATTAATAGTAAAAACTAGCCAAAGTCTGGCCAGTAGACCAAGTGAGGCCACAAGTATTCTATTCATTCAAGAGATTTTGGTTTGGTTGGCATAAATATGCTTTAGTGATGACTAAACTGGAAAATACATGTCAGACTTTTGTTAGTTTATCCCCTATAATAAAAGTCGGTTCAGCACTAGGGTAAATGACCCGATCATTGACACTGCTCCTTAAGTTGACACTTCAAATTTAAATTTGAAAAATAACGATTGTATTCAAGAGAATTCAATAAGTTTGCATCCAAATGAAAGAACAGGTGTTGAAGAATAATGTCGACTGACCCGATCAACTATGCAACTCGGTTAATAACATCTGCAGCCATTTTAGAATGAAAAATCCTCGAGTCAACTCCTGCTGCTCTCTTTGCTTAGTGAATTTGATAAGAGATTAAGAATATTTCTTAAGAATTTTTTTTTGTAATGCGTGCATTAAATTGTATTTTTGTGATTTCTATGAACTCTATGATACTTAAATTATGGACTGTAAAAGGTTTGACTCGAGTTAAATAAAAAAATCTTGAGATTATGGTAGTGTCAACATTGGTAACCCAATAAACAACCAGGGCTCCTTTTCTTGACACTAATGTCAACTGTAGGAAAACGGTTGTAAGTGATGAATACTAAAACATTTAGTTGAGATTTTCATTAGAAATTCATGTATCCTGATTTTATTAATTTCTTATGACTGGAACCTTAAGTTGACATGTTTTCCTAATTTCGACATTCTGTTCCTAATGTTGACAGGCAACTTTTTATAATAGTTTTCTACAATTTGAAATGTCACACAACTTCTTAATCAATTTGTGGTACAATGGTTATAACAGGCGGTACCTCCAAATGCTTCTCACATTAACCAACCTATGGATGTATCAGGTTACCGAACGTTTAAAGAAGGTTGGAAGCTAAAATTTCATGAATGGAGCAAGTCCTGCATTAAAAAAACAAAACACAGCTGAAATCGCCAAGAAAAAAGAGCGAAGGCTAGATTGAACAAAAAAGAAGAAAAATCCCTTACAAGAAATAACTTTTAAATTCTTCTCGTCGGAAAAATAAGGTGAGAAACTCCATGACTGAGGAAGATGGCGACTCCTCCATTCAGCCTGAAGAAGGAAGGACATCACTAGCATGGACTGTGTAGAATACACAGGTGTAAGTAAACCATCATCAATGAGTTACACAAAAAGTTAAAGAAGAAGAGCGATTGTTCAAAAATGACCAAAGGATGAAAGATGAAAATGGCTGTAATAAGCAAGTTATAAACAAAGTTAACGTTATTAGAGTAGGTGATTATTGTATAGTTCAAGTTGAAGGAAAAACAGCACGATTTCAATCCAATTTGGTTGTTTGTTTAAAGAATGAAGTTGTATTATTTTCATTTTCCCTCACTGTCATCCTTAGGAACAGAAAAGTCAAACTTAGGCACCGACCTACTGCAGACGTGTCAACATTAGGATCAGAGTAAGGCAGCATTTAATGATTTATTTTACTTGAAATACTTAATGTATCTAAAATTGGTTTATGTGAATTTCATAGAGAATGAGCTGACGAATAATTTGATATATTCAAAGTTTATTATTTTCAAAAACTAAGCGAAGAATTATTTTAAGTAAAATAACCCTTCCTTAAAGTGTCAACTATTGGGTCACTTACCCTAAATTAACTTAATACAAAAATTACCTTTCAGCTTCAACTTTGTACCAATGCTGATCCTTGCTGAGGTCTCCAGCCGTCTGAATGTGGTGAGGATGAGTAACTTCGCCAAGACCACCTCCAACATTCCAAACAAATCTAATTTTCCTGTTAACCATCTCAATTGCTACAAAATCATTCTGAAAAAAAGGCAATATATTGAGGTTGAAGTGAATAATAATACGCATCAATATAAATAAAAATTATTATATTGTCTCTACCATGTCGAACTATGGAATATGAAAAATCTCATTTTAGAGATTCAATAATTGCTCTTGCATTGTGGACGATACAGCTTGTAAAAAATTGTTGCAACTCTAATCCCTTTAGATTAGCTGGAAATACCTTAAATAAAGTATCAAATAAGACCATTTTTCAATATATTACTGTGTCAATGTATCGAATATGTTCGTTCACTAGTTTGCTCCGATTTTCATATTCTGTAGTTCGACATGATAGTGACGATATGTGCATGAATGTGTTGAATATTCGAATTGAATATGCATTTCCTTGGAAAATAATAATATTTTATTATGAGCAAGAGGGGTGATTACAAAACAGACTCCAGACCTACATGTGGACCCCAACAAGCTACCTATCCTCGTCCTTATTTGATACTTTATTTAAGGTAAACCAGTAGCTTATAAATCTTTCAAAAATAATTTCAACAAATTTGTTCAAAATTCTTTCATCATCATTGCATTTCAAATACAGTAGACTCTCCCTTATCCAGCGTTCTCTTATCCGTCGCTCTCTATAATCCGGCGGTCTCCGCCAAGAGAAATGAGTTCCTGAAAAACCTTCCCTTCCTACCTAGCCAAACATTTGTTTCGTTTTAGAGGCAGTTAGTAGAGGAACTTTTGTTTCTACTAAAAGAATAAATGTTTCTACTAAAGCAACTGCAGCTGGAACGCCTGCTATGTACCAGCAAGGATTTACATATTTTGAATTTATTTTATAATTAGGTATCTAAATTTTACTTACATATACAATATAAAAAATGTTCAATATCATTATATCCTCAAATAGTAAGGTTTTTGAAATACATAAGTGACCACTTCTAAATGAATTCTCTAATCCGACAGTACCCTGGTTCCGATTAGGGAGAGTCTACTGTATTATCAAAATTTGTTTAATGTTAGAATCATCTAAAACTCATCATCAAAATTCATTTTTTGGTAATTTCCAAATGAATAAAAAACCCTTTTTAATCAGCTGAAATGAAATTTTGTTAGATTGATAAGTATGCTGTGTTATAGCAGACCAAAAACATTTGGCCAGCAGACTTTATTATTAGATAAAGACTTTATTCTTCTCTTTGACAATATTTTCAGTAGAATAATATAGATAATTGAAGAATACTAACCGTTGTGGAACTGGGTAAGTAGAAAAGGAGATCATCTCTGAGTTGTGAACTGATGGCGTAAGTGAGAACTATCGAAGTCATGGTGCTCGGTTCTAAATGGTTAGGCTCGTAGGTTCGAACACAGCTCCCTCCGTTATCTCCAATGCTTGTCATAGAAAGAGTTATCTGAAAGGTTGAACAATTTACTCAGCCAAGGGAAATATTATTTATATATTTGTTCAATGAGCCTTTTCAGTTTCTTGAGACATACACTTTATCTCTACGCTTAAACAGGGTATTTTGTGTCTTATAATAAATAATATTAATAATGCTTCAAAATAATTAAAAATATTGTTTTATTTTTGACATTTTTGTCTAAATACTGGCCTACTACAACTGTATGCACTTATTTTTATTTGTTATCTCCTTTTTATGCAAAACTTGGGTTCAAATTTAATTAATGTGCACTTAGAGTAGGCTGTGTTTGCTTATTATAAGACAATCAACAGGTTCTTATCGAAAATGGATCATCATTGAGTAACTAGGAAGTTTCCTTTAAGTTAAAATTGTTTATTTATTTATTGCTTAACACTAAAAGGTGATAAAACAATTAAATCATTATTATTAAGAAGAAACAAATCAATCGTAATAAATTGAGAAGTTGTAAAGTGTATCTGTATAGTTTATCTTTATTTGTAGTTATGTGTATATCAGTGTTTTTAAATAGTTTATGAATTTATACATCTGAATTTATACATATTCTGTAAAATAAGTTTTTTTTTTTTCAAGTAATTGTAAATCTCTCTCAGAAGGAGATTTCTGGCTACATTAATCTTGAGGTGGTAAGGATGGGATGAATGAAAATTAAGTAACCGTCCCGAGTATGTGGGTTTTGTGTACCAGTCAGTAATAATAGTACCGTCAGTCTGTCTTAAAAAACACACTTTTAACTTCGACAACACGAAAATTCTTTCTACACAACGAAACAAAAAAAGACTACAGATCTCGGAATGTGTACACATAAACTTAAACAAAAACAATATAAACTACAAAGCTGACCAACAAGGCATTTCTCCTATGTATGCTAATATTTTCCAAATACTCTCCCGACCTCCCACCTAGATTTTTACCATGCCCCTTGGGTATCCTTCCATTAACACCTTTTTCTCCTTTCCTGTCATAAAAATGTCATAAACATGCCTTTTGATCCTTACCGCCCTTTCTCCCACCACCTGCTGTTTTCAGTTACATATACCCCAGTAGATTCCTTTTTCCTTAGACACTTTCACAATGGTTACTTAATTGCCAACCTTGGTCTTCCTCTGCCGCTCGGCACTTCCATTGGTATGTAGTATCTTATTTCTTTGTAAAATTAATTAATGTTACTATTAGCTACTATATTTGTCATTGGTATGTAGTTTCTTATTTCTTTGTAAAATCAATTAATGTTACTAGTTAGTATTAAAATCAATTATTGTACCCATTTACTTTTTCATTCTACTCATTCTAAGAATTTAAGACGATATGTTCTTTTATAAGTTAATTGTATCTATAGTTCTGTTACCTATCACAATTATAAATTTTTTTTTGTTTCTGTATTAATTTCTTTTTTTTGTCATTTTAGCTGACGAAGGCTACCAATGAGTAGCCAAAACGTCCGAAATATAGATTTTTTAAAACAAAATCATATTGAGGTTTATTTAGCCGAATCCCAACCATTCCATCTTTACTTTAAGGGTTTATTCTGCACCTCATTTGTAGTTCAGGTAAGCAGAAATGAGCGTCCTATCTCAACATGTAGCAGAGCTATTCAAACTTTTGTCTCTTTTCAAAAATATTGGGTTTTCTTATGACGACCACATTTTTAGAATCTACATTAAATTTCCAATAAGAAACACCCATTATTGAAATGTTGTCATGTAAATTAGGAGCTACACTAAGAGCCATATAGATGTGAACTATTGTTATTAGGGTTTTCTTAACTCCTTCAATATTTTCTTAATCAACTATTTGTAGACTTAGCGGTTTGCCTCCGCCTCAAAAGTTGCTTTATTTAATAAGCTTTAAAATGGTACACTGTTGTTTTAAAAACAAAAATGATTTAAGTCTATTATTTTCTGATTTCTAAGTCAAAACCAATACATTTGCTTTAGCGTGAAGAAGCCATTACGAACACATTATTTAATTTCATGCGAATATGGTGATGTCCCATCCTTCCAACATTAGGTATACACACTTTTTGCTCTGATTAAGGATTAGGGGACACATTGGAAAGAGTGAAATATGACAGAAGAACATTTTGGAAATAATCACAATTATTGTTATTATTTTAACACAATAAATACAGATCTTATATTTTTATACTTTGAGGATCTTGTTTTATTAAATTTCTATTTTTAATTCTATTCTATTTAATAAAATTAGACACTACTATTTCTGCTTATAAGTTATTGCTTATAAGTAACTGGGTTATTCATTATAAATTGTATTGGAAAAAGTCTCTCCTGCAAATATAAAGCGAAAAAAATAGATTTAAATGAAAAGACTATTATACTACTCTTAAAAATAGAAATTTAATAAAACAAGACCCTGGAAGCATAAAAATATAACATCTGTATTTATTATGTTAACAATAATTGTGATTATTTCCAAAATGTTCTTCTGTCATATTTCACTCTTTCCAATGTGTCCCCTAATCCTTAATCAGAGCAAAAAGTGTGTATACCTAATGTTGGAAGGATGGGACATCACCATATTCGCATGAAATTAAATAATGTGTTCGTAATGGCTTCTTCACGCTAAAGCAAATGTATTGGTTTTGACTTAGAAATCAGAAAATAATAGACTTAAATCATTTTTGTTTTTAAAACAACAGTGTACCATTTTAAAGCTTATTAAATAAAGCAACTTTTGAGGCGGAGGCAAACCGCTAAGTCTACAAATAGTTGATTAAGAAAATATTGAAGGAGTTAAGAAAACCCTAATAACAATACTTCACATCTATATGGCTCTTAGTGTAGCTCCTAATTTACGTGACAACATTTCAATAATGGGTGTTTCTTATTGGAAATTTAATGTAGATTCTAAAAATGTGGTCGTCATTTACGATAAATAGACTATAAATCCGGAAAACACTGTTTTTTCATAAGAAAACCCAATACTTTTGAAAATAGACAAAAAAACTAAAAATTACCAATTTGTAAGTTTAAAATGTATAAATGCATTTTAAATTTTACACTTACAAAAAATTTATTTAGATTAATTTATTAGATTAATAAAAAAATTGCCAACAAATAAAAAATCCCAAATTGATGATAATATATTAAATTTGTTATAAGATGTAAGGTAAATAAATTTAGGATAACAGCTATCTATAAATAAATGAAGTCAACTTTTGATATATTTAAACAAACGATAAATTAAATTACCGGTAGAATTTAATGCTAATATAAATTTAATAGAAAGTATTACAATGAATATGTCGTCAATTGGACAACTTAACTACAAATTGATGTTTATATTACATCTAATTAATCTTTTTAAAAGAAAATGGAAAAATGTCCTAATATTTTTTATTTAATTTTTTTTTTTTTGCAATTTATAACAAACAGGAAACATTCAAGTTACAAAAAGATGAGCCATTGATTTTTGATTCATTGGTGATTGCTATATAATGAGAGGACACAACCTAATGGTAAGTACACATTTGTTAAATTAGCATAAAAAATAGCCAATAAATTGTAATAAATGCATATTTTTGTAGAAGGCTTGACGATGCCCAATATGTAGGGGAAGCATCAAAAATAAAAAAAAAATAAAAATAATACTAAAATATCCTAGTGTGGATATAAATTATTATTGGAACAAAAAAACCTATTTAAATACAAAGATGATTTATATAGTTTTTGTAATTCTAAATATAGTTACACTGTTTGCTATGTGATGCGCCTGAGTTATTTTACTTCTGAGTGCTTCAAGTTTGCTTGAGATTGTATCATTCCATTCCGAAAACAGGCGTGTTTGTTTATTCAAGCCAAACGTCATTTTTGCGACCATTTCTTGTGCTCTCTTCGAATTAGCCTGCGCTTCATCCACTATAATACATTTAAATAATTAAAGTTCAAATATCAACTCAGCTTTCCAAATTAAAATTTATTCAAAAGAGTCTTGTACGGTTTTTCAGAAGGAATACAATATTTTCTTGAACCTAAACACATAAACTACTATATTTTAAATTAACTAATGGATATCTGAATTTAATAATTTATTTTACATATTTTTTTTAAATTTTCCTTTATACATGACAAAAATTTTTACAATGAGTTATCTATCATTTAACAACCTTTACTAGCCAAGATATGGTTGAAGCAGTTCCTTTTTATTTTAAAGAAAAGTCAGCACCTCATTGTGGAAGATGTATTGATTGTTCATGCCCTTTTGAAGTCAAGGGATGGTTGGAATTCGGCTAGGAGAAAAAAGATTTCTGCCTGTAGATCTCACGTTTTTTTCCTCCTAGCCGAATCCCAATCATCCCTTGACTTCGTATCACCACAACGGCTAACTATCTCCATCTCACTTACGATTTTGGTATGGATAGTTTAAAATTTGGAACAAAAAAAGAATTATTCAAAGCATAACCCAATGTCTTAATTATTTAATGCAAGGTTTCTAATTAAAAAAAAAATGTTTAAAAAGCTCGGACAGAATGGTTTAAATGGGCAGGGATATAAGCTAAATAAACCTAAAACATTATCTTTTTCAACAAATTTTTTTCTTGAAAAATATAAGATTGCACTATGATGCCTGCTCAATTAAAACACGATAGGCTTGTAAAGGACAAGAGTTAACCTTTTTAATAACTTCCAATAAGCATTAGAATTCATAGAAACGTGCAAAAAATACTCACAAATATCTTGAGCCGTGTTTAGACTGACTTCTCCATCAAATTCAAGTTGTTTTACTGAAGACTTTAATTTGGTATTGATTTTGTTTGATAATGTTGAAATATCCTCTATAACCTCTTGAGTCAATTCTTGTGTTTTGTCACATTTGATGATTGTTTCCAGAGATGATTCCCTAACTGAAAAAAAACAACAAAAAAAACGACAATGTCAAAGATAAAAGACGATGAACAATCATGAGTGAATTATGAATGTAGATATAGTTAGGGTTTGGTTGTGTGGTACTTTAATAAAACTTCATTTCTTATAAGAAAATGTGTTTAATTTTTGCTGAAGTTTTAGCTTGAAATTCAAGCATTCATCAGGGCGATGAGAAGAAGGAGAACTATGCCTCATGGATGTGCAACCATTTCTCTCAGACAATATCTACCTTCGCAATATCAACGTTAAACAATGATCTCTCAACGAATGAATTATAATTACGCTACCTTTGGTGGTTATGGTCTCAGTCATCATTGGTGGTTTTTCCCTTATATTTCTACTACACACATACTCGAAAATACACACACTTACAGTTAAGAGGTAATACTACCTTTTGTGATCAAAGTCAAAGTAATTTTCTCTAATTTATAAATAACAAATAAATCAATATATTTCAATTCTTTGTCATTTCTTTTATATGGGATGTTAACTTATCTAAAAAAATAAGTCTTAATTATTCTAAAACAAAATGGCATCACTGTGTCAGACGAATGGAAACCCTCTTTTTTTCACGGGCAATAGCCTACAGGTGGAAATTTTTAATCTAAAATAAAAAAACTAAAATTATTTTGAAAGAAGAAGGTAAAATCTAGTAAAGTATGTAGGATTTTTAAGAAATATTATTTCTTTCAAAAATGGCGAACTATTCTTCATTTTCTATTAAAAAAACCGTTGTCAATCGGTCATAAAATCTTATGTACTTTACTAGCAAATATCATTAGGAAGCTGCAATTAAAATTTGAAGATGATTGGGTGAAAATTGAAGGCGCTGTCGTATCGCCCGATTTGGAAAACGTGGTTTTGAGAAAATCAACTTTGAAGTTAATATACTGAAAAGTTTATTATTATTATTTTTTTTTTTCATAATTTCTTATAATAAAGATAAACTAAATGGTTTTTAATTTTGTAGCGGGACTTTAGTTGAAAAATTGAAAAACTGTTCCGCCACATATAACACTCTTGGATATTATTTTTGATTAGTTAAGGACACTTTCAGGACCGATGGGTTCGAAACAAATTTCCACCAGGGCCCAAGTCTTCCTTTTGTATAGTCCTTTAGGCAAACATATAAAACAAAAAATAAATAAGTGAAGAAACTTTTGACATGGAGTACTTTTAGTGGATTAATTACAATTTAGTTGTGTCAAATACGCCATGACAGCAGGCCCACTGAAGGAATTTTTCTGGCTGATTCAGTATCATACGATACCAGACAAATCTTACCGGGGTTAGGCAAATCTAACCGGGAATAACGTAATGAGGTCCCAAACCTAATACAGAGGGTGTAGGACAAGCTATCTACTGACGCACACGCCACAACGCTGGGCCCGGAGAACACATCTCTCAGACATATATGCCATGATGCTGGGCCCAAAAATGTTAAAAAAGAAAATGGCAACCAAAAATTTACAAGGTGGTATTACCTCTTAAAGCTTAAGCAATTAAGCGTAGTTTCTGAAAATGATATCTTCTGCATAATTATTGTAAATTTAAAAGTCTTACTTGAGTTTGAACTATTAATGAGTTCGTGTATCTGTCTGACTGTGTTGTTGACCTCATTTGAAGCGTTATTGATTTTTTCTTCGACTTTGTCCAGAGAATCAGCATACGCAGAGAGTTCTGGAGGAAGGGCGAACACTCTCTCCAGCTGGTCTTGTGCTCTACGATTTAATTCAGTTGAAATTTCTCTTGAAGCACTAGCTTGATCCAGTAAAGAATCTGTTCCTACTCCTGGGTAAGCCTAAAAAAAAAATCAATGTGATTAATTTACAATCCAGTAAATTAGGCTTGATAACAGTTATTTAATACTTGGATTAATGGTTAAGTTACTACATAAATAATGAATTAATATAATTTTGCTTTGAATTTTCATCAGAACTAATCACAAATCACTACTTTTAGTTAAAGGAAGTCGTTTATTTTTGTTAAATTGAACATTTTAGCAATTGGAGTTGCTTTAAATAAATAAATAAATAAATAAGAAGAATGACTAGAACATACCTTCTCATAAGCAATATCTGCAGCTGCTGAAGCATTATTTACAGCATATTTTGCCTCGATTAAAGCATCAATTATGTCTTGATAAGCTTTACTTGCTTTCATTGCGACCCCAGCATCCTTCTTGAACATTCTGAAAAAAATAGACATATTTTTCCTTAGTACATATAAATGATTAAATTTATTTCATTAAATAAATATAAATGAAATGTATGGAATGTAAATGAATTTATTTGAATGGAAATATTAATGCACTTGAGTTATAAGTAACTACAATAAAACGTCAGATTCCTGAATGTGTTGACATTAATGTAAATGTCAAAACCAATAATTTAAAAAACCGACAATCAAGACATGTATCCTATCCAAATCAATCATTCCTACACGCTCTCCTGGGAACAATGAAGAAGTTTTCACCATTTTTGATAAAATTAATATTTCTTAATTATTACGTACTTTACTAGATATAATCTTCTTCTTTCAAAATAATTTTAGGTTTTTGCTCTAGATTAAAAATTGCCACCTGCAGACTTTCTCCAGTGAAAAAAAGGGTTTTTGTTCTTCAGAAACTGCGCCACCATTTTTTTTTTGGTTTTAACATCCCATATAAAACTTATGACATAAAAAATAAAATGATTTATTTGTTATCCATAAATTGGAGAAAATGCTCCTACTTTAGACAATATATTAATAAAATTTGGCACCTCTTATGAATAAAAAACATTTATTATATTGCTTTTAAAATTGAGTAAATATAAATAGGAATGGCTCACCCCATGTATTTTTCAGTTGTATTCATAAGCTCATCAGCTCTTTGTCGTGCCAGGTCTACGTATTGATAGTAATATTGTTCATTATTATGACGGAGTATATTTGAACGTTTTTGTGTTAATCTAGCTGCATGATGTAAAGCATTTTTCAGTGAAATGACAGCCTGTAACGAAAATCTACAATAGGTTTTAATTATTCACATTAATATGCAATAAATAGTAGTAACATAGTGCCAATAATATAATTCCATTTATCATCATCATTATAAATAGTTTGTGTCTCAGAAAAAGTTGTGATTACGTTCGTAATCATGGAAAAAGTTGTGATTATGTTCGTAATCAAAGGAACAAGTTGTGATCATAGTTGTAATCACAGAAAATGAAGTTGTGGTTATTGGCGAGGAAAAGTGAAATTATGGAAAATTAAACATTTCGGCATTTAATGGTATAATAGCTTGCAATTGTGTACTCAACTCCGATTATAAACAACTGACCATATTGGCTCAATTTAATAATTGCATACATGTTTTTCAGTGTTAAAACTCTTATTCATTTGTTCATAATATAAAACTTGCTTAAAAAAAATCAATTTCAAAATTTTAATTAATATACCTGCAGATTATCTTCTGCTTCTTGTATGTTAACTTTTGCTATTTCATTCAAATACTTTGTAGTATTCAAGACATTTTCTGCATCATTGTAGGAATTCTCAATATTTTTAATAGTCGTTTTTAATATTTCTGACGTGTTTGCGCTCTCTTCGTGAATTTTTGTAATCTAAAATAGTAAGAAAAACAATGTTAAAAAGAAACCAAAAGGTTTAAAGTATATACTCATTAAAAAATAATTACATTTAATTTTTTTTCAAGTATTTCATTGGAGAGTCTTTCAAAATCATTGATTCTCCTAAGCAAGTCTTCATGCCTGTCATGGAGTTGCTGTACCTCATTGCCATCTCCTACTATGAAGTGCAGATCATAAAGGGTATTATTACACATCCTGTAACACAAAAAGTTAATAACGTTTAAATATATTTCTTTTCTAAATTGTAGCGGAGAATTGAAATTCATTTCACATCCGTTGTGCCAAGAAGGGTTGAGAATTGATGTAAGTCAGGATTTTATTGATTTAAAGATGTACAATCCAACCCTTACTTCCGTAACAAACATAACTTTTCATTCTGGTAGATTGAACAAGATTCAAGAGAACTAGAGATAACGGATGAAGCTCTATTGAGCTTGGACGAGAATGAAATTGAAAAATGGGACAGTGCCAGGACTAGACGGAATCCAGTCAGAGTTGTTGAAGTAAGGGGAGAAGAGCTCAAGAAATCTCTCCACGATCTGATACTGACCATCTGGGAAATGGGAGGCACACGGAATGGTCAACAGCCATTATCTGCCCAATACACAAGAAGGGTGATCAGACAGTGTGCTAACTATCGAAGAATGTCGTTCTATCATTATTTTTGAGGATCTTCCCTTAGCTGTGAAAGACCTGGGAAGATACCCGGCTGGATTTTGGAGAGGGTGCTCGACAATGGACCAACTGTTCTCTCTCAGGATGATCCTGGAAAAGAGAATGGAGCACAAGATTATCATTTTAAAGCAGTGTATGTTGATAGTACTCAACTCTGGTGTGCTTTGTAAGAGCTAAATATCCCATAGAAGCTCGTAAGCTTAGTCAAGATGACCATGGAAAGCTTAAAATGCATAGTTTGCGGTGGCTCTAATGTGTCCGAATAGTTTGAGGTGAACAGCGAGGTACGCCAAGGAGATGTCCTCGCCTGCCTATTATTCAACTTGGCAGAAGAGAGAGCTGTGAGAGAGGCTGATATTCAGACCAGTGCAACTTCAATCGCTTGACCCACCTTCTCGGGTGTGCGGAAGATATTGATATTATTGGGCGGTCTGAGCAGACTCTCAGATATGCATTTACATCCCTTGAAATAGGATCTTATCTTCATATACCTTGGGCCTGAAGTGAATAGTAAGAATGACATGACTCAAGAGATATAAAGAAGAATCACTGCTAAAAGATGTGTATATAGTCTTGGCCGACACTTTAGAAGTAGATACCTCTAACAGAGGTATATATATTAACAGAAAGAAATGGTGCTTTCTTGCAAATGAATAATGCATTCGTTTTTTTGTTTAATTGAAATTAATGCATGAATATTTGATAATACCTTAAGACTTCACTGGCCCGTCTCTTGGTTGCTTCAAGATCAATGTCTCTAACTCTTGCTAGCACTTGCTTTGCTTCGTGTAACATAGCAGAAATGCTAATTTGCTCTTTATCTCCTTCCAGGTAAGCTTGCAAACGACCAATGGTGGCTGCATACAAGGAAAGAAAGATTATAATACAAATTTGGTGAAATTATAGTAAAATTGTTTGTAATATTGAAATATATAAAATGTATTTGCATTGGAGGAGATCTTAGCAAATGTCAATCTATTCTAACCACTTTTGTGAATCAAATATATGTGAAGATACTTATTTATATTATAAACTGCTGTCTACCCAACAATCTCACCCTCCCTCCCTCCTAAATTGATGCTAATAACCCTTTCGATGCAATGCCCGAATATATTCGCAGGAGAATGCCGTGCCTCAGAGGTGATTCCCGAGTACTCACGCAGGGGAATGTTGTGTATCAATGGCTAAGCCCAAGGATTCTCGCAACAGCTGTATCTCTCCATTACTAGCCATCTTTAGCCTTGAGCATGTACAGAGTGCTCTTGCGGGAATAGGGAATAATTTCTAGTGTAATATTTCCGCGTTAGATGTCATGAGCATTCATTTCGGCTCTATTTTATCTGCGCAGTGCCTTATCCTCTCTACCGGCCCTTCATCCCTCAGTTGTAGCTTGCCTCTAGCACTGTCTGGTTGTTTTGCTGCATAGTCGAAATGGCAGATAATAAGCAAATGAGATTATGGGAAGACGAAAAGCTTTTCGAAGCGTAATTTTGTCTGATTCAACGGTAGAAGTATGCGACAATTTATCGGAAGAATTGTAGATAGAAGACGAACCTGCACTCCCTATAACTCCACTATTGAAGGTCCAAAGCCCTTATGAAAAAGGAGGATGGGAACATTGTCGAAAGGAATGAAATTAAAGTCTAAGTAAAAAAAAAAAAGAAGATGTTGGCTCTAGGAGAGAGGGAGTTTAGTTAGTGGGTGCACCCTTCCCTAGCCCGCATCACATTAATAAGGTAAATAGCAATATTACCATAGAATTTTAGAAAACAAATGGTTCACACGATATATAAAAAATAAAATTGTTGTTAGTTAACCTAAGAAGAAACTTGCCATAGATGTCAGTTTTTGTTGCTTCGAGTTGTGTTGTTATTTCATCGGATGTTTTTTTTACTTCTAAAGCAGATTCTAGAGAATTTTCTCCTTTCTTCTTGACTTTTTTCACCTGGAAAAATAAATTATATAACACTAATTATTTGTTCAATTACGACATTCCAATGGGAATTGATGGTTTACCTTGTTCTGCAAATGTTTGAGCTTCATTCGTAAATCATTTTCAACTGAAGTACTGACATCATCAATAGTATAAATGTTGTTTCTGCTAGTGAACCAGGTGTTGTTTAGTTCAACAAACTGATTCGTAAATGAGCCGAGCAATTCTCTCGAAGGCACAATGGATCCACCAATCACGATATCATAAGTATTTTCATTTAGGTTTTTCGACAAGGAGTCGACATTGTCGAGTAAGAGATTAACGCAAGGATCATCACATTCTAGAAAAAAAAAACTTGTTAAAAAGTCAGTCTCTCAGGGGCTGCACAGCTAAGCATTCCTCAGAAAGGTGGTTATCTTACAACACATCAATTGGGAAAGTGCTTAAACTTATATACATTTTTTTTATTTATTCTTTTAATTTTTCTTAACCAGCTGACTAAAAAATCTAGAAAAAAAAATCTTTTCTCGTAAATAACTACTTTTATTCTTGGTTTCGAATTATTTATGCATTGTTTATTTATTTATTTATAAAGGACCCCGCCCTTTCCTAATGGAAAATGGCTTTCGGTCAAATTGAACGAAACTATGCTCGTTGGATAGAGAATGTCTTTCTGAACAAAAGTCTCCATGGGCACAAAACCCGAAAGTTGAAACTTTTGGTACTTTTAGGTATCCGAAGTTTTCCATTTTTAATTTTTGCAAAATCTCGATAGCTCTGGTTGGAAGGTTTCCCAAGCCATTTGGCCTGTAAAAAAAATACCTATCAATTATTTTTTGAAGACCTTTCGAACGACACCACATTTGTCACTCCTACCCCACCCCCACCCACGGGGGTGGGGGGTGGGAAGCTTTTTTTGTAATTATCGTCTATCTGTTATTATTTGAAGATCTTTTCGAAGGCAATACTCTGAAACCTTGCCTCAATCAATCAAAAATGGAAAACTTTGGATACCCAAAAGTTCCAACATTTGGGTTTTGTGCCCATGACGACTTTTGTTCAGAAAGACTTTTTCTATCCAACGAGCATAGTTTCGTTCAATTTGACCGAAAGCCATTTTCCATTAGGAAAGGGCGGGGTCCTTTCTAGATTTTTGTTTCTAGATTTTATGCATTGTTTGTTCAATGGTAACAAAAATATTTTTATTAATAACAGCTGACTGAATTATATAAAAATAATAATAATAATAATAATAATTTGGTTGCCAAATAAATCTCCTCTCCTAATGGACCGATTTTGCTTATTTTCATAACATGTCTTTATTACTAGTTAGGCAAAATGCATACCAAATTCTGCTGGAAGGTAGCAATAGTTATGGCTGGTATGAGCAAATTAATAATTAGGAGTAAAATGGATAGGCAGTAAATCGTCCATATAAACTGATTTTTCTGGTTAACGAACTCGTTTAATTGTTTATCACGTGAATGTTATATACCAAGTTTTGTGACAAAAGAAGAATTGTGGCTGCTAACGTGCTAACACACACACACATAGATGTGCACACATGCCTGTACACACACAAGTATTAGTGATACGTCATCTTTCTCCAGTGGTCTTGCTCCTCCAATCTCATAGGCTCGCGTAATATCCGACCAAGACGGATAAGGAGGGCCCAGATGGAGGATGGCCTCATTCCCTTACCAATCAGCAAGGATGAATGATGGCCGGAAGAAGCTGGAGAGGATTCAGCGAAATATCGCGCAGAAAGGAGGAGCAAGATTGCTGGAGAAAGATGCCGTATCACTAACATATGTAATTCCCAGTGAAGCAATCTAAAAGGAAGCATATATGTTTGTATTTTCGGGTATTTAGTTGGGAGTATATCAATTTTTCAAAACTTTTTCATAAGTGCAACCTCAATATCTACATTCCATCGGAGATTCCTGAAAAAATAAACAGTTAATCAACACATTAATGTAATCATAATACATTACTTACTCGAACATCCTGTTTCGTCAGATAATACGTGTCTTTGAAATGAGCACTGCGAGCAGTCTCGGCCTGTGACATTCTCTTTACAATAGCAATGACCCGTTTCACTGTTACATTCATCGTGTAGGCTTCCAAATGTATTGCAGCTGCACTTCTTACATTTTCCTCCGACAGCTTCTGGGTGACCATACCAACCAGGTGAGCATCTATGAACAAATTAACACTTAGTCAACTATTATTTATTTACGTTTATTCTGGTGTCAATTTTTAAAAATGAAATTCAACGTGTCAGTTGGAATGTATCTATTACAATTTGTTTTATGGCAGTCAGTAAAGTTTTAGTAAAGCATGAGTGTATAATTTTAATGTATTAAAAAAACAAAAAAGCCCTGAGGCTACCCATTGATAATTTAATTAAAATCTTTAGTGTGCTCTATTTAGTGATTAAAATCTTTAGTTAATGTTTAGTGATATTAAGGAATCACATTTTCTTTACCCCTAAATTAATAATTATTATACAAAGACGTTTGAATTAAAATTTATTTTACCATAATAGGGATGGTTCTGTTAGGCTTTATCTTTAAACCTAAATAAATTAAAGAAATATCCGGCAAGGAGGAAGAAGAACTGAGTTATTTGAAGAAATATCTTGGAATACAGAAGAAAATTTATCAAAATACTACCACCCCTGTGGACAAAAGCCCCCCTCCAAAAAAAAAATAACAATGATTAAACATTTCATATTATTTACATTATATTTTATAAATCATGTCTCTAGAGGCCATTTTCCAAGGTTTTTTTTAATAATTTGAAAGGCACAGGAGGTCCCGATTTTATAAGGGGCTCTACAGGATTACAGTTATATAGGATATTGAAATATTCTATGAGTAGTACAGACAGTAAAAATCTTAAATTTCCGGTCAAGGGCATGAGAAACATTTTATGTTGCAATATTGTGAGCTTTAAACTGTACAGCCTCTGCAGTTAGATACTGGAAGTCTTACATATTCTATTCTATTGTATCTTACTGGAAATAGCTTAACAAAGAGGTTTATTTATTTATTTTTCAATGGTGCACCAAGTATGACCGAAATGGCCAAAGGTCATTCGAACCATTTTCCACACGTTTGCTCGTTCAATCTGCATGTTGACCTAATCTGGCATAGGTTCACTGGGACACTACCTTCCAGGCAGAACAAACAGTCCTCAGGCCTATTACAAACCTGGAATGCTAATCAGAATTTCTACTAATCAGTCAAAAATGATTTATAAATGGAATTAGTCTCTTTGAAAAATAATTAAATAAAATAGTAAGTTAAAGTATACCTGTTGCAGAAAGGACCGGAATAACCTTCTTTGCAGTAACAAACTGTATCTTTTCCAGGTTCGACTTGGCAGCTTTCGGCAAAATTTTGCTCTGTTGATGGGCAAGGGCATGGAAGGCAAGGCTTGCCTTCAGCTGGGTTTCCGTAATAGCCTTCAGCACACTTTTCACAGTGAATTCCTCCAGTATAGTCAATACAATTCTGCAATGAAACATTTTGTAAAATTTAATTCAAAATCATGGTAAATTATTTTAAATTGTATTAGTACGCCTAATAACTACATCATGCCAATGGCCATACCCACATACCAGCATTTTTACAAGCAGAAAATGCAATTTACTGAAAGGCCTATTCCCTAAATAAGGCTTCTATTATATTGAAATATCATCTCAAGGTTTTGCAAAGACTAAAAGAGTGTGATATATGCCTCACCCGGTCAGACAAGACTATACGGACACTTGTCTTTGACAAGCAGTTCAATGTTGTTATACCTAGTCGACAGAGCTGGGAAGGAAGACAGGTAAGTTTACAAAGAGACTCGTCAGTATGGTATACTGATGGTTCTCTTAAGGATGAGAGGGCTGGTGCAGGGGTATTTGGTCCCAAAACAAAAATAGCCAAAGCTCTTGGATCATTTGCTACTGTTTTCCAATCAGAAGTTCATGCAATGGAAATTGCAGCCCGAGAAAATCTCAGGAAAGGTGTTAAAGGGTAGAAAATACGCATTAATAGTGATAGTCAAGCTGCATTAAAGGCACTTGCATCGCATAGCGTCTCTTCTAAATTAGTTCTTGATTGCCACAATGCCTTAAATGATCTGGGTAGACATAACAGGGTTACGCTTGTGTGGGTGCCGGGACATGAGGGCAACGAGAAGGCTGATGAGCTGGCAAGGAAGGGATCGGAGGAGATACTCCATGGTCCTGAGCCGTTCTTCGGTGTATCTAAAAGCTTTGTCAGAAAGGTGGTAAATGCCTGGGAACAAGAAGAAATTCTCAGGAATTGGCAGGCCAAGCCAGGCATGAGGCAGGCAAAGCTACTTGTCCAGATTTCGAAGGACAGGGCAGGGTATTTCCTCCAACTGGAAAGGACAGAACTAAGGAGGATAGTCGGACTCCTCACAAGACATGGTCCGCTAAGAAAACACCTGTGCACGATGGGACTAATAGAGGACCCTACATGTCGCTGGTGTCTCGAGGAAGAGGAAACCTCACAGCATGTCCTCTGCGAATGTGAGGCGTTGGCCTACAACAGGGTAGTGCATATAGGGAAGGCAATTGCTACGCCCAAGGACATAGCCGAGGCTACACCCAAGGAGCTCAAGCTATTTGTGAGGAGCTGCAAGTTGGAAAGGGAGTGAGTTAGAGACGCAAATCACAATAGATCCAATAGGGTTGTAGTGAGCAAGGGTAAATTTGGCCCAGGTCCCTTTATATTGTATTGCATTGTATTGTATATTGAAATATTGTAAAATTTCTTCTTCCACAAATATCATATTTTTGAAGAGTGTGTATTTTTAATTTATATAAGATGGGTAGAATTCAAATGAAATGGGTAGCCACTTCCAAATGTTTAATATTTAATTTTTATTGTTACATTTCAGACCTTATTGTCCTTCTTCAGACATCTATTCTGTAAGTTTGTTTTTGTGTGTGTTTAACGGTGTATCAACACTTGGGCTATTAACGCTGTATTCTGTAAGTATACTTATTTTATATACTATTGCTTATGAATTATCATACAATGTATTACATTATGTTGAAATACATATACATTGTGTTAACCAACTACACATGGTCAAGCAGGCCTGACAGTTAGACCTAAAAATTCCGCCTGAAGGCCAATCGCCTGAACGTGTATATATTTCAGCTGGTCTGTCATTTAAGACTGTTCAGGCAGCTGGAATATATTCACGTTCAGGCGACCGGCTTTCCGGCGGACTGTTCAGCCCTGCCTGACCGTGTGAAGCCTACTTAATAATTCACGATCAATATTATACAAAATAGAATAGATACCTGAATAAGGAAAAAAAAAAAAAAGTTGCAATAAGAAGTAAATATAACATTTTGAAGATTTCACCCATCTTATTTGAATACACCCTTCCACAATGTTTGTAACTTTTTTTTGTAGTTCGCTAATTTCTTGTTAAAACAAAGATCTGTAGAATATTCCTCCAGGTTAGCAATTATTGATAGTTTGATTGAATTCTGTGTTTAAATCAGAGGATTTTTATGGGAGAAAATATGATGAACATATTTATTTTCCCAATCTATTCTAATTATTTTTCACTTATTTCCTACATTACAAAGAAGTCACAAGTGTTAAAATCCTACTCATCACTTACAAGGCAATGACCTGTTTCAATGTTGCAGAACGACGATCTGCCATTACATTCACAAGGCATAGCTTCGCCAACGAGCTGAATTATTATTGTTGAACTGACGACTGAACTCTTATGCCTATAGAACCCGAGGCTCGGATCCTGGCAGGATGTCGAATTGTAATTCCTTGGGCATTCGCACAGTTCCAAGCCCCGTGCAGGATTGAGATATTCAGTTCTTGAAGGCGTACCTGTGTCTAATGAAACGTCTCGTAACCTGGAATGTATTTAATTTTTTATTAAATACATAAAATCTCAGATTGTATTTTACATGACCAACCATAATTTATCGAATGGACAAGAGTCAGAAGGTCAAAAAAAAACATTTGAATTTACCTCATTCTTTTTATTGGTCAACATGTTTCTAATCATAAATAATAATATGCAGGAACTGCATTGTCATAATATGTTTCCATATAATCTTTATATCTGTTGTGATGTGGAAAGCATTTAAAACAAAACTATCACTATTTTCTTCCACTATGACGGCCCAACCAAAATTTATTCCTGAGCTTCTTTTGTAGGAATGTATTGGAGTTTTGAATGATTACCTTCCGCTTACCATGATTTCAGAACCCTTTTCAAGGATTTATTTAAGAAAGTAGAATAAAACCCCTAAAATGCTCGCGTCAGTTGACAAAATAATTTTTTGTAATACTCTCACTACTCCAAGCCTAACCAAAATTTATATATCTTAGTTTTGGAGTATGTGGGACATGTTAAAAAATGTTTCAAGTTAGAGTGGCGTTTCTGAATGCCTGAAACAAAAAATTTACTTTTTTCCACTTCTCTGAAAAGTGGTTAATGATGCCGCTTGGAAAGAGATTTAATTTGATTTACAATGTTGACATACCTATTTTATCTGGAAGCCTGTACTGAGGATGAAGAAGTACAGATGGTAAAGAGTTAGTTCAGCACCGTACTCATTTGGTAAGCAGTAGCCGAAATGCTTCCATGTACTGGAACGTCAGTACTTCGTTACCATTCAATTCAACTATATATAGAAGGTGTTGATCTTCGGGGTTTTGGTCTTTTTTTAATTCAATAAAAACTACATTTTATAGGTAAAATGTATTTATTAACGCCAACGTTTCGGCTTGATATGCAAGCATTCGTCAGGGCTATGGAGAAGAGGGAGACTGTCCCGTTTCATGGAGGCTACATTTCTGCAGAGAATTCAGTTAGAAGCGGTCACTTATGTTTTTGAAAAACCTTATTATTTGAGGATATATAAATATGTACCATTTTTATTATTGCACACTTAAGTAAAATTTAGGTACCAAATTATAAAATAAATTCAAAATATGAAAATCCTTGCATGTGTATTATTTACAAGTGCTATGCATGTTTCAAGGAATAAAAATATGTAGACAGGTGGCCTTTGTAGAAACATTTATTTTCTTAGTAGAAAAACAAGTTTCTTCCTTTAAAATGAAACATATATGCCTTCTTTGACTTCCATTCAATGAAATACCATGAAACAAATGTTTAGCTAACTAGGAACCCTCCAGCTGGTTCTGGCGAGTTCTGAGATCCATTACTCATTCCTCCACCTGATTAGAGAGAGTGACAGATAAGAGAACACCCAATCAGGGAGAGTCTACTGTATATAAATTTATCCATAAAGCGACATTGATAAAATAATATACATACATACACTCGCACATATACAAATTTGAACAACTTTTTTTTGTGATTTAGGGGTTCTGAAACGTCAACATTTCTCTTCAGTAGTTCTGGATTCGGTGTTTCCCTACCAACATGTAAGTAGAAAACATGCTAAAAAGAGTGAGGTGAATTCAGATTTTTTATTTACCTTCTACATTTTGGTCTTTATTTGATAAAATTTTGGTTAACAAAACAAAACATTGTTTATAAATTAAATTACTTACTTCGCTTCTGCAAAGTCAACTGAATCACTTGCTCTGATAAGGATGTGCTGTAAATTCTGAAGAGTAATCATGAGAGTTTCACGGCTCACTTTATCCTCTGGATTGTTTTTTACTTTCCATAGGGATTCTTGAAGCCTGAAGTAGGTACAGATTTAGAAGAACATAAAGCGATTTTCTATTATCTCGTTATGATTTGTGATTTACCTTACTTGATGGCATTTCGTCGAACTGGTAAGTAAAGGGAAGTGTTCCAGTATGAGTTTATCGTTCCCTTGGATCTGAATGAGTGGATATGACTGGAGAACAGCTGGTGGGAGAAGAGTGCTCTCACCTTTCGTTTCGACGCAGAACCTCAGGAATCCACCATATGATAAAACCTTTCAGAATTAATATAGTTATTAATTACAGTTTTGATTCTCATATAATAATATCATGAATTAGTAATATGTATCATTTACTATATTTAATAATATTTAAATAACTTTTGTCTATTATTTTTTAATTAATTTGCAATAGAAGGTTTAAATGTTCTTTCCATTTCAACTAACTGAAAGTAAAAGCACTAACTTAACTTTATAATGTTTGAACATCCTGAATATAAAATATCATTTGAAAATTTTGAATGTTTAAAAGTACATAAAAGGATAAACAATATTTCAACGTAAATTTAATGTGGATGCAAATAAGAGATGACACTATTTTAATTTTTTCAGAATCATTCATTGCCCTGGGGTGAGTAGCCTCGTGAAGCTGGAGGTTGCCTTGCGTTTGGCTACATCAGAGTTTGAAGGTTACTTTTCAAATTACTTCCCTGTTTTAAAGGAAATTGCTGATTCCAGCCATTTTAAAAATTCTGAATGCAGGCATTCCTACTAAAAATCGCATTGAAAGTTATTGCAATTGGAATTCCAATTCCTGGAATAATGGAAAATGCAATTACATTTGCCCATTACAAGTAATGGTCACGTTTTTTTTATTACCGGGGTTGGTGGAAGTTTTAGTCCCATGGATTGTCTATCATTTGATACTGATGTGAACAAAAATATTTAGTTATAAGCCCCTGAAGAGGCGCCATAATGACCTGAAACATGTAGAGCAGCGAACAAAGGATTTGGAGCAGAAATAAAAGTGTGTCTTTATTATCGTCCTTCCACCATATTTAAGTAATTCAGTATGAACATAAATATGAATAGTTCTTCCTTAATTTCTAAATCTGAAATTTATCCGACTCTATTTTCTATCATATGTTTAGCTGGTATGGTTTAAATGTAAGTCAGTGCATTATTGATTTGATATAGAAAACACTACCTTGTCGTCGAGAAAAGTCTTAGGAAGTTGCCAATAAACCGGAGCGTCAAATAAGTAATTTACTCCTATTTCAACATCTCCATCTTCACTAGGTATGATTCTCAGATTGTTCGTCACATTGAGCTGCTTATCGTTTCTCTTCACCTTCCCACCATTTCCAGGGATCGCTAACTGGTGATACAGAATAATTCAATATAATGCATTATTTTCAGTAATAATAATTTGAAGAAGTTTATAAGAAAAACGTTGTTTACAACAAATGAAAGTATGAGCAACAACTATTTTTTCTCTTATGAATTTGTTGAAATTATTTCTTTTATCTCTAATAATATTTATAAGAACAATAAAATTAGACAATATTCTGTCACATTACAAGCCAATATAAACAAGAGAGAAGTGAAGTTTCAACAAGTGCAAGTCTGTCATATTATCAATATAATTGAATGTTCAGATCCTGAAGTTATTGAACTTTTCTTTCAATAAATATCTTGTTCTAATATATTCTCAAGGAACATTTTAAGAAAACATTCTTCAAAGAACTTTTGTCAAAAATCTTTTCTTTAATCTGTAAAATTTAGGTTTTTACATTTATGTTACTGTTCTTCCAGAACATCGAAATTAGAACTTTTAAGTTAAAACGTTTTCTGTAAAAATTATAGTGAAACAGTTTTGAAAAGTTCAATATCTGCTTCAAGGCCTGGTTTGTAATTAAAAATTAAGTTACAACACCGACAAAAAAATAAAATAAATTAAGTAAAATAAAGGAAGGAAATTTTTGTCTAATGAAACTATAAAACGTCAGTGCTTACATACATTAATGTAACATATTTCTTGAGTATTCACAGGGTAAATGTTGGTGCTGAGCGATGTGTCAGACATGTCATAGTGAACGTTGAGTGTCCTTGGTCTTGGTATACGAATTTGAGTCCAAATCAGACCTGCATCAGTACATTTGGTGCTTCGGCCAAAACAGAAGCATTCTGTGCAACCGCTTGGATCGTCGTTTCCCATCCCAAATGTGCCATCTTTGCATTGATCACACTGTTGTCCAACTACATTTTCCTATAAAGAATAAACCAAAATTAATCAAGTATATTGGAAACATAAACAAAAAAAATAACACCAATAGGAAAAATTATTTATTTTTTATCGGTTTGGCATTGGGACAAATAAATGATTTATAAACTAAATAATGATTTTGCTAACTTTTAAGATTTTTCTTTGAGCAATAATGTTTAAAAAAAAAAATTGAAATAACTTCCCTGAATATTCATATATTTTTCTTTATATTTCCAAAGAACTACTTCATAAATTCAAAATGATAAGATCAGTCAAAAAGCTGAGTCAACTAACTTAGGTGTTTTAATTTTAAACTTCGTATTAAATAATTTTAATGCATAGATCAGTTATCCCCTAGTATAAAAATAAACCGGGAAGAAGCGTAAAAAAAGTATGAAATAAACCAAGAAAAATATCAAACAGGAATTATTATTTTGACTTTTTTTGAATAAAAATAAAATTGAAAGAAGAATAAAGATAAAAAAAAATTTAAAGCATTTAAGAGGAAAGGAGTCAACCCCCTCAAAGGATGTACTTTTCTTCTTTTTTTTTTTTTTTTTTTTTTTTATAACTGAGCTGACTTTCAGGAGATCACATTTTCAGTGATTTATTTCTAGATGTATATGTTCTCTGCTCATTTAATATGGTTACAATTTATCTTATTCAAAATTATTGAGATTGAACCTTTATCCAGCTAAGCACTAAAGTCAATATTTTTTAGCCTAAATTTTTCCCCAAGATGTTACAATGGGCTGAAAAATGTAAGTACTTACCTTGCATGGACACTGCCCAGAATTGTCACAGTCACAGAGTCCTTCGAAGCAATATTGATTTTTTGTGCCAGCGACTTCACAACCACATATTTGGCAGACTGGATAGCCATAGTACCCACGAGAACAGCTATGACATTTAGGTCCTTGATAGCCATTTCTACATTGACAAACTCCACTTGTGGCATCACATTTACCATCTAATGAGCCAAATTTATCACAATCGCAGGGCTAGAAAAGATACTTAGTTTACAATAATCTTAATAAAGACCTTAATTTGTATACTAAAAATAAAAATGGATTTTTTTTTTTAATTAAATTTTGTGTAGAATTCCTCAAGGGCTTAAAAAATTTTAAATTGTAGATTCAAAAATAACGAAATCTGTTGCACAGCTGTGCAATCTTGGCTCACTTCCGGCTACAGCTGCAGTTGATTGAGAGAACTCCAAGAGTGTAGTTACTAGTCGAGAGGGCAACGAGAAACTGAATGGGTCCGAGCACAATATGGTGCTTTCCTTACCTGAGGGGTGTTGAGAGCACCGTATGGTGCTCTCAGTACAGTTGTAAGGACTTGATGAACACCATACGGTGCTCTCCCCTATTGAACGTGTTAACGTCACTTCATTTACTTCAATGTGGCAGAAGGTAAATAATATTGAAAATTTAGCATATTTTTTCAGTGATATCTCTCATTAGGATAGGATTTTCTATAGCAAGTTTTGTCACAAGAAAATGCAAATTATGGGCATATATTAATATTTTGTGCAAGAAAATCAGCAGAATTGTCCAAAAGGAAATCAATACTTATTGGAAATATCTTCTTTTTTTTGTAATATTAATAATTCAGGGGACTCCACGTGGTCTAGAGTATAACGCCTTAGATTTTCATGCAGGAGATGGAGTTCCAGTTGTAGCTCATTAAATGTAAATATAAACACAAACCTTTGTTTCTTTCATAAAAATGGAATTTATTTTTTCAAACCATTGAATGCCAACTACAAATTATCTCGTACTTTGCGTTATTGCCTCGGACGCCAGCTACGAGTTAACTTGTAATAAATCAGTACTAATATGAAAAGATGGTTTCAAGGAAGAGAAAAAAAAATGTAGCGATGCAGTAATATAACAACAGGGCGAAGCATGTGTGGGTACAAACTAACTCCTAGTTGGCTTCCATGAAGAACTTTCTGTTACATAAACCAAATTCGAGATGGTTCATAGAACCTTTTTTTGTGCAAAAACAAATTTTATATGCTTTATGATAATCATTTACGTACTGTAATTATAGTTTCAAATAAGAAAAATGATTAAATTAAATAGGCTTTCCAGACCGGAATCTTGAAAATGACTGTAGTTGTCAATTTGTTAAATAAAATATTTTTAAAGTTTACCTTGCAACCATGCTGTGGATGGAAGCCCCAAGTGTTGGGAAGACATTCCTCACATGCTGACCCTGTAGTGTAGGGTGGACATACACACGCTCCAGTGTCTGGGTCACATACGTGTCCAGGAAGTTCACATATATCACATTCTACAAAATAAGAGATACATTTTTTTTTGTGAGTACATAAATTACAATTGGGCGCGGTTTTGCCATCTAATTATATTTCTCTTAAAGATAAATGGTTTAGATTCATTAAGACTAATATACATACATTTCGGTTGCGTTTGGAATAGAAGAAGTTTTATCTAAAGAGATTTGTAGTTTTGTAATGGTTGTGAAATCTTGATTCATTTAAATGAGGTAGAATGCAAATAATAGAAAATTCACAATTAATTTAGCTGCACATCTTTTATTTCTTGCTCTACTTTTTTGTTTAGTCCCATTAACAGTTTGAATATTTTTAATGATGTGACGAGAAATAGTTACAGTTGTAAGCTCCTGAAGCGGTGCTTGAATGGTGTGAAACATGTATAGCTAGAAATAAAAGATGTGGAGATGAATTAATTGCGTATTTTTTATTATTGATCTGCCACATTTAAGTAAATTTAGTAATATTAAAGGTCACAATAAACCTAATAATTTGTCACCTGAGCATCCTTCCGCAGACATGTTGTAGAACCGTGGAAGACATTGGTCGCACCTAGTTCCTCCCACACCAGGCTTGCAGTAGCATTGGCCAGTTTCTTGATCACAGCCTTTTTCTTTTGATCCAAGTGGGTCACACTCGCACACACTGCACCCAGAGCTACTTAAACCCCAATAACCTGTCTGAATGTCAATAATTCATAATTCTCATGAACAATGAACAGAAAAAATATAAACAAAATTTGATACCATTTTTTATAGACAAATGTAATTTTCTCAGTTGATTGGTGCAGTTCTAAAGGATCTGATTTCTAATACAAGCATGCTCAAATTTAATTTTCCATTGTTCTTGTGAAGGTATTGAGACAACCTTTTGTCATATCAAGATCAAGGGAATCGGCCAAATAAAAGTGCTGATCATATTATCTACTTAAATATATTTGAACAGATAAATATAAATGAACAGAAAAGTAGCATTTACAGCTGAAATTCTGGTTTTTGAACAATTTTTTAAAATGAAAAGTTAATAATTTATTGTTATTTGAAACATGTAATAGAGAATTTATAGCAATAATGTTTCAATAAAATATAATTACCTCACAAATGCTGCAAGTTCTTCCTACGATGTGATCCTTACATCTGCATTCTCCAGTGGCAACATCACATTCAGAGCTGATGGAACCGATAGCATGGCATGAACAAGCTGAAATTGTTTTAAAGAATACATATATTTGTTTATTTAGTTATTGATAATTTAAAATCTGTACAAATATGAGACATAAGTAAATTTGTTCAAACAATACCAATACACTGGATGATATGAGGGGAGAAGGCAGACATTACTGCTACTCCCAATGACAGTTCTGGTCTTATCTTACTTTAATGCAAACTTGGTTGAACTATGTACACTATTTCTTGTAATAAGTTGTCTTGTGGCCAATGGCGGAGGAGGCGGCGAGGAGGATTATCAGGAATAAAATAGGAAGAGAGGGTTCTACCAAGAGGATTGGGGTGGGGTGGGAGTTTAAAGAAGAAATTCAGGAATAGGGATTTGGCTAAATTATGGACAAAGGGTATATTAGTGTCTCGGTGGATAGTCAAGTCAGAGATGTAGAAAGGAGCATTGAGGATTTTACGGATGGCTTTGGATTGGAAACGTTGAATAATGTTTATATTTGATGACCCCCTGGCAGTCCGAGGGAGAGCTCATTATAATTTTATTTTAAACAGATGAAAATACACAAAAAAACGTATTTAGTGCATAAATGTTATGCTATTTATATTAACATAAATTATTCAGATAAAAAAAAGGTGAGCTTAAAACAAAAGTCATAAAAGTTGGTTGGCATGCGTGGGGACGACATGTTAAAGTAAATTTGTCACCCTTGAGCATTATTTTATTTGAAAATCAGCAGATATGAAGATGGTTAATCCATTATTAGAAGTTACCTGCACATCCTGAGCTGGAATATCCATAATGGTTCGGAAGGCAAAAGTCACAATGTTGACCAGTGACACCTGGGTGGCATTCACACGTTCCAATGACTGCATCACATATTGATGAGACTGCTCCAACTTTATCACATTCACAAGGAATACAGCCCGCTGACACGTTGCCCAATCCTGTCTAATTCCAATATTTATTAAAATCTTTTCCATTAGTGTGGCAATGCTATTAAAATTTCTGTCAGCATGAAAATTTATTTTTAAAGAAATCACTTATTCTATTAAATTAAGCATAAAAATCTTATTGAGAAGATTTATAAACAAGGATGGCACAAAGCTTCAGAAATCAATTCATAAATAACTTATAAAGGTGAATGCATGAATAAAGGCATAAAGTTAAAATTTAATTTAATTAATTTTATTTTATTAATACTTTTACATGAAATCTAAATGAATTAATCCAATTTTCATATAATATAATGCAATTCGATAAAATAATTTGGATTTTTAGAAGTTCTTGGTTGTAGACTGTGTAACCGACTAATCAATTACTGTTGGCCAAGAGTTGATTATTTTATGAAACTTGCCAGTGGCCATTCTGGGAACTGGTCTTTGCAAACTTTTATATGAGACTGTCTTCACATTATCATAAGCAATGAAAGATCACATTAAAGTGTTATAAATGTCACTTTTTTGTACATAATCCATTGATTACGTAAGGTTACTGGGTACGGTACACTAAATTCTATAGAGTTAAACTACCGAGCTCAACCATCTTGCATTTATATTTTAAAACAATAATATTTCTTCTTAAATAGTCTTTTCAATACAAAAAAAAAATTTCATTAAGAAAAGTATGTACACATTGAAATGATTAGTCAATCGTTTACAAAACTACAATTTCAGAATAACATACCTCACACCTATCACAAGTCCTTCCAGTGAATTTGGGCTTGCATTTGCACTGCCCAGTTTCAAGATCGCAGGTCTCGCCAAGAACCGAACCTATTTCACTACATTCACAAGCTGAAAATGAAAACAAGAAAATCAATAAAAATAAAGAATACATACTTAAAAAAATATAAAATGTAAAAATAACTGAAGTAAGCTAATAAAACTTTGGTAGGTTATCTAATATTTTAAGTACTGTAAATAAAAAAAATTGGCAGCACACTCCAGAATGGGTATTGGAACATCCATGGCAGATAATTCCTGCATCCAAGCTTCTGTCTTGAAAGAAATATTAATTGAATAAGAAAGAATTCAACTAAACGGACCAAATTGGACCAAACTGAACACTATTACAATTGAACCCTTTCTGTCTCCATCTTGGGTAATATACATGGTCAATGATCCCTACTGAGTTAAAAGTAGAAGCAGTTTATGTGATAAGTAAAAAAAATAAGATTTAAAAAAAATTCTATCTTTTTATTTTTTTTTCTGAAATAAAAATAAAACTTCTGAACTTACGGAAGCAGCCAGTGGTATTAGGAGAGCCATAATGGAATGGTTTACAACGGTCACATTTTTCTCCTTCTGTGTTTCCATGGCATTGCAAGCATTGACCAGTCAGATGAACACACGGACCTCCATTGCAGTCACACGGCACACATCTAGATCCAAGTTCTTCTGGGTTTCCAAAATAACCAGCATCACATCTGCAGATAGGAAAAAAGCATGAAGTATTAGAACCATAAGCATTTCTTATAAAAATGTAAGTATAGAGCTCAGGGTTAGATTTGCTGTTATTTTTTTGTGAGTCTACTTCTCTTCCCAAAAATACAATGACAATGTCATTATGAACGGGTTTGTGATACTTTGCTGGGCACATCTCCAGCATTTTCTGAGCTTACATGTAAATATGTTTTTATTTTTTATATGTTCTGAAAAGAGAAGATGTACTGTTAAGAGATACATACACTGAAGTACGTCAACAAGGAGGAGAGTCCCAATGGCCCTGAATGTTAAGACGTGAGCACTTTACACTTTGTGCCAAGGGTCATGGGTCCGATTCCTACTATGGGATGGGGGCTTTTTCTTTAGAAAAAAGAAAAGAGATCAGCCCTATTCTAGGTAAAAATGACTGGTAACTTATAGATAACCCGTCCTAAAATTCCTAGTTAATAATAATGGACATTAAAATTTAAATAATGATAATTCAAAAAGGGGGTTAGTTCATAAATAAATAATTTTGTTCATATTTGGGGGGGGGGTTAAGGTATTAACTTTCTGTGCCTAGGACTTTGGAATTAATTATCACTGGTGAAGGTGCCTCTTCTTTTCAAAATAAAAAGGATATGCTTCACCTCCATCCTGACTTAACTATTAGCTATTAAAATATAATATTAAATTATTAAAATAAAAATCTTTTATATTTTATGCAAACAACTCGCTAAAATATAAAACAAATGAGTTAGGATCGTTATAATACATTTTTCAAAAATGCTGTAACTATTGAAATGTCAATAGTCACGTTCCTTCTAAATGTGCTAAAAAAATTAACCAATCAATTATTATGTTTTTAAACACAACTTACTTCTCACAGTGCCGTCCTGTATAGCCTCCTGGACAGTTTGTGCAAACATAACCTAAATTGTCGGCGACACAAAATGGACTAAAATTGTTTGAAGGATGATCTAATGGGCAAAGACATTCCCTACAATCAGTAGGAGTCCCTTTTGTAGCATCTCCATAAAATCCTTCAATACATTTCTCACATTGCAGGCCAGTTGTATTATGCTCACAAGCCTTAAAAAAATATGTATTTATAATCACTACAATTAAAACATCTATTTACAACTATATAAAGATATGTACTAAAACACACACAAAAAGTTTATAATAATAATTTCAAATAAAATACAAGGAAGGACAAGGAAGAACTGAGATGAGTGGGAGGTGGTGTGGGTAAGTCACTGGTAAGTCTGTAAACATTTTGTGGAAAAGCTGTTGTCTCTGGAAATGCCACAATCTTTGTTCAGGTTGCTGAGTAGTTTTCTGATGATAAACTACTCTGTGTGTCATCAAAAGCCCTATGGTTTATAAAGAAAGTATTGTCAAGTTTTCCGATCTGTACATAATCAGAAGTCCTGAAGATGTGACCTAGCAACAATGAACTTTTATAAATATCTACTCTAGTATTAGTTTGTAGTTTTAGAGAGAAAATAAAACACGAGTCGAGCTGTGAGATTAATCTACTTACACTACATTGGCCAGTGATAGCATCACACGTGCGTGCGTGTCCATTACAATTACATTTTGTGCAAATAGGATGGTGCCTTATCATCGAGCCTTCGTGCGTAATTCGTGCATAGCCAAAGTCACACAACTCACAGGAGAGGCCAGAGTATCCTTCAGGGCAGGAGCACTTCTCTATGAAACCTAGGTCTGTTCCGTTTGCTCCCTCAGCTCCTGTCTCCAGCACACACGAATCTAAACTATAAAATCAACTTCAATTCAACTGATTATGAATTCATTAATTTAAAAGTATTAATTACTTTAACTCTATTCAAGTTCTATAAAATGAACATACTGGGTATCCTATATGCTAGCCGCAATTAAAATATCCTGGAAACCATTACAGATGTCCCAAAATATCAAAGGGACAAAGTTGTAGATCTCATCAAGATCTTTCAGAGGTATAATTTAATATTAAACAAAATTAGTAAACCGTAATATACAGAAGAAGTATAAATTGGATAGTCATTGCATTAATAACCAAGCCCAAAAATTTGCTTTTCAAAGCAACAGACTTTTATTCATTAATAAAATTGAAAATTAATACCTGGATTAAAAAATAATAATATTCCCAAAGGATTAATGAAGAAACTTAATAATTTCAGCTGATAAAAGTATTATTTATTTATTAAGAGGTTTGCAGCTTTTAGCGATTTACTAAAAGTATTAAATTCAGTAGATAATGGATTAAAGGCTATTGCAGCGGATATTTTACCGATAAGCAATAAACATATAATTGCAGAAATGCAAGCATACTAAAATTTACATTCCGTAATCAAATGACAAAAATTATAATGTTCTAAAGAGTTGAAACTTCAAATGTACAAAATTCCTGACAGAGCACGGGCATACAAAACCCAACATAAGATATGACGAATATATGATAGATACATTTAAAATTCCTAGCATAAACTGTGACGATTACTATAGACAAGGACTTGTTAAAAATATAATTTTAAAAAGAGAAAATTGGCCTGCTTTTCTGTATGATTGTTCCTTATACAACTCCAAACCATTTGACCGATTTTGAACAAACTTGGCACACAGGTAGGTCTTCATCTGAGGAGTGTCATAGGCTAAGTCAAAATTGGCCAGGACTCACAGTTCGAAGATTACAGGTTTGAATCTGTGAACCCGAACAGTTAAAGATTTTCATTGGTTTCTAATTTACTTTTGCTTTTCTAGTTAAAGGAAGTAGGTCTAGCATGGCACACTTCATAACAGCTATTATTACTATAAATAATAGACTAAGATACTATAATAGGAAAAGAAAACATTATCGTTGATACAAATGAACCAGCTTTGTAGCAATAAATACTACTTACCTTCCTTCAGCCTGATCCGTATGAAACTTAGCCCTGATGAGAACATGCTTTATGTCTGAAAGAACACTGAGCAGTTGAGGACGAGTAACATCTTCTCCTCGATACTCCTCCCAATGCTCATGGTTTCTCCTCAATCGAGCAATAACTTCTTTAGAGCCTTCGACTATGTGGTACCAGCCATCTGCCATCAGCGGGATTGTTATGCTCATGTTCTTCGACTTGTGCCATGTGTTACCATATCCAATCTTCATACCGTTTTCACCCTGAATAATAAAATTAAGTTCAGGAATATATTAATAAATAAAACAAACTCATGAATAAAAAACTAATATTATTAATGATGATTAATGAAATTAAGTTATGAAAAAAAAATCACTTTATAGCCTGAAAAATAATAAATAAAAACACCAAAAGAGGAGTTTTTTTTTTTAATTTTATTTATTGTTGTCAATTGTTATGGAGATGAGAGTTACCTCTATCTGGCAGCCCCCATTCGAAATTTAATCTGAAATAATAAATATTTTAAGATTTCTTTACTCGAAAGAGATGTTTTCAAACTCTAGGGCTTTTTTTTCTTCCCTTGGTTCCAATTTTATATAAATTAAAGAATAAAATGAATTTTTGTGAATTTAAGTTTGGTAATCAACTTTTATTTTTAAGTTAAATTATATTTAACATTTATATATTTGTCTTACTTTTTCAAGTTTTATTAGAACCTTTATATTTAAATTTTTTTATTAAATATTTTATATTTTTAGTGTTTTGTATTTCATTCAGAAATAGGAACGTGTATGAAATTGTCTTTTACAATGAGCAACACGCTATTTAAAACTAATTATGTCTTGTTTAGGACCAGGAAAGGCTTCGAGAGTCTGGCAAAGGAGGCAGTATTTAATATTTATCAATAACAGCCAAATCTAAGGCTGAAAACAATTTAAGCTATAGTCTGTTCAAATAGATGGTTTCGTTGGAGGGAAAAGGGCGTGGCCTATTATCACCGTGTAAGAAATTGGCGGTAAAAATTCTCTCTGTTATAGCCTTATCAATAGGAGATTTTAGTCTTAACTTTGGCTGAGTATTGATAAATATTTGACACTATTTCCTTTGTCTGCCCTCTCAAAGCCTTTCCTAGTCTTAAACGAGACATAATCAGTTTTTATAATGTTTCATGTATTCTGTTGTGCCTTGAAATAGGAGTTTGAAAATGGTGGAATCATTGGGAATATTTCCCTCAAAATTTCGCACACGCTGAACAGGCTAAAGATATCAATGGGGCTAACTAGAAGCTTTCTCTCTTGTTGTCAAGATTCAAGCACAAATAATAAAAGTTGGCATTTTAGGCAATAGCACAAAATACTACTCCAATAGCACAAACAAGTTATTTCGTAGTTATTAGTCACTGTTAAAGAAATAAAAAATGTAGAAAACATTAGCTTACAATAAGAACTAGATCAGGCCCAGTTATAGGTTTCCCACTGGTATCACCTCGCATCACATCCCAGCTGATAGTAAATGTAATTGTTGATCCATAACTGGTTAGTTTGTTGCCCCTATAAGGCGCGGGAGCCATCCAGAAATAGTTATCAGCATCCTGCATCAGGTTATCGGCTATAGACCAAGTGTTGGAGTCTGGATCGGGATGGTATGGGTTTACTATAAATGCCATGGTAAGATCACACACTTTCCAGCCTTCCATAACCATTATCTAGAAAAAAAATATAAAGATACATAAATATTTTTTGATCATACCACCACAGAATACACATGATGAAGTATCTTTTGACTCTCTTTATGAACTCAAATAAGTTATAGAAGTTTGGAGGTCAATAGCTGAAGAACAGGGATCTTGACTCAGTTTGGGAGGGTGAAATTGGCAATGTATCCAAACAGGGAATTTTGGATTCAAATTGTTAGATATAGAATCTAGCAATAGTTGAAGTAAAACTAATAATAATATTTGTTTGTTATTTGTTCTTGGCAACACTGTTTGCCTTATGAGTGGAAAGTTACATGGCTACTCTTATGTTGCCCCCCCCCCCCGTTGTGTGAATATGTCCTCTCTATTTAAATAAATATGTCTATCCAAATCTGGCTTTTTCTAATTAATACTGGTGCAGTCATTATTTCTAACAGATATCCTATCCTGGTACATTTATTATTAAAAAAAATATTTTGTGTCAAATAAAAATTGAACACTTAATTTTTAATAAAATGGTTTTATTGTCTCTCTGCTCTTAATTTTGCTTATTATTTTATGTTAATTTTTACTTGTTATTTTATTGTAATTATTTAATTACTAATCCTAGTTTATTATCTCATTTTATATTATATTTATTTTAATTAAAGGATGTCAAAAATACATCATACTATTTTCTATTCATTTTATCGGATCCTGCTGAGTTTATTTACTTTTTATCAGGGGGTGGCAGGGGTCTAAGAATGTATCATCTCTTGATCTTTGGGTACTACTTTATTTAATTTGCCCTACATGTTTCATGGTCTATTTGCTATCTCTTCAGAGTCATTTTTCCTCCCTAAACATTAGTCAAATGTTCAACACACTTTGAAATTTAGCGGTTGCACTGTGGATTGAGTGATATTGATTTATGTCCAGAAGGTTAGTTGTTTGGCCACAAAACACTAAAACTTCATTGTGAATAAAAACTTCATCGTGAACAAACAATGTTGAGCGCTCCAACAGACAATGGTAACTAAACTTCCCAACTTAGGTTACAGATTGTGAGGGAGAACGACCCACCACAAACCACCTGTTTTGAAAATGTGGTCATTTGGTCTCTGCCACATTGTATTTTCCGTACATAGATGTAATCATGAATATACATACAAATTTAATACAAGATAACGATTTTTATAAATTTAAAATACCTCTTTGAGTTTGTAGCCAACTGCAGCTTCACACTGCTTAGTTACATGTGAACAGTAGCATTCTGTGCAGCCGTCAGGGTTATCACGGTCTAGAGAGAAGTGTCCAGTCCTGCACCTTTCACAAAGTTCTCCTTCGACATTAATCTGCAAAACAAGAACAGAGGTCTGACATATTTTAGACAGCCAAGTCTAATGTGTTTGAATGTAGATTTTTTAATGGAATACGACAATTAGGTTAGAATAAAATTACCGAAGATAAAAACCTTCTTATTCCTTGTAAAAGGGTTTTTACAATTCCAATTTTATAAGCAAGGAATGGAGATGAAAACAATTTTTCCCCATATATACAACATTTATACAAATTAAGAGTATAAATTTTGGAGAAGTGAAAGAATTACAAACAATTTCATTAACAAATATGAGCAGTTTGGGAATATTTAAATGTTTTGTTGATTATCTACAAAACAGTTGATAGATTATGGCAAGTTAATAAGTAACTGTTTGAAAGCCTAATAAATTCCCTACAGAAAATTATGTTTTTATATTCAGCTTTACAAATTATATCACAGATAAGCATTCTATAAAAATACTCTAAGATGATACAGTTCCTGAGAGCCGAACTTGCTTGCGACAGCCTATTACTGCTACAAATACAAGAAGGAATCTGTCCACTGCCAATTTCTGTAAATTTGCCAAATCAGCTACAAAAATCTTGTATATCTTCGAGATTTAATTGAGAAAATATTCATTTTTTTTAACAGTAAAAAAATTGTAATAAATTTGAGTCATAAATTTGAGTTTCCAGAAATATAGCTGAATATTAGGAAGCAAATATTAAGAGTTTATAATCAAATCTTTCTGAGTAACTCCAGGAATAAGTATAATATGGAAACATGTTTAGTATTCATTATTGCTTTAAAGGCAAAAAGAGATTTTTAATTCATATGCTTATACATTTTAGTTATTTTTTATAAATTTTTGTCATTTTCATCTCCATGGATGCTATTTTACAAACCTTACAAAAACACTGAGAATGGCAAGATGTGCCAGGTAGCATGCCTCTTGGATCACATGTGCAAGCCTCGCATATGGGAAAATCTTTATAGCCGGGCGCACATCGGTCACATTTTTTGCCTGTGAAACCCTCCCGGCATTCGCAGGTTCCAGCAATCTGTAAGCATAAAATATACATTGTAGTATGCTGAAATAATATATGATGTAGTGATGATTAGATAGTTAGCCGTCGAGGTGATAAGTAAAGATGGAATGGTTGGGATTCGGCTAAAGAAACCTCAATATGATATTTGTTAAAAAAAAATCTATATTTTGGATGTTTCGGCTACTCATTGGTAGCCTTCGTCAGCTAAAATGACAAGAAAAACAGAAACTAATACAAAAAAAGTTTATAATTGAGATAAGTAACAGAACTATAAATACACTTAACTTATTATAAAAGAACAATTAGGTCTAAAATTCTTAGAATGAGTAGAATGAAAATCAAAAGAAACATAACAAAAGAAGAAAAAGGGCTATTATATTGAAGTTTATATAAGTAGTTAGGTATATAGGTGCTAATAGTAACATAAATTAATTATAACAAACAAATAAGATACTACATACCTATGGAAATGCCTGGAGGCAGAGGAAGACCAATGTTGACAGTTAAGTAACCATTGTGGAAGTGTCTAAGAAAAAAGGAATCTATTAGGGTAAATGAAATGGAAACAAACCAGATGGTGGGAGGTCGGTAAGGATCAAAGGCCTGTTTATGACATTTTATGACAGGAAAGGAGGCATGGGAAAATACTAGGTGGGAGGTCAGGAGAGTTTTTTTGGTTGGGGGAACCAATTTCCCCCCAACCTCATAAAATCCCTTGTAAAAAAAGTAAAATCCCAACCTTCCAACACTGTTTCTCCCAATCCTTCCCCAATTCCCAGTTCCCAAATGTTCCGATCCCTACCATTTACACCTGGACTGACTGAGAAACTTACGAAGATGATCAAAAAATCCTACCCTTCCCTAAATTTTGGTTTGGAAACTATCAACAAACTCAAAACCCTCTATACCAAACTTAAAGATCCCATCCCCTTTGACCAAACCACCAGCTGTGTTTACCAAGTCCCTTGCCAAACCCCTTCCTGTAATGGTTTATACATAGGAGAAACCATAAATGACATTCACTCGCATCTTACACAACATAAAGGAACCATCACTAACAAAGAAATAGAAAAATCTGCACTTACTAAACACGCCATTACGCAAAAACACTCTTTTAACTTCCACGACACATAATTCTTTCTACAGAACGAAACAAAAAAAGACTACAGATCTCTGAATGAGTACACATACACCTAAACAAAAACAATATAAACTACAAAACCGACAAACAAGGTATTTCTCCTATGTACGCTAATATTTTTCAAAAACTCTCCCCACCTCCCACCTAGTATTTTCCTTGTGAATCCTTCCATTAACACCTTTCTCTCCTTTCCTGTCATAAAATGTCATAAACAGGCCTTTGATCGCTACTGACCTCCCACCATCTGGTTTGTTTCCGTTTCATTTACCCTAGTAGATTCCTTTTTTCTTAGACACTTACACAATGGTTACTTAACTGTCAACATTGGTCTTCCTCTGCCTCCAGGCATTTCCATAGGTATGTAGTATCTTATTTGTTTGTTATAATTAATTTATGTTACTATTAGCACCTATATACCTATATAAACCTATATACCTATATAAACTTCAATATAATAGCCCTTTTTCTTCTTTTGTTATGTTTCTTTTGATTTTCATTCTACTCATTCTAAGAATTTTAGACCTAATTGTTCTTTTATAATAAGTTAAGTGTATTTATAGTTCTGTTACTTATCTCAATTATAAACTTTTTTTTTGTATTAATTTCTGTTTTTCTTGTCATTTTAGCTGACGAAGGCTACCAATGAGTAGCCGAAACGTCCAAAATATAGATTTTTTTTTTAACAAATATCATATTGAGGTTTCTTTAGCCGAATCCCAACCATTCCATCTTTACTTATATGATGTAGTTTGTCTTCTAATTCTGCTTCGAGGAAGTAGCATGAATACATAACTATTATAACTCCCAATATACCTATGGCCGAGAATAAAACTGCATTAATAGTTTTCTTTTTCATTTATAAAAACAAATTGTTTTTTATTTTATCTGATAAAATATATAATTAAAGTGATTTCAGATTATTGACAATTATACAGGTAAACATTTGATCTAAAAAAACACTTGGAGCGGTATGGTCCTTACGGGGTTTTTGGGGTCGCTGATTATGATGAGCGGGTTGGTTAACCTTCATCACATCAAATTCAAGATCATTTGAAGGTCAATTAGAGAAAAAACCTCAGGAAAAATCTGAAAAATTCTCTGAGTCCGAATCCGTAGTATGTTTGACCTTATGCTTTTTCCTAGAGGATATGTGATGGTCATTCGAAGATCAAGTAGAGAAAAGAACGTAGACAAAGTCTGAAAAAAATGCATGCTTATGTTTTTGAGGTCCCTGAGCCTGAACCCGTAGTTTTTTTGTTTTTTTTTTACTCGCACTGCCTCCCGGAAAATGAGTTCTTGAATGATTTTTTCAGACTTTTCCTATGGTTTTTTCCTATGACATTTATTTTTCCGGCGTAATAAACATAACATAACATCAATCAGCTGACATATATCTGCCATATTGGATTCATTTAATCAGTGGGTCCTTATATGGCCCAACTGGTAGAAGTTTGAGGCTCATAAACATAAGCATATGAAATTTCATAGACCCTTCTCCTACTTTGTCCATTGTTTTCATTATTCTTTATTTATATTCAATTGGAATGGCGTTTTCATTTTATTTTGTTGGCTATAACTTGGCAACGGGCAACTCAATTAATATATTAAACGATAAAACAAAATTATGCAAAATTGTTAAATTGTTAGATGGAATAGTTCAAATCCTGCATGCACGGAATTCTCGACAATTTTGCCACTTGCATTGCTATTTCAATGAACAACATGTTACATGAAACTTAATAAAAACTGATCATGTCTCCTTTAGGACTAGAGAAGGCTATGAGAGGTCAGGCAAAGGAGATAGACACTATCTCCTTTGCCTGACTCCTCATATTTCTAATATTTATCAATACTTGGCCAAAGCTATGGCCAAAAAAACTTTAGACAAAACTGTTGCCTGTTTGAATAGATGAAGGGAAAAGGGTGTGGCCTATATTCCTGGTTGAAAATTAGCAATTCTCTCTGTTATAACCTTATCGCTGTGAAATTTAAAACGTTTTCAGCCTTAGCTACGCCTAAGTATTAATAAATATTAAACACCATCTCGCCTCTCAAAGCGTTTCCTAGTCTTAAACAAGACATAATCAGTTTTTATAGTGATTCACATTAGGTGCTTGATCATTAAAAGGTTTCGCAAATGGCGGAACAGAAGGGAGAGTGCAGGTAGAAATTCCCAGCCAGACGCTCGCATGCGCAACTGAATTCCTGGGTTTATCTGAACAGTCTGTAATTTCTTTTTTTTTTGTCAAATTAAGTGAGGAAATGGGTTTACACTATAACTGTTAAAAAGTGACTAATTCTGGATTGTGTGTAACTATGCCAGAAAAGAGTGTTGCATAAAATCTCACATTTCAGACCAATATATTTGATAATAATAATAATAAAATCATGACAACATTTTGAAGTAAATTATTATAGGAATGAAAATTTCCTTTTTTATGAATAAGAGATACCTTGCCTTGATGTTGTTCAGAATCATCGCCGATGCACCTCCCAGTCGACCCTGAGCCTTGGCAGTCGCAGGGTATGCAAGGAATCGGGCTATCTACTTTAGTTCCACTTGGTCTATACCAGCCGATATCACATTTTTCACAATTAACTCCAGCTGTATGATTCTACAAATTAAGAATTTTACTATAACTTAAAACTGAAATGTTATCTTCTTCATAATTTTGATTTTGAGAACAATAACAACAAAAGCAAATCCTTTTCAAAGAGAGCCCTTGCTGCTGAATTGTTATTTTACAGTGGAAATGCATTAAATTAAAACAGTTAGATCGATACTTACAGTGCAATTACAAACTCCTCCGCCAATATGCTTCCCTTTAGTGTCCATGCTCAAAGAATTTTTGGCGACATGGCTATCATAGGCACACGATGTTGCGTGACCATGGCACTGACATTTCTGGCAGGAGTTGGCTTCTTTCGGAGTCCCGCTGCGCCATTTTTCTTGATTATAAAGTGGTGCACATTGCTCACAACTTAGACCCATTGTGTTATGTGAGCAGTCACAAACTGCAGGCTGTGGAAAATATATTCTCAATATAGTTTGATTTGGAGCAAGTAAACTGAAAATATTTGTAGTTAACTTTGTGTCTATTCTAAAATAAAGAAAATAATTAACATTTTTGCCTTGTTTACTCCCTCTTACATTAGGAGTAAACTCACTCATGAAATCAAACTGATGACGTAATCCTGAAGTACAGAATAAACTTGCCCACATTACAAAACTAATATAACACAAAAATACCGGTGGTTCAAATTATAATATATATATATATATATATATATATATATATATATATATATATTATAATTTGAACCACCAATATATATATGTATAAAAAGAAAAATCAGTCCCATAACAGGCCATATTTGATTCTTGATCATACAATACAGTAAGGGGATAAGGAGGGCGGCTGCTGCCACCAGATTTTCTCTTTTTCATGTATCCATTAAAAGCTGGGTCTACCTACCCCCCCCCCCCCCCAATGTCCCCCAGCTGATAATGAAAAATCATGATATTTGCCTGATTTAGTCTTTTAATACATTATCTTAAATATCTCGAAAACGGTTGAGAATTGTGGTAAGTTGAAATTAACCATTCAAAAGTTTATTAAAATTCCTAAAAAAACTGGTCTCATGTAATAAAATCTGTCAGAGAAATCAGTACTTAAAATTTCAAAATTGTTTGTTTTGTTCTTTTAAATGGTTTTTGATGCTGCTATCTTCAGTTTTTTATTGGTTGTTGTTTTATTAATTGTTTTAATCAGTGAAATTATTTGTCACAAGAACAAGGTACATAAAATTAAAACCAAGTTGGTATTATTTGGTGTCTTTAAAAGAGCTTCACTAAAAAACGACCAAAGTTGTCACTAAAAAAGGAGGGGAAGTGAGTAATTTGTGCTTAGAGTTGCAATTTTTTCTTCAAGATGTCATTGCAGTAGGCGTTTATATTTTTAAAAAGTCTACCTAGGTCAGGTAGTCGAAGCACCTTAATAAATAAAAAAAAAATTAACAGTTTCTATTCTAAGCTTTCCAAATGCCTCAGATGGCACGCAAGTTGGGCTTTTTTCGAATACAGTCAGAATATATCTGTTAAAATAACAAGAGCTTAATGAAAACAAAAAACAAAACAATATTTCACTAACCTGACCAGCAGTAATATTGCAGGATGATGCATGACCATGACATATGCACCTTCCTTGAATCAAAATGTCCCGAATGGTATAGTAGAATCTTTTCGCCATATCTGAGCCATGTCGGGCTTTCTCTAGTTTTTGGCTGCTCATTTTTTGAAACCTAAATCGTATATATCGAGCCTTTGTGTGCCGAAGAAGCTCAGAGTTTGAAACATTGTTGAACAAGTTGCTCAAACTAACATGCGCCTGCAAAGAAGATAAAAAGGATATAAATTAAATATGTTTGTATTCCAATAAAACACAAGAAAATTTTAATTTCTTCAACATATAATAACATTGGAAAATAAAAAAGCATACTAAAAATGGAAAAAACTACCAAGGACGCCTGTAAAAAAAATACTCCCCAGCAAAGAAACCCTTAGGAGAATAAAACAAATAAGTATAACAAATTTAGCTTATATAATTTAACAACAAATGTACCAATAATTTTGTTCATGAAGGTTGATGGGATATCAAATAATTTAGTTCCGAAGTTCAGTCCTTGTTATTTTACGATAAAGCCTATACGTTTCTAACTTACCCTCTTTTTCAAGCAAGTTTGCAGGAGTTATCACCTTGACAACCAGCTTATTTATTATTGGGGGGGGGGGACAGGCCCTATGAACAACTGTATTTATTTTGTTTACATTGCCATAAGTTTTTTAGCGTTACGTTTTTGAAAAATACACAAAAAATTGACCCTCTGGGCCTCAAAAGGTGCTCGCCCCCTTGGATCCTCTGTTCTTTTCTGCTTTGAGTCTACTGCCAAAATTATAAAAACATGGAACATACTTTACCCGCTCATTTTTAGCATCTGTCTTTTTGCTCGTTTTTTTACATGGATATGTCTTATGGTTGGGGGTCCGCAACTGAAAGTAAGGTTCACTCAAATGTATTGACTTGGCCATTGAGTTAAAAGATCTCTATTAATTATATTCCGCTAGAGTTACTGCAGTTATCATTTCAACCAATGGTTTGATACCGAATACTACAGTCAGTGCCACCAAATATCTGAAATTCTTAGAGCAACTCTTAATATAATCTCAGCCAGCAGTACTACTCGACACTTCTAGAATTGTTAGAAAATTTCTAAATTCACAAAATTAATAAATATTTTTTTAAATAAAAATAATAACTTTCACTTCTTGGAAATATCCCCCAGTAAGCTGAGACCACCCACATCATAATAATAAATAGAAATAAATGAAAAATTACAAAAAAAAAAAAACAAAAAAAAAAAACAAAAAAAAAAAACAAATAAATAAAATAAAATAAATAAATCAATTCAGTCATCTTTGTGAGTTTATGAATTTATATTTATTTTGAAAATTTCCTAAAGAAAACTATGCAATAATGATTTGTTTTCACTATTTAAATATAATAAGTTATGTTTCAGACCATATGTTAATGTATATACGGAGTTAGAATATAATTATATTTAAAAAAATACCATTCGTTTTCCCAGGCTTAACAGAGTCAACTTATTCTTTTGCATATTAAGTTAAATCCTATTAGATTTTGGTTGAAATTACTTGTTATAAAAATCTTCAAACAAATATAAGCTGGTACTTACTTCTCCTCCGTCGACTGGAGAGACTTTGGAAAAGGTCGTGAGGCAGAAAGGAGGGAGTGTGTTGTATCTGGCGGAACATTCATCTAGTGTTGGTGCGAAGTACACCCAAGGCTTGTAATCTTCGTCTTCGAGCGCTCGTTCGAGAATCCAAGAGCCTGGTCTGGGAGAAGGCCCTGATCGTACCCTCACATGCAAAACCTGAAACACCTGAGAAAGGAACACTCAATGAGTATATTTTGTAAATAAATTAGAAAACGATGGGGTCAATTAATTTGATGATTTTTGAAAATACAATGAATGGCTCCTGAAGAGGTTGTAAACAAAGACCGTAACATATTGAGTAGAAAAATCATTTATTGACTCAATTCCAAGAAATCTAGAAAATATTAAGTCAAAAAATAGTTTTTAGTCAAAAAATATTTCGCTAAGAAAAAGCGTTAGATTTTCAGAAAAATCAATATTTGGATGTTTCGAGTGCTCTTTGGCAGCCTTCTTCAGCTAAAAAGTAAACATAAACAAATTAACAAAAAGAATAATAAAACTTGAGCTTTGGTACTAATGACCTTAGCAGTCGATGCCTCAAGGGAAAAAATCAAAGCAGTACACAAATTATAGAGGAAAGATGAGGAACTCTATAATTAAATAAATAATTTTTGTCATGTGCTTGCTAGGTAACAAAACATATTTGAGCAAATGAACAGTGGTTTGTATACACAACTTAGTTAAGAGTAAAACAAATTATTGCGGGACCCAACTAAAATGGCACAAACATATTCAAGCAAAAGCCCGGTGGCCGTGAGTGTTAAGGCATGAGCACCTAACACTCTTTGCCAAGGGTGGTGTGTTTAATTCCCACTATGGGGTGGTGGCTTTTCTTTAGAAAAAAGAAAAGGTATCAGCCCTTTCCTGGCTAGAAAAGTGTGGTAACCTATAGATAACCCGTCCTAAAATTCTTAGTTAATAATAATGGACGTTAAAATTTAAATAAATAAATAAATTCAAGCAGAAGAATAACAATATTTTTAATATGATAAAACATTCCGATAAATGCCTAGGGGATAGAGAAGGACCAAAGATACCTAGGTGACCATGAGCTAAGTGTAAGGAAGGTTTTTTTATGTTTGTTTTTTTATGCATCCTCCAATTTTTATTTGCAAGAAACAGAGCCCAATGGCTGGTCCCTTATTCTCGACTTAATTCTGATCCTTATTCTATATTCAGATATTAGAGACGACTCTAATATTTACAAGGGGACCTGAAGCCATGGGCGTATATAAGGGGGGGTGAGGGACTGCACCCCCCCCCCCCCCGAGATCACTTGGTTCTAAATATTGGTATATAACTAATCTTCTTTCTCTTGTCGGGGTCCAGGGTGGGACTTCCTGGCCATCTGTTGGGTAGGATAGCAAGTGTCACATAACTCAAGAAGGGGGTTGGCACATTACCGGAGGCCTTCATAGAATTTCACATGTCAACTGGCGATCTGGAGGCTGATGCCACCAGTTCATTGGAGGCTGGAGTGCATGCGGCGTGAGGAAGGACCATGTTCTGGAACATTTGGAGCCACAACAGCGAAATGGATAGGTCGCACTGGTTCTGGTGTGGATAAGAGTGGGCCAGATGACCGCCTTGTATATCTGTAGCTTCAAGTAGGGCGAGAGTTGTGCTGATCGCTGGAGAGTTTGGGATCAGGAGAGCTAGTGGGAAACATTGGAGTAGAGAGGAGAAATATCTGTGTTTTCCAAAAGCTCTCCTGACTCCCCACATCGGATCTCCCTGGTTTCTTCGCGTCTTTTTGGGTGATTCTAACATTAACATCTTTTTCGCCCTCACCGGTACTTCTCCTTCCATCTTTTCCGACTTATCCCCATCTGAATTTATGTTAGATCATTGACCGTTGAGATCACGAACGAATCGCGTCATCTGGGCTATTAGCGTCGCACCATTAGCGGATTAAGGTTTAGAGGGAGGAAACGCGCTAAAATGGTTGTTGTTGTTGTCAATTAGTGCTCAATTTATTATATTGGGAGATATAAAACATTTTTATCTTTTATAGTTGGATTAGGTGGTTGTACATTTATTTTCCCCTTGGCCTGACTCAGTATTGTCTACTGTCACTACCTTGTTGAATGCCACGATGACCTTGATAGCTTTCTTCAAGGTCGTGCCTCTCAGACCAATGACATTCCATGGTGTGAACTTGAAGAGAACCTCATACTAAATATTGAATTTTGCTGCAATATAATAAATATTTAATCCTCAAACAATAGATTCAATGAAGCCACAGAGAAACGCTTACAGTTGTTCAAACATTACAAACAAAGCTGCTGAAGTTCTAACAAAAGATGAATGGAACCCGAACTTATATAGAAATGTGATTTTTCTAACAAACGTGGCAGTATTCAGGGTTGCCAACATGCGGCTGTTCTGCGTTTTCGTTCTGCTCTCGATCATCCTCAGTGTTGTCGTAGCCTCCAAATCTTCTGCCTCTTCATCATCAGATGTAGCAAAATCTAAGGCGACTTCTCGGCCTGGTATTTTATTTTTAAGTATTTTTATAAATATGAGGATTCCTTTGAGAAAAAAAGAGTACACAACCAATCTTAAAACCGCACCAAAATACGGGATAATTAAGAGTTCATCAATTAAAGTGATTGATGTAATCACCCAAGAATCTTGTAAAGAAAAATTATCAAACATTGTCAAAAGAATCATCTCGACTTTTTTGTTATCAAACAGCCTTCAGATAAAAACAAGATATTTAAAATAATCTCCAATCTTTTTTTTCGACCATTGCCTTCCTTTTTTCGATACATTGTATGTATTTACATACATATATTATGTATGTAAATACATACATAATATATGAGTATCCTTTAGGGAGTAAGGACCTAAAAGGCAAAAGATCTATCCTAGCAGCTGATTAAACATTTCCTTGAAAAATCAAAGATCATTGATTTGAAAAATATTCTTACCTTATTTTAAGACTAATTCGGGACGATGACGAAAGTCACCTCGCTTTGTCTACAGCCGTGAATCGGATGTTTGCTGTACACATGGTCTCCTTCTGTCAATATACACATATCCCTGGCTGTCAGTTATCACTCGAATCCCGCCTCTTATCAATCGAATGAACCATGTTAGCGACAATTATGTTTGTCATTTTTATATTTGTTTTCATAGCAGCTTTTATTGTCTTTCTCATACTTAATTACGATTAAACTGTTTATATTGGAAGGCGTGGGCGTCGTCATAAGGAAATTGGCTATAAAAATTACAAAACTGGATATGATTTTATTTTTTTTTTGTGAGTATTTGATGTTTTATTGTTAATTTATGAATATTCATCTATCAAAGGAAATTTTATAATGATCAAAATTAGGTAGGGAAAAATAAATAAACAATATCAGAATTTAAAAGTGCATTCCCCAGCAAGACAGAAATTACAATAAAAAGAAATAAAATATTCGTACGAGACTTTATATATATTTTTAATTACTAAAGAGTTCTTTACCTCTAAAGAGAAATAATTTTGATCGTGAAAATGTCATTTGAGAAGTAAATAAAAAACAGCGATTTATTTCTTGTGTATACCCTACTATAACTACATTACTCTTTTAGATCAGGAATATCCAGCAATTATTAGAAAGAAATTGCCGCTAAGTTACGAATTAATTTTCCTGTCAAAATTAAATGCCTTAGTTTCCTGGCAAAGTCGATTTCCGGACACGTGAACGATGATGTCAATTCGGTTACACATTTGCGTCACACGTGACTCAAAATTTAGAGGCACCCAGCTATATGACATTTTCAGGCCAAAATATTTGATTTTTTAAACAAATGATTATTTTGTTTTATTTATTATAATTTTAAAGTCCTTTTATTTCTATCACAGATTTTTTGGGGTGATTAACCAACTGTTTACCACCTTTTTCTAATCAGTATAGACGTGATATCTTTCATTCTTTCGAAAGAAAACCCACAACTCATGGTGAGAATCAAACTAACAAACCATCGAGTGTTAACGCCTGACATATTTTGCTATTTTCACAGTACGTCTTTCATATTCAGAATATTAAACATTGAGTTCCGATGCATTAACATAAAAATTACGACCTCAAAGAGCACTTGCTCTGGAATGAGTGGTTTAAGGGAAACCTCTATTTCCCATGGATCGATTTTGCTCATTTTTCATAATACGCTCCTTTTACTAGTTTCTGGAGATCCATAGCAAGTTTCATTAAAAAATAACAAAAATTACGGCCGTCTGAGGCATATGAATAGTTTGGGCCAGGAGTAAATTCCCATCCAAATGTAAAAAACTGGTGGATATTGGTAATGTTGGGATAAAGTGGTAAATTATTTATGTGTATTTGTATTGCTTTTTCAATGATTTTATTAATGTTGAAATGCTGTTTTAAGCACTGAAGGAAGTAGATTTTGTCTTATGGAAGTAAGCGCGCCAATAACAAAATTATTTTATTGCACATTTTTTTTTTATATTATATTTTGTTTTTTTGTTGTTGACCTTCTGCCACATTTAAGTGATTGAAAATTATTTCACTTGTTCAAGCTGGCGAAGTGACAAGTGATAAGTATTCGTTAACACGTAGTGGACAAGTGCGTTCAGTACGGTCCGTCCAGTAAATAACTTGTCATAAAACACTTGTTGGGCTGTTTACAGGATGTGACAAAGGACAACTGCATAGTAGCTTAGTGGCGGAGGAGTTTAGTTGTCGCTTAGTAAATAGGATCCATTCCTATTCACTTAATATTTGTCACTTGACACTATAGCGTGTTCAGAGAGACGGAAAAGTTCAATTTCGCATGTGCGGAATTTTGAGGGAAATATTACTGATGGTTCCGCCATTTGCAAATTCCCATTTCAAAAAAACAACACTATACGCGAAACATTAAAAAAAAACTGATTATGTCTCGTTTAAGACTAAGGAAGGCTTTGAGAGGTCAGACAAAGGAAATAGTGTCTAATATTTATCAATACTTAGCCAAAGCTAAGACTAAAAACTTTTTAAGCCTCGTAGTGATAAGGTTATAATAGAGAGAATTGTGCCGCCAATATCTTGAACGGGGAATTTAGGCCACACCCTTTTGAACAGGCTATAGCTTAAATTGTTTTCAGCCTTAGCTTTTGCTAAGTATTGATAAATATATAACACTATCTCCCATGCCTGATCTCTCAAAGCCTTCCCTGGTCCTAAACGAGACATAATCAGTTTTTATTGAGTTTAAAGTAGCGTGTTGTCCATTTTAATGGAAATGCAAATAGCGGAACCGTCGGGAATATTTTCCTCAAAATTTCGCGCATGCGGGATTATAAATATTCCATCTAATTGAACTGGCTATAGAATGGAACTTGTTTACATATAGGTACTTAGGAAGCATTTGGAAACTAATTGAAATGACGCAGTTCCTATGATTCGGGCTTTTCAAACTTTACATCTCTGCAGTGTTGTAAAGAGTCAGAATTTTACTCGTTTTCCAAATTAATAAAAATATAGCACTTCTTAATTAAGAAGTGGTAAATAATTTAAATAAATTCTTTTTCAGGATCCAGTTGGAGGAATGATCAGGAAGTGAGGACCAGAAGGGTGAAGACTAAGAAGACTAGAAAGATAAGCAAGACCCAGAAGACGCAGACGAAGACTTCGCGCGTAAAAAGGCCGAATTCCCGCGCTTCTGCTTCCGCATCAGCTGATGGCGCGAAGGCCATGGCTCATTCTGGGCCGGCTAACTTGATCCAGAAGCCCACTATTAAAGTATAAGACACATGCCAATGAACAAAAAAAGAAGATTGTCTTTATTATGATAATAATAAATATTAAACAGCAATGAAAAGATTGTTAAATAAAAACAATTACACAATTGAACATGTGATACTTGAAATGTAACAATCAATAAACTTAATTGAGAGGAAGTATTTAATATGTTATAGATTCATAAAATCTGTGAAATAAAAATACCAATACAGTCTTATTTTGGGGAATTTACACAAAAAAACATATCCCTAGTCACATACATTTTAGCGCTTTTAGAATGTAACTATTGAACAGATTAAATTATTATTTTTTTCCAGAGTGTTGTCTATGCGAGGTACTACACTAATTAATAAATACACAAGGACTTCACATTTATATTTATTGAGCTTGATAAATAGTAAAAGCGTCCACATGTAAAAACAGAACATCCCACAATCATACAAAACGAAGAAATGGGATATAGTGCGCCTGTTCAGCGTCCCTAGAGGTAGAAACGGGATATAGTGCGCCTGTTCAGTGTCCCTAGTGGTAGAAACGGGATATAGTGCGCCTGTTCAGCGTCCCTAGTGGTAGAAACGGGATATAGTGCGCCTGTTCAGCGTCCCTAGTGGTAGAAACGGGATATAGTGCGCCTGTTCAGCGTCCCTAGTGGTAGAAATAACAACCAATCCACTCATCACGGAAATAGTGCGCCTGTTCAGCGTCCCTAGAGGTAGAAACGGGATATAGTGCGCCTGTTCAGCGTCCCTAGTGGTAGAAACGGGATATAGTGCGCCTGTTCAGCGTCCATAGTGGTAGAAATAACAACCAATGCACTCATCACGGAAATTTTGAAGACTTTCTTCAAATCTTTCGGACCAAATTTCTTTTTTCAGCAAAATCGGTCCATCTGGAGGGGGTTTACTCCGGATCCAAAGTAGATTACCGTATTTTTTTTTGTATTTCAACGAAACTCGGTATTCGTAGTGGTAAACCAAAGAAAAAAAAAAGTGTTGTATAAATAATCGAAATTGGTTCATTAGGAAGGGGAGGGTTACTCCGGAGCTAAATTACTAATTTCCTCATAACGATTGTAATTTCTGTTGTATTGTAATGAAGCACGGTATACCTCCTGGCAGAGTTGGGCAAACGTTAGCGCGCGCTAAAAGCTGATACCTCTCCGCTAATTTAGCGAAACTGTGGAAAGCCAGCGCTAATAATTAGCGGTTAGCGGCGGCAGTGCGCTAACCGCTAATCTATTTATGAAATATCGTAATTGCTAATAGCTTAAGCTATAGTTACAACATTTTGTACAGTTAAAAAATGTTGTAACTATATCTTAAGCTATTAGCAATTACGATATTTCATAAATAGATTAGCGGTTAGCGCACTGTCGCCGCTAACCGCTAATTATTAGCGCTGGCTTTCTACAGTTTCGCTAAATTAGCGGACAGGTATCAGCTTTTAGCGTGCGCTAACGTTTGCCCAACTCTGCCTCCTGGATATCTAATAAGAAAGAAGTGTTGTAAAAATGAACTAAATAGATCTACCTGAAGGGGGGGGGGGGGTTACTTTGAACTATGTTTGAATTAAATTCAGCTGCCGAACGTAGATTAATAAAGCTGCCAGTAGGCGCGCCTCTGTATTGTTATGATTTTATATGGGATGTTTTCTTCCGGCTTCTACAACTAGTGGTTCTGTATCCCGTTTCTGTGATATTATTTTAGGATGTTGTCCTTTTACATGGGGTAGCTTTTATTATTCATGAAGATCAATAGACAAATATGTGAAGATTTGTGTATTTATTAAATAGTCTAATACCATGCAAACACAAATATCTGGAAGGAAATCAATTAAAAAAAAACAAAAACTTAATTGAAACAGATCCTTATGACAAATTTAGAAGAGCAATAATATTCAAGATTTTTATTTTATTTATATAGGTTATTTTAAGAAAATTATTCAGGAATGCAGTTTACACTAAGCAAATTCTAAGGAAAGTACCTAGTTATGCACCTCCTGCGAAACGGATCTTTTTTAAAACAAATCATTCTCTTTCGATGCCCAGTTCCGTTACAATACAACAGAAATTAGTACCGGATTCTTGGCAAAGAAAATTCGGGCGGATATCGTGTTAACACACACACACACACACACACACACAAACACACACACAGATATATATATATATATATATATATAGAGAGAGAAGGGTAGATAGATTTTAATGGGGGTCATTGAAGATTTTAAGAAATTTTGCAAAACTCTTTCATGAGTGCAACCTCAAAAGCTACATTACTTGGGAAAGTGCTTAAACGTGATACAGGTAAGAAAAGTGTAAGCGAGCTCACTTTGGTGGTATAGCTACTGTTCTATCATCCAATGCGGTTGTAACTTGTTACCAGTTAGACATTTTTATAGAAGGAAAATTAACATATTAGATTATGTTTCCAGCAATTAGTTTATAAATAGACGGAAATATGATCTCTTACTCCGACTCCATTACCCTTCTTTCTTACACAAAAAAACAACACTCAATATCTTGCAAAACCCCATTTTGTATTGTTTCACACGCTCAAGCAATTTGTTCAAACTGGTTTGCGCATGCCAATTTGTGAAAATAAACTGAGTAAAAATGAACCGGCCACACGTTCAGTTTGGCTTGAACTATTGTGAAGCAAGAAACCCTTAATACAATGTTTCTTATAGATAAATGTAATGTTATGTTCAGTAACATAGAAAGTTATAGTGTTTCTGTTTTAAATAATGGAAAATTTCGATAAAGACAGAAAGTTTGTAACGGCTGAGATTTGCATGATAAAATAACAAATTGAAGGCGATAAAGAAATGGTTTAAACCTCATGGTTGCTAAAAAGAGATTTGTTTTCTCATATCAATTTAATAGATAAATTATGCAGTAACACGCGTGATTTTTGCAAGTATTTGGGGTTCACATTTTCTTAAAAGTTCTACCAAAATGACATTTAGCATTGCGGTCGCTACATTTAGCTATTGATTTTCTACAGAAACGGAAACGGGTATTATTTTTTAATAAATTCAGGGGTAAATTCTTTTTGAATAAACACTGAACAAATGCGCACGAAACTGAATATAAAGAGTCAACCAATAAGAGATAAGGAACAGATGGTCAAATGCCACCGGACACCCATGCGCATGACCGAAGTTGGTGCCGAACGGTGTTCGGCAAAAATCATTCAGAATAATGAATAATGAATAAATTTGATATTTCATTCTGAATAATAAATAATTTTTCATTCATTATTCAGTGAATCAATGAATAACGTAAATTATTTATTTTTATTCATTATTGAATCAAAATTTTTATTGAATAAAAATGAGTTATTGAATGAAAATTTTTTATTGAATAAAAATGATTTATTGAATGAAAATTTTTATTGAATAAAAATAATTTATTTGAATGAAAACGTTTATTGAATAACAATGATTTATTTGAATGAAAATTTTTATTAAATAAAATTGATTTATTTGATTGAAATTTTTCGTTAAATACATTAATATATTGGTATATATATATATCACATGTGTCTTTGGTCCTTACACAAATCCAGACCGTTTGACCGATTTTGACCAAACTTGGAACACTGGTCTTGATCCGGGGAGTGTCGTAGGCTAACTCAAAAACGTCTACCAGCTGTCTGTCTGAATGGTTATTCCTTATACAATTCCACGCCGTTTGACCGACTTTGACTAAACTTGGGACACAGGTATTTCTTGATAGGTGGTTTGTCATAGGCTAGGTCAAAAACGTCTACCAGCTGTCTGTCTGTATGTTTATTCCTTATACAAATCCACACCGATTGACCGATTTTGACTAAACTTGGGACACAGGTATTTCTTGATAGGTGAATTGTCATGGGCTAGGTCAACAACGTCTACCTGCTGTCTGTCTGTATGTTTATTCCTTATACAAATCCACACCGATTGACCGATTTTGACTAAACTAGGGACACAGGTATTTCTTGATAGGTGGTTTGTCATAGGCTAGGTCAAAAACGTCTACCTGCTGTCTGCCTGTATGTTTGTTCCTTATACAAATCCACACCGTTTTACCGATTTTGACTAAACTTGGGACACAGTTATTTCTTGATAGGTGGATTGTCATAGGCTAGTTCAATGACGCCTACCGTCTGTTTGTCATCCTGCTTTTTCCTTATTAATATCTACACCATTTGACCGATTATGACCAAACTTGGCGCACATGTAGGTCGTGATCCGGGGGCGTTACAGGCTAGGAAAAAATTGTTTGCGACTCACAGTTCGGAGGTCTGAGGTTCGAAACTCTAAACCTGAACAGTTACAGATTTGTGTTATTAGATTTTAATATTACTTGGTTTCTAATTTATTTTTACTGTTCTAAATGCAGAAAGTAGGTGTAGCATGGCACGCCGGGTAACAGCTAGTTTAATTAATAATTAATTGTTTTTTCTTCTTCATTCATTTAAAATAACGTGTAATTCTAATATAAAATAATAATAATTTAATTTAAAAAAAAATAATATTTTTAAATGCAAGTAACTACTATATTGTAAAAATTAACGATGCCTGGTTGATAATAATTTTTAAATAATGACGGAAATTCATAATGGATAATAATGAAGTAAATTAAGGATGTTGGAGGTTATATTGAATTAAGTAACTCTTATTTTTCTTACAGGACAAACTTTCACATTTATTTTTTTTTTGTTTGGGTTCATCTACTGCTAAGGTCATTAGCACCTTTCACATTTATTATTTCTTTTACATAATGGAAATCTTTTAAAAATATGTTCGGGACAATACTGCTCAAAAAAGTAAAATTTACCAAATTTTTTTCCATCAACCCAAATATCACATTTTAAACTCGTAATAATAATTTGATAAGTATTTTTTTCAATAAACAAGCACATAATTCAAGTTATAAAAAGTGAACATTTACTTGTAATAGTAAAAATGAATATTCCAATGACTGCTGCCATGGAAATTTAATGATAGGCTTCTAATAGCCATTATTTGAAAAAAATACAATGCCTAATTACTATTTCACACGAGAACTAATTATTCAAATAATCTTTCAGGATCACTCTCTTTTCAAAATGTTCATCACTGAGCTTTTGTGCTTTGGGAGTATTTGTCATGCTTGCGAATGAAAACAGTCTTTCAACTGACGCAGATGTCACCAGAGGCGTGTTAAATTTGAAAAACACATTTTTTATATATTTAAAATTATTAAAAATACACTTCTTCCTGATTTTCAAAAAATTGCAATCCTGGACTTCTGCTTTAGTAAAAGAATCGTCGCTTGTTAAGGTATCGACATTTCCAAAATCAAAAAAATCATTAAGTTTAGATCGGCGAGCTGTAGGTGTCACCTCCGTTAGTGCATTTACCTCTTCTAAAACTTTTAATTAAAAAAATCCAGTAATTTCGTCAAGTTTGAAATCCGCATGGATATCACTCAACATAAATGATTTTCTATTATATGAATGGCTATTTCGAAGTCGGAGGCAAGCAAGGGCAGCTGACTGCCTTTTAAAATTGTTGTCTATCCAGTGAGCAGTCACGTCAAAAAAAAAAAAAACTTCTGCGCTTTGCAGACCAGATATCGCCAGTAGTATACACATACTTACACTTTCGTTTTACGTACACTATTTCAACGTAGCCTAAGACATTCCCCAGATCAATACCTACTTGTTCGAACCTGAGACCTCCGAACTGTGAGTCGCAGACAATTTTTTCCTAGCCTGTAACGCCCCCGGATCACGACCTACATGTGCGCCAAGTTTGGTCAAAATCGGTCGAACGGTGTGGATTTGTATAAGTAACAAGCATAAAGACAGACTGCTGGTATATGTTTTTGAATTAGCCTACGACGCTCCCCGGATCAAGATCTACCTGTGTGCCGAGTTTAGTCAAAATCGGTCAAACAGGGTTGATTTGTATAAGGAACAAGCATACAGACAGACAGCTGGTAGACGTTTTTGACCTAGCCTACGACAATCTCCCTATCAAGAAATACCTGTGTCCCAAGTTTAGCCAAAATTGGTCATACGGTGTGGATTTGTATAAGGAACAAACATACAGACAGACAGCTGGAATCCGTTTTTGAAATAGCTTACGAGACTCCCCGGATCAAGATCTACCTGTTTGCCAAGTTTGGTCGAAATCGGTCAAAAAAAATAAAATCAGTCAATGAATAAATGAATGAATTCTTATTCAATGAAAATTTATTGAATAATTATCCAACCCTGTTATTCATAGAATAAATAAAAAATCAGTGGATGAATAACTTAATCAATGAATAAATTATTATTCAATAAAAATTTATTTGATTATTGATTAATGCCCAAATCTGGTGCCGAAGCTTTAGTATAGTTCAGACGCTCATGCCAATACATCAACCTCAAACCGATTTTCTAGCAAGACAGATTTTAAAAAAAAAAACCAAACCTTTTGGCTTGAGCATGCCAAATCATTGCGTTGACGCGCAACGATTTACTTGTTCAAACTGGTTTCCGCAAGCCAAATTGAGCGTGGGAATCCGCCATATTGGGGCAAGCGAAACTAAATACAAATTCATTGTCAAAAATATATTCTTGCTACCAACAAATAATCGCTTCATGCTAATATTCAGATCACTTTCTACTTGGTTATAACGCATTTTAAAAGTAAACAAATCTTATCTAATAATAGAGAGGCAAATTTACTGATAAGAGATAATTATGTTTTGTTTAGGATAGTCTTAAGTCCTATGTATCATAATCAGTACTCGTTATTATGTTACGAATCGTGCCCTCTATAATGGCCTGAATATTATATTTGTCCAAGAAATAATCCCTACCCGCTTCTCATCTTTCCATAGTAAATTAAACAAACATCTTAACCCTACGGCCCGATCTCGCACTTGCACCAATCATCCTTCTCCACCAAGAAGTCTTAATAGGAAATGGGCTCGAGATTAAAAGATGTTATTTTCACTGAGACAATACTATTTGGAATAAGGCACTGTCCTTTCAATCCAAAATCCTGTCTACTATAGTCAATACTCATTATGTTAAAAATCGCACCCTCCATAATGACCTAAATATTCCTTTTGTCCAATATACAATCCTTAACCTCTTCTCATCTTTTCATAGTAAATTAATCAACCATCCTAATCCTACAGCCCAATCCTTATCCAGCACCAATCATCCTTCCTCTCCACCAAGACGTCTTAATAGAGAATGGACCCGAGATCTAATAGGGCAACGAAATCTCTTGGAGTAGAGTTAACAACAATCTGTGTAATTATATTAATTGAGAATAATTTAAAAGGATATTTTCTCTCCTCAAGACATCATTGCCCTCGTCTCATTATCCCCAACTAGTCACAGGGTGTGGTTGACGGCGATAGGTAGTCCTCAGGTCATCCTATGAATCCTTCCTACCAAGGACAACCAGTGGCACCTGAGACTTAGCCAAGTTTATTTATAACATTGCAAATAACAATTGACTTGTATATTATAAGTCAAGGAATGGTTCGGATTTGACTAAGAGGAAACGTCAGATCTGAAAAATTTGTAATTCCAATATAGACCTGAAATCGGAAACGAATGTAGAGCGATCTGACTCATCGGGTAGATTTAGTATTACATTCTTGAGTAGCCGGGTTCGTGTTGCACGATTCCACGTTCTTCGGGAAGTTACATGAAAAGGAGAATTCGTGTATCGTGGAGTTTTCTTGCACATAGCAACTCCTTTAGAAAAAATATGACACTATATTCCTAGACAATATTTGTTTTATATAAATTATAACATAGGTAGAACCTTCCAAATGCTTTTATATTGAATTCTTACTGTAGCGTTTCCTATCTTTTGGATTCTAGCCATCTTATCTTAATACTCCTGTTTGGAATTCAAATGCCCCACCTTGCTACGTATTTTAAATTTCGCGCCTAGTGAATCAAACATGCCAGTGACATCTGGATTCCAAGATTTATTTGTTCTGTGTTCAATATGCTTGGAGAGTTATGTGAATCACATCCACCCCTTCAACCATCTTGATAATTTTTATTATTTGTTAATAATTTTTTCCCTCTTTATCGCCGACATTACTTCCTCGGCTGAGTCCTTTACCAAATAATTCAATCCCGAAGACATTCATACATTTTTCAAATCCTTAAATTTAAATCCTCTGTTAACTCCCGTAATACCCGATCTCGTCCTTCCTATCTCTATATTCCTTCCCACCGTACTGCATTATTCGAAAAATCATTTGTCACCCGTGCCACCTCGCTATGGAATTCCTTACCTCTGTCTGACCGCCGTTCGACAAAACTAGAAAACTTTAAATCCCGACTTTTCCACCAGTTTTTGTCCCTGCAAGTTTTGCCCAACCCCTAGTTTTATATAAAAGTTGTAATATTTAATTTTATACGTTAAATTGTTTTCACTATTATTTTTTTTATTTATTTTATTTCATTGTTGAGCATCGCAACATTGGCGACAAACTCATTTCATGTTTGTTACGTCAAGAAAAAAAAAAAAAAAGAAAAGAAAAGAAAAGGTAAATGAAGAATTAAAGAACTTAAATGTTAACAAAACGTGAAAAAGAAGATAAAGCAAACAAAAATAAAATAAAAATAAAAATAAATAAAATAAAAACAGAAGAAATAGTAACACTAAAGTAATAATTAGATGTGCCCAACCCCTAGTTTTATATAAAAGTTGTAATATTTAATTTTATACGTTAAATTGTTTTCACTATTATTTTTTTTATTTCATTGTTGAGCATCGCAACATTGGCGACAAACTCATTTCATGTTTGTTACGTCAAGAAAAAAAAAAAAAAAAGAAAAGAAAAGAAAAGGTAAATGAAGAATTAAAGAACTTAAATGTTAACAAAACGTGAAAAAGAAGATAAAGCAAACAAAAATAAAATAAAAATAAAAATAAATAAAATAAAAACAGAAGAAATAGTAACACTAAAGTAATAATTAGATGCAAACATAAAATTTTGAAATAGTGGATGTGAAAGTTAAGTGAACTATTTACAGCTTGTTGTATAAATGTGTGTTTTTCAAATGTTTGAGGATTGTAAGGATGTGTGGGCTACCCTCTGTCAGTAAGTCGTGGGGCATATTTAAGTTAATGAGTTGTCTGCAGTTTGTAAGTATATGTTTAACTGTCAGAGTCTCATTGCAGTATTTACAAGTTAGTCTGTCCTTTCTTTCTAGTAAGTACGAATGGGTAAGTAGAGTGTGTCCAATTCGAAGCCTGGTTAAAATAACATCATCTCGTCGAGAGAAGTGTTCCTTTGACCAGGCTTTCGTTGTATTTTTAATTTCTCGTAACTTTGTTTCTGCTTGATACCACTCACTTTCCCATTCGTACTGAATGTAAGTCAGTAATGTTTTGTAGAAGTCCGATGAAGTCACAGTATTTAAGTCAAAGGTTGGTCTTTGAGTGGCTAGTTTTGCTTGTAAGTCGACGGCAGTATTGAGTTTGATGTCTTCGTGTCCAGGTAGCCATAGCAACGTAATGTGTGTATTACTGTTTTGTAGTTTATATATTTGTGGTAATATGTTACTGATGATTGGATGTGTACTGTACATGTTTTGGATGGAGAGTAACGAACTTAAGGAGTCAGTGCAAACAGTTATGTGTCGATTTATTCTGTCTTGAACGTTTGTTAGTGCTAACAGTATTCCGTGCAGTTCAGCTGTATATACAGTCGTCTCGTCGGGTAGTTTCAGTAGGTAAGTTTTCACTATTATGAAAATTCAAAATTATTCCTAAGGGACATTTGTCCCGGAATAAGAATAAACAATTTTCATTTATTTCATATTTGGAGAATTATTTTTTATTGTTTTGCTTCTTCAGATTCAACAGTCCCACAGTGAATGCTGCTGAAATCAGTCCATCACATAAAAATATCTTGGGTCCGGAGAAATAACATAAATCGCGTCAGTGGTTCTCTTATCTGGTAGATAGGGTCGATGAAGATTTGCAGACATTTTTGAAAAAAAATGTCAGGAGTACAACCTCAATAGCCTCATTTCTTTGTAAAGTTTTAAAAAAAAACCAATGCGGAATATTTTTTACCACTCTCTTTTTGTGAGACGCACTTATAGCGTTTTTAATCATGTTATTATAGGTGACAGTGCAAATGTTTTTTTTTTCTTTTGGTAAACAATAAACAACTGATGATCATTCTTGATTGTATTTTCCTGCCTCGATATGTGCTGAGGGTAATTATTTGACTACCACCAACCAAAATCACTGTCTTATCGCCTGATAATGGCGCCTGGACAGGAGAAGCGCCAATGAAAAGAATTTATTAAAGATTTGTTTAATTTGCAGAATGTAGGTCATATATACTTTAGCAAGAGGTCAATAATAATTCTGCCTTTGATGAAGGCGAATGGTTGAGTTGTTCAAAGCATGCTAACTGTGGACCGAGATCTGATAAACATTCCTGTATTTACATCATCAACAAGTCCGTTCTTCAATATACAAATCAGCAGAACGGAGCACCTGGCGTGCTAACACAAACCTTTGCTAAGTCTCGACCAAGATTTGCTGTTTGGAATAGAATAATCTGGGCTGTTTTATTTCTTTGTAAATAATTTCTTTATATTATTTTTAGTGTATTTACTTCCTTAATTAAATAGGTAGGAAACGCTTTTATGTCTTTTAACCCATTTGAGAATATAAGCCACTTCTGTGTAGCCACTTTTGTGCCAAGAGCTTACGGAACTGAGAGCGACCGCTGTGACAGTTTTTTGCGATATCTAGCGTTTTGTAAGGTCTAGTCACATTTGTAACCGCTAGAGCTCGTAAAAATGCATTTTGAGGAGGAGGATTTTGAGTGGGGGTTTCCATCTGCTACCCGGTCCCTTTGCATAGTTCGAGTAACTAGAAGGGCCTTATTTGTTTTTTACCAGTTTATGTGTACATAGAACTCATGTTCCGTAGACATTATACCAACACCGATATTTTAGTTGATAAAAAAAAGGTTAACATACTCCTGCTGTTGACTGGTACAAAACCCAAAAATGAGAAAAGTGTTGATAATGAAAGAAACAACAAAAGCACGTTAAGAGATTGACGGAGAAAGCAATGTTATTTAATCCCGTCCAGCGGTACCGATAGGGTTGGACAGGACTCGCTCCACGGGCCTCTAAGCTCATGCGGTTCGCCATCTTGTAAGGGTTAATTCGATGACGCAATCTGAAAGTGCCAACGAGTAATATAATATAGGCGTATCATAGGTCATGAAAAAACCGGCCAAATATTTTGACCGTTTTTTTTCTGCAAAACATTCGCGAATAAAATCGTAACGTAAACGATTTTAAGTAAATAGGCTTCCGGATACACTTCTTATAGGTGGAGAATCGAATGAAATCATTTTTGGGGAATATGGTTGACAGGTTCGACAAAATTGGAAACAAACTGAAGTTATTTCTACAACAGAGGAAAGTAGGGGCCATTAATCAGGTAAACAAAGTAATTGAAACCAAGTAGGAAGATTTATTTAAAAAAAAAAATAAACAAATGGACCTGTAGAAGTAGGTATATGCGTGAAAAGTTTTTATTATTTACATATTCTATATTATTAACACTAGATTTACCAGACTAGTCATTTTGACTGGTCGTGCAATTTAAATTCAAAATTCCTACTACCTATGACATTTGCTTTTCTAAATAATATTATGACTTTTGTAGCTATAAGTACAGAATACATTTAATGAACTTAATGTTACTTTATATATATTAGTAACAAATATATTTTTTGTACACTGAATATATTTCCACTAAATAGTCTTGCCGAGAAATGTGCTCAATTGACGCACGTTCTGTGAGACTAGCTATTTTTAAATATAATTATGTAAATAAAATAAAGAATAATGAATGACAATATCATCATTACCATAGGTGTTTTTTCATATAGTTGTCCCCTAGTTGATATGATAATTCAAACTTAGAAAACAAAAACAAAATTATTCGAATCTAAAACCAAAATAAACATTGTTCGTATAGTAAAAAGAATACAAATCAAGGTGGCCGTGTTATCAGAGCCGCCATCAAGATCTATAATATATCGTGGGCGTATACTCCAGGTCCGGCTACACTCCCACGGTCCAAGGAAAAAATTCACCTCATCTCTGCAGCAGGTGTATTATTCAATGATCTGTTCACTATTTCTCTCCTTGAAATAAAAGTCTTGAAACGATGGAACACCGGAACTTAATATTAAAGGACGGAATTTAAGCTGATAACTCATTGTCAGGATAAAGCGTTTTAATTGCGAAGGTAGGTTTCGTCGGTGCTCGGTCAAGGTTACATTTATGCAGAAGTTGTTGCACGTCCGTGAGGCGCAGTTCTCCTTCCTCTGAACGTCCTGATGAAGGCTTGAAATCTTGAATCGAAGGAAAACCGGAACTTAAAACTAAAGGACGGAATTTAAGCTGATAACTCATTGTCAGGATAACCCGTTTTGATTGTGAAGGTAGGTTTCATCGGTGTTCGGTCAGGGTTACATTTATGCAGAAATTGTTGCACGTACGTGAGGCGCAGTTCTCCTTTCTCTGAACGTCCTGATGAAGGCTTGAAATCTTGAAACGATGGAAACCCGAATATAAAACTAAAGGACGGAATTTAAGCTGATAACTCATTGTCAGGATAACCCATTTTGATTGTGAAGGTAGGTTTCGTCGGTGTTCGGTCAAGATTACATTTATACAGAAATTGTTGCACGTCCGTGTGGCGCAGTTCTCCTTTCTCTGAAGGTCCTGATGAAGGCTTGAATCTCAAGCCGAAATGTCAGCAAACTTATAACACAATTATTCTCTAACAATGTAGCTTCATTAACCCCGACGGAGCCCCTACTTTCGATTGGTAAAACCTGATCACGATTGGAAATAGGCGAGTTTTCCATCGTTATCAGTATAAGCTGAAAACACTTCTTAGAGAATCTACAAAATTATAATAACAAATTATTTTGTCAAAGATTTAATAATGGAACATTGATAACTTATTTTAAATTTTGGCCAAAAAGCACCTCTATCGTTCAACGTAAATTTTGAATAAACGATTAGTACGACTTCGACCGTAAATAAAAAAAGACTAGATGACCCTATAGCTAGTCCAAATCTGGTCATATCAAACTATGTAATAAGCCCCTCATTGTTATTTGAAGACCCAAAAGAAAAGTTCTAATATTTTGTGTCAAGACAACCATAGAAGATCCTCATAGTGGCCAAACACATGCTCCTTCTGCAACGCATTGTACTTATATTGTCTCTATGGTAGATCCTCATAGTGGCCAAACACATGCTCCATCTGCAACGCATTGCACTTATATTGTCTCCATGGTAGATCCTCATAATCCTCAAACACATGCTCCATCTGCATTGCATGATCCTTACATTGTCTCCATGATAGATCCTCACAGTGGCCAAACACATGGTCCATCTGCAACGCATTGCACTTATATTGTCTCCATGGTAGATCCTCATGGTCCTCAAACACATGCTCCATCTGCATTGCATGATCCTTACATTGTCTCCATGGTAGATCCTCATAGTGGCCAAACACATGCTCCATCTGCAACGCATTGCACTTATATTGTCTCCATGGTAGATCCTCATAGTCCTCAAACACATGCTCCATCTGCATTGCATGATCCTTACATTGTCTCCATGGTAGATCCTCATAGTGGCCAAACACATGCTTTATCTGCAACGCATTGCACTTATATTGTCTGCATGGTAGATCCTCATAGTGGCCAAACACATGCTCCATCTGCAACGCATTGCACTTATATTGTCTGCATGGTAGATCCTCATAGTGGCCAAACACATGCTCCATCTGCAACGCATTGCACTTATATTGTCTCCATGGTAGATCCTCATAGTCCTCAAACACATGCTCCATCTGCATTGCATGATCCTTACATTGTCTCCATGATAGATCCTCATAGCGGCCAAACACATGCTCCATCTGCAACGCATTGCACTTATATTGTCTGCATGGTAGATCCTCATAGTGGCCAAACACATGCTCCATCTGCATTGCATGATCCTTACATTGTCTCCATGGTAGATCCTCAAAGTGGCCAAACACATGCTCCAGCTGCAACGCATTGCACTTATATTGTCTCTATGGTAGATCCTCATAGTGGCCAAACACATGCTCCATCTGCAACGCATTGCACTTATATTGTCTCCATGGTAGATCCTCATAGTCCTCAATCACATGCTCCATCAGCATCTCTTGATCCTTACATTGTCTTAGAACCCTGGGAACAGGTGGCCTTCTAATGAGATGGACAGACTCCTCGTTAGAATGCGGACAGTACTAAACGGATTACACGGCGGTCACTCTAACAGCCTCTAATGGGTTAGCCTCTCTCGTTATAACTCCGCATTAGGATATTCCTCTTTTTTTGGAAGCCCTTCCAAAGATCCCGTGCCTCCAGGCCTAAAACCCTGTTATATACCTCTCAGTCTCATGTACACCTAGTTATTAAATCTCCGCTACAGTTAGAGTTAATTTGTCTATTAGTAATTGTAAACGGTCGGACATACATCAAGAGAAATGCAGAGGTCAAGTTAAATGATTGAGGTCCATTAGTTTAAAGTCTCAAGTTTTGGGCTCAATTTTCTGTAATATTATAGCCAGCTTTTTTAGGATGTTAGCAAACGTTGAGCTGTCATTCAAAATTTTAGGAATAATCTTTTATAACGGAGGTAAACAGTTTCAAAACTAGCACGAAATTAAAGTGGACACTGACAACCTGATTAATTATACGTTAGAGAACAGAACAGGTCTACTTTATGCTCGAAAATTCTCCACTAATTGAGGTCAAGATACTTGTGGGTCAACAAATTAAAGAATGTTACAATATTTTTATAAATAATATCAAATTAGCTGTTTTAATGTGTGTTTTGCAATCACCATATACACCAGTGTACTGGAAATTTTATATCATTAAGTTTTAGAAAAAAAATAATTGACCGTGCTGAGATTTAAAAACAGCGCCTCCCGTTTAAACTCGGTGGTAGAAATGGGCGATCGAGAGCATGCCAAAACGTCCGAAAGATGTTTCCAAAACTTAGTACTTTTCTCAGCCAAAACTAACTCTTTTTTTTTTTTTTTTTTATTTAATGGCGTATGAACAATTGGTCTATAAACGGTGGGGCTATCTACAGGTTGTCACTCTTTTATAACGCCAACATCACGTGGTCTGTCACCCATCCAGGTACTGGCCACGCCCGACGTTCCTTAACTTCGGTGATCAACGGGAACCGATGCATTCAACGTGGCTATGCCCTTTGGCCCAAATGTTTAATACATTTTATTTTGTATGTTTGTGTTTATTTTTGTGTATTTTGAAAATATTATTTTCATCCGTTTGTTTTTATTATTATATTACACTTAAAAATAAGCGAGCAAATCACCTTGCTGGTGTGAAACACCTTAAATTAATACATTTTCCTAAAAAAAAATAAAAATTCCAGATAACTAATAACGGTTGATTTTTGCGTGTACAATATTTGAAATACCCCGTTTCTAAAGAACTAGCGGAACTGGAGAAACAGATATTTGAAATAGATATTTAAACACCTACAGACTACAAAAATATATCACAAAATTTAACGAACTCATGAAAGTATTTACTATTTCATTTTTTTGTTATAATTTCCATATTTCTATTTATTTTTTAGGCATTTTAATATATTTGCTACTTCTTCTGAAATTATATTTATTTCCTTTATGTTATGATTATCTATTATAATTTATATTAATATTATAATTTTGTTCAAAGCTGAGGTTTTCATATAGACTTAATAATTTGCTAGACGCCTTCGTTGGGATCCAGCAATAAATAAAAAAAAAAAAAAAAAAAAAAAACTTGATAAACACAATAAGAGAGAGGTTAATATCCGCTATGATTCAAAACGGTCGTATACTGTTAGTAGACAGACGTATTAGGACTATTATAACCCTAAAAATCTCACTTTTCCTTGACATTAGTTTTTCAATTTGTTGTTAAGAGTAATAAAATGAATTTGTAAGGTCCGGGACAAAAAGATAGCCCACCCAATATTTTTCATCATAATCAATTGTAATCATTGATATAATTTTTTCGAATTAATCTGTAGTGTATTCAGCTCAAATGTGGTCTGATTTGATCCGTTAGAAAGCAGGAAAAAAAATAGTTTGAGAGAATTCATGTTATTATTTGATTTGGGATGAGACAAAATGATAGCACACTTGTTGTTTATTTACAAACAAAGCCAAATCCCTCTGAGTAGACAATGCTAATCCAGTTCTGTTTCTGCTTTCATGCTGTTAACATTAAATTAGTGCCATGGGACGAGCAAAATCACTGACCCCAAGTGAAAAAAATATCATTCAGCGAATGAAAAATCGAGGGTTTTGTATTTCCGGTATTTCAAAAAATACCGGTAGGAGTAGGAAGGTAATTTTAAATTTTTTGAAGTCTCCAGAAAGCTATGGGACGAATAAATCACCTGGGAGACCGCCAGCTTTATCAACACGTGAAAAACGGGCAATTCTAAGGGTAGCGTCCAACTCAACTTTAACGGCCCGTCAAATTGCGGCGAAAGCTGGTGTAGTGACGAATGTGAAAAACGTCCAAAGGGTCATTCGTGCAGCTTCTCACATCAAAAGGAAGAAAATGAAAGGTATTCCACCTTTAACCTCGGCACATAAAGAAAGAAGAAAGGAGTTTGCCCGTGAACATGTCCAATGGAAAGACGAGTGGAAAACAGACTTGTTCACAGACGAAAAAAAATTTAATCTTGACGGTCCTGATGGCTGGGCTCACTATTACCATGACCTACGGAAGGAGGAAAAAAGTCCGATTCGCAGGAACTGCGTCATCTTAGCGCGGTTCCGTTCTTATCTCTAGTGTTTATGAAGGCATAGAATAGAAAAAGTTATTACTTTGTTTAGATCAATAGCGAAACAGCTATCCAAATGAAATCTCAAACAAACCAGTCTTGAAAGGTCTTTGTTGATTTACAATCATACCTGTATGGGTCAGCTCTCCCATAAGTCGGGCAGAAAGGCCTCCGCTCAGAGGCATTTGGAAAGCCTTGGGATCTCTCTCTTTAAACGCTACATTTCTAACAATAAATTGATCTTCTTATTTTACTTAATCTGTTTTATTGTCAAATACATTATCTGACTATAAGCAATTTAAAAATAACAAGGAATAAAACAGACAAAAAGAAAAGTTCGAATAAGCGAAATCAATTACTTAAAAGTTTTAAGCACTTATTTCTCCGATTGACATCGCTTATTCAAAACTTTCTTTAAAACCATTCTTGTAGACCATTTAGTAAGCTTTCGAATGGTAACCTTTCGCTTCCCAAGATTTTCAACCGTTTTCGAGATATTAAGAAATTATACGAAGTTCCCAAAACTTTTTATTATTTCTGACAACAGAAAATTGGTCTCATTTTACCTATCCTGTTTTACACACACATACATTTTCCTTACAAATACAACATAAAAAATTACAAAAATAAAAAGCAATAAAAAACCAAGGGAAAGAGACAAAAATTACAAAAAGAACGACAAAATCCCGTTCATAAGAACAAAACAGACGTATTTGAAGTTTTAAGCACTTATTTCTCCGATTGACATAACCTAATCAAAAATAGTTTTAGAATCATTTTTGTAGAGAATTTAGTAAGCTTTCAAATAGTTTCAATCCACTTACCACGATTTCCCAACCGTGTTCGAGATATTAATGAAAGTATACGAAGTTTCCAAAACTTTTCATGTCTGTTCATAAAATATTTTATTCTAACCCTTCCTTAACTCCAAACGTAACATAACTTTCAACATACTAGTTTTAATGAAAGTAGAACATGCAGATAATGTTTCAACTGAATCCCGTTATTCTAAGTACCCAAACCAAAAACGGTATTCAAAAACTATTTTTCCAATTTTCTCAACAACGGTTAAAGCTATCGCCTTGAAAATGGTTTCATTCGTTTTCCTAGCCCAAGAAGCCTATAAAACGAGTACTTACAAGCTTATGAACTCAAAAACGTAAGCGTTACGATTTTTTCTGTGCGAATTTCGCCCCAAACGCCATCTTCCAGTGGGCGGATTTTGCTGGTTAACGAACTTGACCTTTCAAATTGGACGACAGATTTTTGTACCAAATTTCATCAAAATCGGACCATTCGTCTTCTATTTAGAGAGCGAACAGACAAATATATATATATATATATATATATATATATATATATATATATATATAAATATATACATATATACAAATTTGAACCACCGTTATTTTCGGTTTCTAGGGGTTCTGAAACGCAAAATTTTCTAGTCGACACTTCCGGATCGTTTCATTGTATCAACCTTATAAGCGGGGTTCCTCCCTATGGGGGAGGGAGGAACCGCGCTAAAAGTGTTTTCCAAGAGGCAAATGGGAGGAGGCAGCGTCATGATATGGGGAGGCATTGGATATGATCACAAAACTGATTTAGTGTTTATTTCTGGTCGAATGAACAGTCAGCATTATGTTAATTTGTTGGAAAACCAACTAAAAAAATATTTTGAACTTGTTCCTAAAGAGGACGTAATTTTTCAGCAAGACAATGCTCCAGTCCACACGGCAAAAGTTGCAAAAGAGTTTTTTAGAAAAGAAAATATTAGAACTATAGATTGGCCGGCAAGATCCCCGGACTTTAATATCATCGAAAATGTTTGGGGGCATCTTGCGAGAAGTGTTTACAGTGGTAGCCGACAATTTGAGTCCGTTGAAGAATTAAAACAAACAATTCAGGAGGAGTGGGCAAATCTCCCTCAAGAATTGATTCGGCGTCATTTTAACTCACTTTCAAATCGTATGATTGCTGCATTAGAAAAAGGTGGTGCGTATACAGGATATTAAATTTTAATTTGTATTATTTTAATTGTGTTTTAATAAAGAATTTTATTATTATTGTTCACTGTGCTATATTTTTGTCTCACCCCAAATCAAGTATTATTTACTAATTCTTACAAATTAATTATTTTCAACTCCTAAACCTGAACATCGGTTCAAATTTGAGTAGAATACCCTAGATATTAATTTAAAAAAATTATATCAATGGTTGAAATTGATTAAGAGAAAAAATATTGGGTGAGCTATCTTTTTGTCCCGGACCTTATAAATAAAGTACAGTTTCCATACTTGGGAATCCAAAAATTTGTGATATTTATAAATGGAAGTTCAATTTAAATAAATAAATAGGTAGTTGATTGTTTTAAAATCACCAGGAATAATTTTTAAACGGCAACAAGCTAAGATGACAGAGTTCCTGGGAGATGGACTTTCTATCCTAACCCATAGGGATACAGCTCGATGTTACCATATCTTGGATATACCCATGAAATACTGATGTACTAGAGCATATCCCAAGATGTTGTTAGTATGCAGTTCTGTTCTTTACAAAGCAAGTTCCTCTCCAAGACATTCCTCTTCAATAATCAATCACCCGCTTCCTTTCTCATAGAATGGAGTTGTATAAATCTTCGGAATCAGAGCTAAAAAAGCCGAAGCTGTTTCAACAACAAGGAAGGAAAAAAAGTACCTTTATGACTAAACTAATACCGCATAAAAATGGTAAGTTATAAGTAGCAGCGCCCAGTGTTGCCGAGAGAGGGAAAAACCCCAAAATCGCATTTGAACTCAAATTTGTTTTCACCTAATTAGTTGCAGAATACTGCTCTAATATTGCTTTTCCATTAGCACTTTCCTCCGAAGGAAAGTAGCTATTGAGGTTGCACTCATGACGGAATTTTTGAAAAATGTCTTCAAATCTTTATCGATCCTACCTAGTAGACACCGAAAATGACCCCCGTTAAAATTTATATATATATATATATATATATATATATATATATATATATATATATATATACCGACCGTTGACCGTTTTCTCACCCACTAAAAATCTCACAGTTTTTAGTGAAAAGTAAAAAAAAAAAATATGTTATACCACTTATTTTATTCCTGAAAAATAGGTATTATCCAGGAAGTCTCATGTGTATATGTAGCTTTTAAAAGAATTTCCTTTTTAGCCAAAATGTACCATGAAGTGGGTACATTTAGGTTGTGAAGATATCTTTAATGAAACTAAATTATCCTTAGTGTATTTAGTGAAGAAGAAAAAAGCGGGGTCGGCGTCATAATACTGGATTTCTCCCAATGGAGGGGGGAGGAAATGCGCCAAAAAAACAATAAACATAAATAAATAAATTTCAAACAAATTAATAAAAGAAAATTAAATTAATAAATAAAATATGGTAACAAGATATAATCTATATATATATATATATATAAATCACGTGTCTGTCTGTTTGTCTGTTTGTTTGTTCCTTATACGAATCTACACCGTTTGACCGATTTTGACCAAACTTGGAATAATGGTAGGTCTTGATACGAGAAATCTCCTAGGCTAGGTCAAAAAAATCTACCAGGTGCCTGTCTGTATGTTTGTCCCTTATACAAATCCACTCCGTTCGTCCGATTTTGACTAAACTCGGTACACAGGTAGATCTTAATCTGAGGAGTGCCGTAGGCTAGGTCAAAAAAATCTACCAGCTGTCTGTCTGTATGTTTGTCCCTTATACAAATCCACACCGTTCGTCCGATTTTGACTAAACTCGGTACACAGGTAGATCTTAATCTGAGGAGTGCCGTAGGCTAGGTCAAAAAAATCTACCAGCTGTCTGTCTGTATGTTTGTCCCTTATACAAATCCACACCATTCGTCCGATTTTGACTAAACTCGGTACACAGGTAGATCTTAATCTGGGGAGTGCCGTAGGCTAGGTTAAAAAAATCTACCAGCTGTCTGTCTGTATGTTTGTCCCTTATACAAATCCACACCGTTAGGCCAATTTTTACGAAACCTTGTATACATGTATGTCTTGATACGGGGGGTGTTACAGGTTAGGTCAAAGTCGTCTAGGACTCACAGTTGGGAGGCCACGGGTTCATAACAGTTACAGATTCGTGTTATTGGATTTTAATAATACTTATTTGGTGTCCAATTTATTTAGGCTTTTCTATATGCAGAAAGTAGGCGGGTAACGGCTAGTTATACATAAATTGAATGTAATTATACAATAAGAGTGTTCGTGTGAGAGGTAATACAGCAATAGAGACATGGCACTGTCTTAACATTAGATTTACCAGACCTGGTACTTGTATAAATGTCAATAACAAAAAATATATTTGTTAATAATATACATAAAGTAACATTAGGTTCATTAATTGTATTCTCTACTTATAGCTATAAAGTCATAACATCATTTAGGAAAGCAAATGGTGTATGAAGAAGGAATTTTGAATTTAAATTGCACGACCAGTCAAATGACTGATTTGGTAAATCTAGTGTTTATCACAAGCTAACATAACAACCCACATGTAACTTAACAATTCACTAGGGTCTTAGATAGCCGATGACCTAGGAGTTTTCTGTCCTTAAACCCCAAACCCTCTCGGAAAGTGGAAAAAGTTGGAGGCCGATAGCTCAGCAATACCTTCGGAAGCTTATCATATCAGATAAAAGCAATGATAAGCAATGTATATATTTTAGGTCAGTTTCGTCTGGCGAAAAAAAAAAACAAAAAACTCAACAGCCGGCGACTTCCTGCGGCAAGCAATTAGTAAGGGATATCATTGAGAATGGCCGCCAAAGGAATCGATAAATCATCGAGATAATGGATCGATTTACGGCGGGAGCCTCTAAGGCTGTCTGCTCGATTTATTAAGTCATCCGCGTAGGAGAATCTAATCTTGTCCAAGTGGATCTGTGACCCTTAGCCGCAGCTTGGGTCTTGTTAGTTCATCAACGAACCAGTCATAATCCTAAGTAGGTTAAACCTATGAATCGGTTAATCCTATCCTCAACGATTCCTTGCTAAAACCGTACGATTGGAAATGCATTGGTTAGAAAGTCCGACTCGCAGGAACTGCGGCATATAGCGCTTTTCCGTTTTGTCTTGATAACTTAGATTTTTTGGCGCCCAAACTTATTTGCTTGTGATTTTACTCTATAATATCCACAAAATATAACCGGCCGCGGTGACTAAAAGGCACACATACAAATCTGTTTATCTCCCGACCCTCAAAAGTTGGGTAATGCTTGATTTTCAAGCCAGCCGCATGAATGAAGCATACATGATCTGCGGGGAGCGTCAAAAAGAATACGAGAACGTTTTGAGGTGACTCTCAAATCACGGCAGCTCAAGCGATTTGGTGGCGTGTGTCGCATTGAGGACGTAAGAGAAATCATCAAAATTCAAGATACTCAAACCTCTGGACCGCGTGGACGGTCCAGAATCTAGTCAACAGTATTGGAGGGAAAAGGGACAAAACCAAACAGCAGATGAAGTAGCTATCAAGGGAGGAACAGCTGCAATAAATCAAGGCTCCTTGAAACTACAAATGGCACAACAGGAAGACAAAGAAGAAGAACAAAAAATGTTTTGTTTTTTGAGGGGCTTTGTGTATTTCCTTATTTGGAAACTTCAGTGATATTTCAAAATATTCACTATAAAGGTTTTGCCAAATTAGTTCTTTGGCGGTAGAATTAATTAGAGAACAGTATCCTCAAACCAAAACTAAATTCATAATGAATTTAATTAGAGCGACTTTCTTGAATTAATTGTCACGCAAAGGCGCCAAGTTTAAATGATAATATTTCTAAAATTAACATCCCTAAGCAAAAAAAGTCCCCACCGGAGAAGCTAAAAATCTAAGCACATTACATAGGAATTCCAGGGCTTTTGGTGTCTTCTAAATATAAACTAGTCGAAATGAAAACACAAAAGCAGTGAAAACACCACATATCGGTACATAGCGACCCCCCTTTTCTAGCCAGGACAGGGCTGATGCCTTTTCTTTTTTCTAAAGAAAAGCCACCACCCCATAGTGGGAATCGAACCCACGACCCTTGGCACGGAGTGTTAAGTGCTCACGTATTAACACTCCCGGCCACGGGGCCTCCGGAAATTAATAAATGCTTCTATTTATCGAATTTTCGAAAATCACTATTTTTTGTTTTTTTTTTACGGCGCATCGACAAATCGTGGCCATTAGCGCCGACGTCCAGGGTGCAGCCAGGAATTCTCTCAGCGAGCCCTGAGATGAGAAAATGTCTGGCGCCGGTGGGGATCGGACCCACCATCTCCCGCTTATGAATCTAGCGCGCTAGCCACTAGACCACGGGAGACCCCATCACTATTCTTGTAAAATAAATCCTGCAGAACGGCATATGTCTCGAACGGAGTGAGATAGGAATGTACGGTTGGTAGTGTTGAACTACATTTGTTAGTCTCGTTTCACCCCCTGAAGTATTGTTATTAACTTGCGATACAAGCTGTATACTACCAGTTTTTAACTCTATAACCAATAAAAATAAATAAAAGTAGATTTATTCCTTGAACAACCCGAGTAGTTAAACTAATGAAAGGTTGAAAAGCAGAAATTGATGTAACCTATGCAACTAGGTTACGCAGACACCTGTTTTAATCTCATTTCAATAAACTAAATTCCTTAACTATTACCAATCTTTCATTGCAGGAATCTATTGCTCAACGGCTCTTAACCCAGTTAACTAAAATCTACTGAAGAATTTTAGATCAACCGGTTATTTCGTTAAATCTATTCACTATTCAAACGGCATTACCGATCAGAACTTGAACAAACAAAGGCAACAGAGTTTAATGGCACGAAACACAATGTGATTTGATCACAGTACAATTGCACATTTACCAGATGTAAACACACGTCGGGACTTATTAGCACTGTTGATTGATTACTTATGCTGCCAGTGTTGCCAACTCCGACGCATGACTCTTAAATGCCGGTAGCTGAATTTTAGCGTGCTTCCTCTCCACCCATAGTAAGAAAATCCGTTTATGACCCCAATTTTAAAAATGTCAACGTTTAATAACCTGTAACTCCCAAAAATAACGGTCTTTAAAATGTGTGTATATATTGGTTTCTGGCGCTGCAGGAAAAATATTCGATTTTAGCGCGGTTCCTACTTCCCTCCATAGGGAGGAAACCAGCTGATGAGGTTGCCCTCATGACGCAATCCAGTAGATTCGACTAGAAAATTTCACGTTTCAGAACCCATTGATCTCGAAAATTACGGTGGTTCAAATTTGTGTAACTTATCGTATATCTTCTTAAATATCTCGAAAACTTTTGCGAAATCGTGCGAAGTAGATGGTGGCTAGTCGTCTTTTATATTTTATACTCAAAAAGGTTCGTTTGAATGTCGATTGGGCCAGAAGGAAGTACTTCGAGTGTTGGTTCATTTCGTTGAAGGAAAAAAATTAATTGTTTTCAAATCGTACTATTTATATGCATTATACGGAATTAGGACTATTATGTATTCTGTAGGTTACCAGTTGATAAGAAGGATATAGGTTCACGATGCTTTCACGAATTGATAACTCTAAAGTACAGCTTAAGTTGCTACACTCCAGCTTGTCTTAACCCATTAATGCCCAGTGATGCGAAAATGCTGGGCATTAATGGGTTAACCCATTAACCCATTAAGAAATAGCAAAGTGATGCATTTTCGGATCACTGGCCATTAATGGGTTAAGCACGTTTCCCACGTAGGTAGCAGGCTTAATGGGAATTATATTTTGTTAAATATTTTTAAAATGGTTGGGAAGACCGGGTAAGGTGAAGGTAACCTTTCTAAAGCTTAATATATCTCCTAGTAATGTTCCAGACGATAATTTCGATAGGAAAATATTAAACTGAATCCAATAATTCCCTAAACTCAAAACTAGTTAGAAAAACTGTATTCTTTAACTTTTTCCGGAAATGGTTAAAGATATCGCCTTGAAAATGATGTCATTCGTTTCCCTATTAAAAGTGTACCTGGAAGCCTACAAACGAAAATCCTTATGCGCAACAATTTTTTTCTGCGCGAATTCACAGTTTTCCGGTAGGTTAATTATGCTGGTTAAGAAGCTTGATCTTTCAAATCAGACAAAGTATTTTTGTACCAAACTTCATCAAAATCGGGCCATTTTTGAGCGTGTGAGCTTTCCCACAAAGCTAGCCGGCTTATCGGGGATTATATTTTAAAAATGGCTAAGAAGACGGGGTAAGTAGAAGGTAACCTTTCTACATCCACTCTGAGTACACTGTCCCTGAAGTTTCAGAAGTGTTGCCTGTAAAGTCTAGTTGGGAGTAGGATAAATATGGATAACACATAGCTCCTTTTAATCACTCTTTAATCACCATCTCCATATTGTTACAACCACCTTGATCAACCTTCTCCTTCTACCTCTATCTACAGCCATCATATTACAATCTCTGACGTCATAAGACCCTTACATTGCCTTCGTTCTATTGAAGGCGAAATATGAAGAATTACCATCATCAGCATTCCAAATTACACCAGATATGAGAATCATTATTTCCCCTTGAGTGACAGGATTGTCCCTGAGAGGTCAGAAGGAATCTGTACGGTCACCCCTTGGAGAGTTTAGGCGGGCGTTAATTTTCACTTAAAGTGCATCAGGGAATGCCATCACCGAGGTCCCATTACCCTCCATAAACACTTGGAGAGGTGTCAAGAACTCTACCTGCGTTCCTACCTGTCTCTCCTCCCACGCATCCCATTCCTCTGCTTGTCGGCATCCTCCTTTCTTACATACAATTCCCATGGGAACAATCTAGAACCAATTCTCACCTAAAGGCTCTCATTTCCCCAAAAACTATAACAGAGACAAAGAGATCTTCACAGTGTTCCGAGACACGCAAACGGGTGACAGATGGAGGGAAAGAAGCGGACATGCGGAAACGCATGTCCATAATTTTTATAACAAATTCATAGTTATAGAACATGTAACATCTAGGAAAACATGTTCTGTTTACCCTGAAGAAGTAGAGGTTAAGAAGCTAATGATTGATAAGAAGATTAGCTATCAGGAAGCGAAATATATTCGCAAACCTAACACAGGAATATATCCATCTAAACCAATTACCGAAGTAGAATTGTCTGAAACATCTTCTAAGATTCTAGAATTAATTAAAACAATTAATAGAAGAATGGAAGTTGTAGAAAATATCTTCGATGCAAATGCAAAGTATCGAATGTGAAAAAAAGCACTTTTTATTTTCAATCTTTATTGATTGCTGTTGGACTGATGGACAACAAACTCCCGAATCTTATTTCACTCACAAGGGGAGTATACAGCGATGGGGTCACGAATTGGACCAATTTTTTTTTTGGTGTTTCTACATCGAAAAATAATCGACACGTGTCCGAGCGTTCCGTCCAATGCGCCTTAGGCGCCGAGAAATAAAATAAAATAGGTTGAAAGTGCTTTATTTTTTATATCGAGTTTAGAAAATGATATCGACATGATTCTTTCATAAATTGATTTGTTTTATAGAGTAGATTAAAAGAAAAATATAATCGTAAAAAAATAATTTATATAAATAAAAAATTGTTTTACATACTTGACTATAGAAATCATTATTCTGCCAAAATATTCCATATACCTACATTTAAAAAGTTATCGACTATAAAAAAAATTTTGATCTAAAAACGGATGTCAGATTCGTTTCTAGCACATTGAAAAACACCTAAATTAAAAATTTGGGAATATTACAAAAATAAAAAAAATGTAGTTTAAATTTCGCTAAGGGGGACCCTTACAATTTGGTTAGATATTCAAGAATCCTTCCATATTTCAAAGAATATTTACCCGATTTAAACAAAACTTGGAGGGTAGATAAAGGTCATAATGTGTCACATTTCCGTCCAATCGGGGTGTTTTTACGTGTTCTGAAATTGACGTTATATGCAAAAACGTTTACATTTTATTTTTATTTTGAGAACACTTTTTCTCTAGTATCTTTTGTGATAATACAATAGTTATTTATATGGTTAGAAAGAGGAGTCTTTCTTCTTTCGAAAGATTTCAATGACGTAAAAATCGGATTTTCTCAAGGGGAGATATTGAATTCCAAAACGTCACATTACTTTTTCGCTTACAAGTTTTTAGCCTCTTCCAGACTCGGAAAAATCATTATTTTTTGTTTTCAATGATATTCACTGTATTAGGGTTTTTTGGGGTGCTGATTTTAAATCTACTATTACTTTTGGTGTAAAAAAATGTATACTACTAGTTTACCTCAAAACTTAAGCATATTTTTGAATATATCCGATGAAATATAAATTATTGTTTAACGATTATATTTTAATCTACTCTATAAAACAAATCAATTTATGAAAGAATCATGTCGATATAATTTTTTAAACTCGATATAAAAAATAAAGCACTTTCAACCTATTTTATTTTATTTCTCGGCTCCTTAGAGACTGATGAGAACCTAATTTGTTGTATTTTACCGCTCAGTTTTTTTTTTAAATTATTTGATATTATTAATTTACCATTTCTTATTAATATATTTTTCGTTAGGGTTACTATTTTATTTTTTAATATAATTCTAAACATTTTTCCTCCTTCTTCATGCTTACTAGTAATTTTCTTCCTTTTTGTTCCCCGAATCCTGTTGCTTATATTAAATGGATTATTTCGCAAGTTGTTTCTTTTTTCAATGTTTCATATTTGTCATTCTTTGATTTTTTTTTGTCTTTTTTAACAACCTTTGTTTTTTACATTTATTGTAATTTTTACAAGTTCTAGCAATTTAATCTATGTATTCATGTATTGAGCAAGTCGTCTTAGTTACCAATACTCTTAAATAAATAAATAAATTCATAGAAAAATATAATTTAAAAAAAGCGCCATCAAATTTTGTCTTATTACATGCTACAGACTTTGAAATATCTATGCAAAAACTATATTAATTTGATAGCTCGGTATCGGCTAAAAAACAGTCAGATGTTCCGAAAAATCTATAATTCTTAAGCAATAAATGCCTAGGGGATAGAGAAAGACCAAATTTACATCAAGCTCTTCTAACCGAAATCATTGGTCTTCCTCCACCATTTAGGCTTTTGTTGCCGAAGAAGCATGCCACAGAGCACTTCCAAAGGATAGATTTTACTGAAAATTTGTAATTCTTAGCCGAAATTCATCAATCGATTGACTTCCTGTCACCTCGTCGGCAAACTTTTTGCATCTAATTAAATTAATTTGGAAAAAATCACTCAATGTTTTACCCAATATTAACTGTAAATATTTATAAATTTATCCATAAATTGATACTAAAGAAGGCCATAGACCTCACGTGGATACCGAGCCACATGAATATACACGGAAACGAAGTTGCTGATAAAGCAGCAAAAACCATACACAATTACTTAATTAGAGTATATTATACAAAACGATATCTGAATTGAATACAAATTTCGGGAAATGATATTGCTGTAGGTTTTAGCGGGATTCCTCCTTAGGTAGGACATGCGCATGTGAATCGATATTGTAAACGAGCAGAGGACTTCGTAACTAGGAAAGCCCCTGGAGATTTGTGATATCGGACATAAAATATAAGATATCATAAGCAGCCAGAGAATTGTTAGAATTCGGCTAGGACAAATCAATAAGAGTTTTGTAAAAATCTATATTCAGGACGTTTCGGCTGCTCATTAGTAGCCTTCGTCAGCTAAAAAAGAAACACAAATACAGAATAATTAAACCAATAGATCGACAAGTTATTTTAATGGTTTAATTTATACTGTTTCGTAATTCCTGTTTGTTTTTTAGCTGACGAAATGAGAAGCCGAAACGACCTTAATACAGATTTTTTACAAAAATCGTATTGATGTTCCTAGCCGAATCCCAACTATACCCTGACTGCTTATCACCTTCACGGCTAACTCACACGTATAACTCATGAATACCTTATGACGAAGTCTGATAAACCACTGTGCCAAATCTGTAACAAAGACCTCACAGTTCAACATATACTGACAGACTGTAATTTGAGACAAGACTTGGAAATTCCACGAGATATGAACCAACTACTCCGTGATAGCAGTCACCATATCAACGCTATACTTACCTTTCTTAAAGACAACAATATTTTTAACAAAATTTAACAAACCCCAGACCAAACTCCTCAAATAGTCAACATGTGGGTGTAGTATGTATTACAACAACCACTTAGTTTTCTTAATTCATTGTCTTTGATTGTCTAGACGACCCAAACTATGCTTTTAACATCGCCGTTGAAAGTTTTTTTTTTTTTTTTTTTAATAGGATCCTTCCTATTGATTGTACATTGGGCTATTGTTCTTATGTATGTTGTCATATTATGCATAGAACCTACATTGTAAATAGAAACTGTTGCGATTATATATAGTCATATTGTACATAGGAACTATTTTCTTCGTTTCCTTTATAATTATAAGTTTTTCTTAAAAATGTATTGTTTTTTACTAGTTAATTTTACTTTTAGCTGTATGTTATTCACAAACTTAATTGTATAAAATATGTTAACTCATATTGTTGTAATAATCAATAATAATAATTTAAAAAAAAATAATAAATGTGTATAAGCTAAAAAAAAAAAAAAATTGTATAATTAGATTGATACACACAATAATGTAATTGGATTTGTAATTATGTAATATTGTAACTATTTTGTTGTTGTTATGTATTTCTATTTTATATGTGTACCTGGGCGAAACGCTGTCAATGCGGGGTGCTCATAAATAAATTATAAAAAAAAAAAAAAAAAAAAAAAAAACCTTCACGGCTAACTATTAACACCTCATTATAAAGTAGCGTAGTACAACACAGAAATTTCAACTACCGTAGACTCCTCGATTAATGGATTATGTCCACTCTTCTTGTCACCACTTCTGGGTAACTTCATTTTTTTTGTGTGTGTGTGTTTAACGGTATATTAACATTTGGCCTCTTAACTCCGGGCTATCTACAGGTTCCCGCCCTTTTAAAATGCCAACAGCACGTGGTCGGTCATCCATTCAGGTCCTGGCCACGCCCGACATTGCTTAACTCCTGCGATCAACGGGACCCGTTGCACTCAACGTGGCTATGGCCGTTGGTAACTTCATAAACGGGTTTTCCTGCCAATAAAGAAGGGTACACCAAAAATCTGGAATTTATTGTAATATTCGTTTCCGAAATCAAAACAGGCGATGATTACAAAAAGCAAATAATACACCTATGGATTTATTTGTGCCACAACATCTGTACCGGTAATGCTAGCCAATAACTCACAGCTATGAAGGTACGAGATGAGTAATGGACTTTGGACTGATCTTCCGCAATCTGTCCATTCGAAAGGTAGTTTCAAAACGAAATTAATCTTAGTGAGTTGGCGCCGTTTCGCGGGGAAAGTCAGCTGGTGTGATGGATGGTTCCCGCGCTTTGGGCAATCCAGTGCCTTCTAGATCTGCCTGACGCAACTCTTCTCAAACACTTATCATTTCCCAAAGAGAAATAAGTTTATAAAGTAAAATTGATGTGCTGCCCCTTGTAATGACCTGTACATCTGTAGACCGAATGTTATAGAAATTATTTTAAACACCTTCATAAATTCGAAGAGCTTGGCGAAACGTTCCAAATATAGATTTTTCTGAAAATCTAAAGTTTTTGTATTAGCCGAATTTCAGACATTCTTTGACTTATCTTATCAAAACTCATTGTGTTTACTTTGTAATTATAGGAGTTATTTTAAGCAAATAATTCAGGAATGCATCGTTCATTACCCACTTTTCTCGAAAATACTCGTATTTGCCATATCGCACTAATATTTCTAAAGTGAAAAAAAAAAAAAAAATAATCATAAATCGGCGTTTTTCAGTTATGACTAAGAAAGACGTTTGAAAATATTTCTTTATCAACCATGAAAACTGTATTTACGGAGCTTCTGATCTTGTACACCGGAGGGCACTTGTGTCACTCTTGACTATGTAGAGGGGATAGCATTAAGAGACGAAGACTGACACAAGTACTCTCTGGTGTACAAGCTTTGTGGCTAGGTACATACATAGTTTTGATGGTTCATAAAGATATATTTACCATGTCTTTCATACTCATAACTTAATAACACCGATTTTTGAGTTGTGACACTTTAGAAATACTAGTGCGATATGTTTGCTGTCTTAAAATGTTTGAGTATTGCCTCTCTTCAATCAGTAAGTATTGAAGCTCGTTAGGAATGTCTAAGTCATATATGTGGGCAAACCCAATTAAAAATAAATAATATGGTAATTCCAAATTTCACTTTTTTATTTTAATGCTGTACCTATTTTATTTCATTTTGCGTTATTTTAATAAATTGTATTACAATAACATTGTCTTACTATTTTATGTCTGATATCTATCGTTAAAAATTATGAACACTTCTTTAAAATCCAATGTGATTTTATTTTAACAATCTAACAATCCCGCGAGCGTATTTGCACAATAATGTTTTGCCCGTAACACGTCAAAGGTTGTATATCTGCTCTAAGTCAATTTTTTTTTCTAGTGTCAAGTGTATTGAATAAAAAAAAAAAAAAAAATTACAGTAACACGTGTGTACCTCTATACCATACAAACAAACTATTTCTAGATTTAACACTGCATTGATTAAAATTAAGGTCAACAATTACTTATAAGGGGAAAATATCCTAAAAACCCCGACTTACATTACTAACTACATACTGAGACTTATCATATAATGATAATATTATAAATTAACGATATTTATAATTATTGATGGTAATAATAATATTTAATGATAATGATATTAATTATTTGAAGAGATTATACATTGATGAGTAATAGGAGAGGTACCTAATAATTGATAGTCATAAATCTAGTTTAAGATAACTAAATTCAATTTGCGGTTTGGAGAAGCCCTGTTTTTATGTTTACAGATTAGCACCTTAAGTCACTACGCAGTCTAATCTGTCAGTATGTGTCTAATTGTCAAAGTCTCATTACAACTTGCACAGGTTGGTCTCTGCTTTTTTTTTTTTTTTTTTTTTTAAGGCACATTTACCACTAGGGCCATTGGTACCTGATTATACTTAAATGGAGCCAAAGAATGTACTGTTAGAATAAAAAAAAATAATCAAATCTATACATATTTATTAAGTTTTTAAATAGAGGGTATAACGTAAGGATTAAAACTGGTTAAAAAAAATACCTAAAAATGTAATTTTAAACGCACACACTCTGAATAACACCCACCCACACTCACTCACACACACACACACACACACACACACACACACACACACACACACACACACACACACACACACACACACACACACACACACACACACACACACACACACACACACACACACACACACACACACACACACACACATACATACTCACAGACGGACACACACACAAACACACACACACACACAAACACACACACACACACACACACATACATACTCACAGACGGACACACCCATCCACAACTATTTTCTAGTTCTACGTTCTCTTTTAATTTCAATTGTCATTTATATTTTTGTGATCAGATCTGTAGCCCTGAGGAATCTCAATGTTCTCCGACACAATTCATGGTCGTCTCCAAGTATATCAAAGAGAGTACCATGAATGTCCAGTTGATTTCGAATCTCCTCGTAGGCTCTACAGTCCGTGAAAATATGTTTAATTACACAGGTCTACAAAAATAATCTTTCTGAAATTTGATTTGATGATTTTGGTCAATCTCTATGCTCCTTGGCGTGCTGAAGCCGAACATGAGGTCAGTCCCTCTCTATCACGTAAGGAAATTGTTCAATCTCAAGTAAGGGCAGAGGTACTACCATTAAAAGAAAACAGAATTGGCGAATAAGAGTTTTCATTTATTTCCATGGTCTTTTAGTTATTTCCATGAAAAAGAAGTGCCTGGCTGTAATAAATTTTTGTTTTTAAGACGGGAGCCAAGTAACTGAGCTGCATCTTTTGGAAGTCCAAGATCTCTCACTAAGTCGTTCAACTCCTGTTGAGAAATAAGCTGAGGTTCATCTTCTGAACTGCTTGCTTTGAACTCACTGTGTACTTCATCGCTCTCCGACATACAGTCTTCTCTATTAGCTTCCCTATCTATACTGCCCAAGTCACGAGGGGGCTGAGGAACTGTCAATCCAGGACCGTGTGGTAATGGACTAGCAGATTCCACATTAGGGTAGTTAATGAGCTTATGATTTTTGGAATTATAGCCTTGAACATGACAATTACAAAAGTAACAGTCATTAACGTGGTTTTTTTGCTCCCTCCACATCATTGGGATAGCAAATCCGAAAGATTTAAACTCTCCTTTGTACCATAAGCGAAGTTTTTCTACGCAGCTATGGCATACTTTGTGAGGCGCCCACACTTTATCTTGATCTCCTATTCTCAAGCCAAAATATGCATAATATACATTTTTGACAAAACCTGTTATATTTCGTTGGTATTTCTTAACTGTGTACTCACCACAGATAAAACAGAAGTAGTCTGGACTGGTAACACAACGACGATGAGACATTTTGTGCACTTTCAAACCTTAAAATACGTTCTTAATCACTTTGACACAACTAAGAGAGCTCAGTGAATGTGTTCACTTCAGTTGATACTACTGAACTGAGAGAATGAACAGAAATTTAGCTCCAAGTTCCTGATACAACAGGTTCAATCTCGTTTAGCTTCAGACGGTGACATCTGAGACCAAACAAGTACGTTCCTGTCTGAACAGGTCGTGCCTAGACACCCTCAGGCCTACAACATTTACTGAGGGAGTCATTGCCTACACCAACTAGTGAAAGATGTCTGTTTATAAAAAGAGAAATCGTTTGGAAAAAAAAAAAAAAAAAAAACCTACTTCTTACCAAATTTATGTGTATAGCAGGTATATTATGTTTTATGGATTTGAAAAAAATCTGTACGTGATAGAGAAAAACGGACTTCATTCTCGGCCTCAGCACACCGAGAAACACAGAGATTAGCCAAAATCATCAAATCAAATTTTTGGTTGTAGACCTGTGTTATTAGATCTTCACCACATACTGTACATTTCGGCCTTTCTTCCCGCCTGAATAAGTAAGAATGGGTGAGACTAGTATGGCCAATTCTTACTCTCGACAGAACCACCTCATCCCGCCTCCTGCCTTGGGATGAGGTTTTTCATGCCGAGGTAGTCGATTTTATTTCTCTTAATTTGTTATCTCTATTTCCAAGCCATTCATATTGCCATATTGAGTGAATCAGATTTTTTAGATGAGCCACAGCATCCGACCGTAGGATGTGCGAGTAAGGAATGCCTTCGTTTACTGCTTGTCTTGCTGCCAAATCCGCTTTATCACTGCCGCTTATGCCATTGTGGCTAGGAATCCAGCAGAGATGGTTTCGTTTATACTGTATAACATGTTGGTTTCGTTTATACTGAAAATCTATTCCCTCAATTAGGTCTGATATGATCGCATTGCGGGAATAGAAGTTCTGTAACGAAAGGAGAGAAGACAGAGAGTCTGTTACTGAGTTACTAGTATTCTGATTTAAACTATTTACTGCTTTGCTTAATGCAAGCAGCTCTGCTGTGTAAATGGAACTAAGATTTGGTAGAGACAGCATCTGTATTCTGGCATTATCCACCATCGCACATCCTACGCCATCATGAGTTTTGGAACCATCTGTGTATATCTCTGTTGCTCCAAGATACTTCAATCTGATTCTATTGAATTCAGCCTGAAATATCGTAGGAGCGGTATCTCTTTTGATGTATCTAGTAAGTGAGAGTTCGATTTTATGTGAAGAGTCCAAGGTTCGAGATTTGGAAATGCCAGTTGATGAAGTTTGCTTAGGTTGGTTGATTTTTGGTCTCTGCTTGTTTTCCATTAAGTAAGAATGGGTTATACGAAGCCTAGTCAAAATGACTCCTTCACGCCTGATGCGGTGTTCATTTGACCAGGCCTTCGTTGGATATTTAATTTATCTTAATTTTGAGTCTGATATCTGCCAGTAGAAGTTACTAATGGCCGAAAGCGGTGCTATTAAACCATTACGGAATCATTTCAAGCGAGCATGGTCCCACGGTTATAGCGTAACGTAGTGAAGTGGCAAAACCGCCTCTGTATCTCTCTCTCTCTGCAATCTCCCTCTCTCTCTCTCTCACTCTCTCTCTCTCTCTCTACTATCTCCCTCTCCCCTACAATCTCTCTCTCTTCTCCCTCCACTATCTCCTTCTTTCTCTCCCACCGGTCTATCTTATAAGGAAGCATTTATCCCATGGGAACGGACTACTTGACTAGGCCCCGGCTGGATGCAGTCATCTTGCTAACAACCCAGGAAATCTTAATCACACAATCCATACTTCTTCAAGGGTAGCTTTTTCATCCTATCAATGTCTCTATGAGAATCAAGAACAAGCTTGATGACATTAGATTGCGCTCTAATACGCTTAATTGACTTTAATGCTGTGTTTTCTTCTAAGCATGATAAAAAAATGAAGAACTGAATCCTTCAAGTCTTCCTGGGTAGGAAATTAGAGTTGTCGACGGTTCAACTATTTTTGAAACCGTCCCAAACAAACCCCAAAACAGGCCAAATGATAATACAGTAGAATTATCGCCGCCTGAGATTTTCCTTTGGAAATATTTTTACCCATTTAATGCGAGAGTGAGAGTAGCCTGCGGCCCTAACATTCCGGCCCTTGAACGACGACACTTCAAGATAAAATATTATATCATGAGGTGTAGATACTTAGCCGTTACGATTACAAAAATCGTATCGATGTTTTCTTAGCCGAATCCCAACTATTCCCTGATTACTCAAAATATTATAGTGCGAGCTCTTGTAAAGACCTCCCCCGGTGTATGCGCCGCGCACCACTGAGCCAAACTCGGCGTTTAATATTTATATTTACATGAGGGCGAGGTTAGTTCAGTGGTAGAGCACGAGCAAGCACTAAAGATTTTTTTCTTCTAGTGTGTTCGTTCATGGGTTGAATTCAGCCTCCCTGACCGTCCCTAGGCCAACCCAGCCTTTAATAAATTTATCAATGGGTACCTTGGGTGCTAATGACTCTAGCGGTCGAAGTAGCCAAGGGAAAAATCAGGCGGCCGTAGTGTGGCCGTACTGGCCACACTATCTCCCTAGTGTGCCGTATGGTCATGAATGCGATACCTCTATAGTATCAGCCCCTCAGGGCCCTCGTTTATATTATATATATATATATATATATATATATATATATATATATATATATATATAATTGCAATATGAGTTTTTTTCGTGACCGTTGAAACGCTTACAGCTAGCAGAATTGTGTTTGGAAGAGTAGTGATTCTCGAAACGCTGTCGCTAACTAGACTTTTCTTATTAACATCAACATTTTGGACAGTTATTGCGTTTTGAAAAAGACACTTGTGAACATTGAAAGTGCTTTAGGATTAAGCAAAATTGCAAAATTGGCTATTCCCTCTTATCGCCGACAGTACTTCCTCGGCTCAGTCCTTTACCAAGTAATTCAATCCCGTAGACCTTCTTATATTTTTCAACTTCTTAAATTTAAATCCTCTGTTCACTCCCGTAACACCCGATCTCGTCCTTCCGATCTTTATATTCCTTCCCACCGAACAGCAATATTCGAAAAATCATTCGTCACCCGTGCCACCTCGCTCTGGAATTCCTTGCCTCTTTTTGTCCGCCATTCTACCAACCTAGAAACCTTTAAATCCAGACTCTTCCACCACCTTCTATCCCTCCAAGTTTTACCCAATCCCTAGTCTATATTGAAGCTGTACACTATATACTGATAGCATTTATTAGTTTTTAAGTTTATATATAAAATTCACAATTATTTTGTAATTTCAAAAGTATTCCTATGGGACTTGTGTCCCGGAATAAGAATAAAACTTTTCATTTCATTTAAAATTTAATGCTGACTTAAAAAGAAGGAATGCGATTTAAAAAAATAATGTATATAAGCAAAGGAAATTTAGGTAATTTCACACGGTTTTGTCTAAATAACCATTAGAACGGCATACGTCTAGAAGTCCTTTCGCGCTTTAGCATCTACAAAAATGGTCCGATTTTGATAACATTTGGCAGATAAATAACTTTCACATTCAGAGAACCTAGGATTTGATTCGAATCTCAGATTGGTGAGTTAATTTCTCTTAAATATTTGAGGTACTGAAATGACGTTAACAAAATGTTTTGATAAGTAGTTTACAATTAAATAATTATTTATGCTGCACAAAGGAAGTAAATGCAATAAATCCAGAAATGATGGTTACAAGGAAAATAACAATAAACTTAATTCATTTTCAAACATTAATAAAACAAAGAGAAATACGGATAACTGTCAAGATATTAAAATACAAAGAGGTATTTAGGACGTAGCTAACATGTTAATGCGTCACAATAAAAAATTCAAGCTTCATGTTCATGAATTTTAATTGAGGATATTATAATTTCAAATGTTTATGACGACCCGCATACCCTCATCATCAGATTGGAGGGGGTGGGAGAGAGTGGGAGGATAGAACAACACTTTATTATAGTATAAAACTATCATAACAATAAATTGTGTTTATTTACTTGTAATAAACGGAAATAACTATTTAAGTGTTATTAAGAGAAAGTTACAGTTAGGGGAAGTTCTTTGACGTTGTCAATTCGAGTATCTGAGAAACTATGGACTTAGAGTAATTTTTTAATAATAATAATAATAATGCCCAACAGGAGGAAAATGCCCAACAGGCAGAACTGCTTGATACCGCCAGAACGGTAAGAAAATGTTTAAATGAACGCCCGTAAAAAACAAAAAAAAAAAAAAAAACAAACAATTCTTTCGGTTGGCAATAGCCCCCGAAAGAATTTATCCCAGGAGACTGAGGAGGAACCCCCCCCCCATAATAATAATTATAATAATAAGAATAGTTAGCCGTTGAGCTGTTAAGAAGTAAAGGAATGATTGGCATTCGGCTGAGACAAAACGACACACGCGCCCGATCCGATCCGACTCCCGATTCCCGGCCGTTCAAACTTGTTTGTTTCTAGACCAATATCGGACGACCGACGCTTCACAAAATTAGTGCAAGAGTTGACAAGGAATTAATTGATAGAGCTGCTAATCTTCATTATATGAACTAGCTGTTCCCCGCCGTGCCATGCTACACCTACTTTCTGCCCATGGCACTCCCCGTATCAAGATCTACCTGTGTACCAAGATACGACAGCATCGGTCAACATGTGTGTATTTCTATAAAAGAAAAAAACAAACATACAGCTGGTAGACGTTTTTGACATATCCTATGACACTACCCGTATCAAGACCTACCTGTGCGCCAAGTTTGATCAAAATCCGTCAAACGGTGTGGATTTGTATAAGGAACAAACTGATAAATAGACAAACAAATAAACTGACAGACACCTGTTTTTTTTTTGTTTTTTTTTGGTTTTTTAAAATTATTATAATGGCTTTTCGACCCTTAAGGTCACACTAACGCCATTCCTGTGTGTGGTAATTTTGATTATAATTCTGTAATAAGTATCAACATGTATAAATTCTGATTAAATTTCTATCAATAATAGTTCTACGGATAGATGAGCTTTGCCTGTGGGATCAGTGGAATAAATCCTATCACAACCGAGACGTTAAAATTCGTGTATTTCGAGCAATTATTCTTAGATAATGATTTTCTTCATATTAATAATATATACTCCTGATTAGGTACTGATTGATAATTATATTCATTTATTTAAATTTTAACGCGCATTTATTGACATCGAATTTTAGGACGAGTTATCAATAGGTTAGCGCTCTCTTCTAGCCAGGATAAGGCTGATGACTTTTCTTTTTACGAATGAAAAGCCACCCACTATAATGGGAATCGAACCTTAGTTCTTTTTTGTTTTTATTAAAGGACAAATTGGTCATTAATGAAATTCCTACTCCTTTCATTCTTGTGTTCACAATTCAAAATCGGGATCTTTAAAGATGCATAAATGAGGATTGAAGTAGAAGACTCCCTAATGGTTATAGGATGAAGGTTAGGAACACAGGTAGCCCCAAGATTCAATCTTACCTGCTCCATAACAAATGGACCTATTAGATACAACATGTCTGCCCCTGTCCGGTCGAACTATTCCCAGCTCGGAGGGAAAAAACATTAAGAATTGGGACCTCCAGAGCGTTGCTGATAGATTCCAGAGAGGTTAGATCTTAACAGATTCCTATATCGTTGTCATTAGTTTTTTTTTTCTTTCGCCAGCATTAACTAAGGGAAAATACAGTGCGATAGGTTAGCATTCCATTCTATAAAGCAAAATTTATTAGCACTTTTCAAAGGAATTCAGTTTATTGAGGTTGCATTCATGAAAGAATATTTGAAAACTTTCTTATATTTATATGCAATATTATTGGTTTAGGCTTAGTTATAACTTTAATGGTTATTCTAGTATATGTTTAAAAGGAAGAAACGATTTAAGTTGCTAAATAATTATGTCTTAATTAATAAACACAAAATTATTATGGTGTTAAAGAACCTGGCAGTCGAAGGACCCCCCCCCCCCCAAAAAAAAAAAAAATGAGTACAGGGCGCACCTTTATAAACTGTACTTGTTGAGTGGGGACAAGCTGATTTTTTGGGGGGATATCTTCGGAAAAAAATTAAATAATATTTTTAAGTAAAAAAAAAACATTCAAAAAATCACGATTTATTCACTCATAAGTCCGAAAATGTTCACGCTAGAGACCTTCTCAAGATTTCAACAGATTTTTTTATTTGATTTAAAAAAAAAACAAAACCTTTCTGATAATTTCTTTTGCAGCATAAAATACATTTGGGACCTTTATAATCCGTGAGGGAAATGATGATTATATAGTAAAACAATCCACCAAATTTCGTTTTAATCGGTTAGACAGGTTTGGCATAATAATTTTGCTATGGAGGAATTGACACTTTTCAAATTGTTGCAAAATCCAGACGAAATATTTTCCATTTTGAAACTAAGACATTCAAGGTATCAAAAACATTTTACAGAATTAAAATCGGCCAATTAGGACGGTTTCAGAATTTTTTTAAATTTATTGACGCTTTCTTACAAAAAAAAAAATAATAATTATTTATATATGTATATATGAAGCTAATATTGATTGTGAAGCGGTTATTATATGTAGGAATAACACTTACAGATTCTCAGTCCTGTAGAATAAAAATTACTTTCTTGTTTCTTACCTGAAAAGAAAAATATAATTGTTAGGAATGAGAGATAAATAAATTAGGCAAACCAAAATATTAAATATTTTAAAAGTATGTATAGTTTAAAAAAAAAAAAATCAGAATTAATTACACACACCAAAAAAGAGAGAGAGAAAAAAAAAGAGTTAAATCAATAAGTAAGGTGGAATATTCCACTTTTTGTATGATTTGATAATTTTAGCTTTTTGGGAGATTTAAATTCAGCATGTCACTTAAATTCATGTTACAGCATGTTAGCATGTGTACTTAAATTTACTTAGAGCGACTTGACAAATTTATGAAGTCAAGAAACAGTTGTGTTTCAGCTAATATAATCAGCGGGATTTTCTACATTTACGTCAAGGTCACCTAACCAGTCAGATCTTTTATTCTTGCCCGAAAATACTCTTATTCGGCTTCTTATAACTTTGACGACTACTTGCATCTTATTACAAATCGGAGGTTTTAGCAAAAATAGAAGGATTTTGGAATGGAAGATTTTATATATGAGTTTTCATATAGAACTTTTCGTAATCACGTTTAAAGGTTTTTGGTTTGTTTGGAGTTTTATAGGGGGCGAGGTTAGCTCAGTGGTAAAGCACTCGACTAATGAACTGGAGGACCAGGTTCAAAACCCGAGCGCGCACTAAAGATTTTTCCTTCTAGTGCTGCCGTTCAAGGGTTGGATTTGGGGTCCCAGATCGTCCCTAGGCTCACCTAGCGTTTAATTAATTTGATTAATAATGGGTACCTTGGGTGCTAATGACTCTAGCAGTCGAAGCAGCCAAGGGGAAAATCAGGCGGCCGGAGCATAGTATTGACCACACTATCTCCCTAGTGTGCCGCATGGTCAAGAATCAGATACCTATACAGTATCTGCCCCTCTGGGCCCTTGTGGCCTGTTACGGGACTGATTTATTTATTTTTTTTTTTTTTTTTTTGGAGTTTTATGGAAACTACCTCAAGGTTAAAATTGCTCGATTTTTTTTGTGTAACTTTGGTTAACTTTCTTAATGTATGATTTTCTATTCTTCCCACTTCTTATTGCTTGATTCAATTTATCACAAATTATGTATACGAGTTTGTACGTAGTTTGTATTCCGAATAAATTAAAACTATAACTTTTTATTTATATTTATATTTTATGTTATTTTTTTTACATTTTACTTATTTTTTCTTTATAAACATATGTATTTTTCCTTTATATATTTTGATATAAACCGGATTATTTAAAAAAAAAACATTTTTTATCTGTTATTTTGCTATCGTTACCCAACGCAATGCTGATATTTGCAGGGATTTTCAATTTATCTAATTCCTTCCTGTAGTGGTGTCACTGGGCAAAAAGGTGTTTTATAGAAAAGGTGTCATCACATCTTGGTGGGCCTTCTTTTGAGATCAGGAATCCAAACGACAGTTTTGTGTGCCCGATTCTCATTCGGAAGAATCCACAAACATATTCTATTGGGACGTTTAATGGAAACGCAATGTGAAATTTTTGTGTATGTCTGCAGGCAAGAACTGCGAGTCTTGTTTCGTCATAAGGTGCGAATGAGCAATGCGTCTTAGCGCGGTTCTTCCTTCCCTCTTATGAGGGGAAACCCGTTTATGAGGTTGACCTCACGTTTTAAAATAAAGCGATATAATACGAGCTCCATGAAGTATTTCTTCCAAGTTGACATAAAGAGCGCGTTGATCCCATGACAGAAATACTATAAGGGGATAAGGATGACTAAGTGTTGGCTGGCTGTGGCAGACCACTTCCGTCCATGGCTATGACGTCATCAAGAGTCGGTGCAGCGTCTCCCGCAGGGCTGCCAACAGATTCAGCTTTACACTCACCGGCCAAGTCATAATTTTCTGGGGTCTATTTTTATTATGATATGAGTCCGCGAGGGAGATCCCAGCTCAGAGGAGGTATATTCGATTTCCTCTGAATTTCCAGAAAAAAAATGTCTCAATGTGTGTCTTGAAGTCAAAAATTCATATTTGCTGTTTTTGTAAAAGAGAGACTGTCAAAGAAACATGTACTTTAGGCGGTCAGTACATTTGATCTAAATAACCTCAATGCAGGGGCAGCACGTAAGCGTTCCATTACGATTGACATAGTAATGCCAATCACTTATCTCGATGAAAGTTTGCACTCCATTAAAAACATCGGATATACATGTGGCTAAAACCACTTCTTTAATAGTCCGACTCGCAGGAACTGCGTCATCTTAGCGCGGTTCCGTTCATATCTCTAGTGTCGGAGTCTCCCGTGGTCTAGTGGCTATCGCCTTAGATTCATAAGGGGGAGATGGTGGGATCGATCCCCACCGGCGGCAGGAATTTTCTCATCCCACGGCTTGTTGGGAAAATTCCTCGCTGTACCCTGGATGTCGGCGCTAATGGCCTAGTTGTCGAAGCGCCGTAAAGATGAATATTAAACGTCCGGAACAAGTTTCAACTAAATTAATCGTTTTTGAATTCACACACTAAAAAATTAGTTTGGAAAAGTAGGTGTTTCAATGTTTATCGAAAACGATTACAGATATCGCTTTTATCATGGTTTTATTCGTTTTTCTACGTTAAGAAACCTAAAAAACGAGTACCATCATGCATATGAACTCGAAATCGTAAGCGTGCCGATTTTTTTTGCGCGAATTTCCCTTAAAAGCCGTGTTCCGGTGGACGTATTCTGCTGGGTAACGAACTTGGCCTTTCAAACTAGGCGAAACATTTGTTTACCGAATTTCATCAAAATCGGACCATTTTTGAGCCATCAGGAGCGCGAACAGACAAACATATATATAAATTTGAACCACTTATATTTTCGAAGACAGGTATAGTTGGGATTCGGCTAGGAGAAAAACGTCAGACTTTCAAAAAGAAATCTGTATTTGGACGTTTCGACTGCACAATGGCAGCCTTCTTCAGCTAAAAAATATATACAACTTATAAGTAAAGAAAATATATATGTACAACTAGTAAGTAAAAGACAGGCAGAAATGAGCGGAGTATATATATCAATACAATAAATTTTAACCAATCTTATTTTTAAAACAATGAAAATACAATAGTTGGAAAGTAAACAGCATGTAGAAAGTGTTAGTAAAACAGTACAAAAAAATTAAACAGTAAAAACAACGAACATTTTTTATGTAGTGAAAAACAATATCTATTTTATAAGTGAATACAATTACAAGATCATTTTTGAAAGTCTGACGTTTTTCTCCTAGCCGAATCACAACTATACCTGTCTTCGTATCTCTGCAGCGGCTAACTATCTCCATCTACACTTATATTTTCGTCATCCATAGGGTCTGAAACGAGAAATTTTCTAGTCAGCACTTCCGGATTGCGTCATGAGGTCAACCTCATTCGCGGGTTTCCTTCCTATGGAGGGAGTGAGGAACCGCGCTAAAAATCATATCTTCCACATTATATGTCGTACATATTTATCCTTAGACAAAGCCTTACTCAAATGCCTCATGACTACAAAGAGACTCCAACACATGGAACTTATACCATGTCGGGTGGCAATGATGGGAATAATAAAATATCACACCAGCCGTCGGTGCCTTGATGAGGAAGAAATCCCACAGCATATACTGACATTTTGGTAGGGCAAGTGTAACACCCTAGGGTAATCCCAAGGAGTTCAAACTTTATGCGAGAAGCTGAAAGTTTGAATGAGTGCGAACAAGGGGCACTTGTCACAATAGAGCCCATGGGCTTGGACTAGAGACAGGCGATCCGAATCGATCTTTTTAACAGGATGTATCGATTTTTTGTATCGATTCCCAAGGGCAGATCTTTTTAGAGAATTGATCTCCAAGGGCCGATCTTTTTAAAGAATCGATCTCCAATTTTAATCAGACTTAACGGATACATTTTTCCAAGTCAGACTGTTATCCTCATGGAGTTGATGGGAGGGGATGTTTTGAAAAAATCCTGTGACGTAAACGAACCCGATGGCGGCCGTGCTAGTTGGCAACATCTCTCAAGATGTTTTACTTTGCTTTTGAAATTTGGAATAACTGTTGAGTGCACAATGCCTACCTGTTCGGGGTTTCGATGTTCCAATCGTTCAAGGGAATAATCGAAGAAAATTGGAGTAACAGTCCACAGGTAAGAAGATGGAAACTAATTATGCTGCAGGTCGATTCGTGTCAGTGATGTCTTATTTTCGAATGTAAATGGAATATTAATTTCGTAAGTAACTGTAAGTAATCGTGAAATCGATTCATATCGCAAATCCATCAATATCTTAGATCGATCTTCTGAGCCTAGAAAATCGATTTTTTGAATCGATCTGAGCTCGCCGGTATTTCTTGTGGATCGATCGTTTTATATCGATTCTAATCGCAAAGATCGATTCATATTCGATAATCGGTCATCACTAGCTTGGAATGCTGGAAGTCCCTATTGTCACTCCAAAGAGAAGGGTACTTTCAGCTACTGTCCAAGGAAATATACAGGGTGTCCCGTAAATGTCTAGTCATATTGTGAGGGGTGATAGAGGACCCTTAGGGGAACAAAAAATGTTCTATGACGATTTCCCGAATTCCCGCCCATAAGGGAGAAAACGTCGTTTTATTGTTTTTTCGAGACAAACGTACTTTTTAGAAGAATAATCGTTGTAGCTTCGTCCCAGGTGATACTACTAAAACGGGTGTGAAACCAATCGAAAGCTGAGTAAATGTACTATAAGACTAGTTGAGAGTAAACGTAAAAATGAATGAATGTAAGTATGTATATCTTACCAAAAGAAGGCAATTCTAAATTTCCTGACATTTTATTGATATTTCTTTCCAGCGTTACTCCTCAATAAGGAGGATCTGAGATTTCCGGGTTTCAGAAAAACTTCCTCATTTAACTAGCTTTCCATTCATGTATCATAAACCTGGGTTATTGAAGTATTTGAACGATTTAAGAACAAAAGTTTTAAAAAAAACATGGATCTGAGAAAAGAAAATTATATTTTTTTCTTCAATTTATTCAAAAAGCTGAAGGGAAATATTTTTTTTTATAAATGTTTACATAAATATTAAGTAAATATTTACTTAAAAGAATAAAAAAAATTACTTCCACGGATATAAAAAAAAATCTTAAAACATTAAATAAATAAAATACACATTTATTTTGAATTTATTAATTCGGGTAACTAATACTGGGTCCAGGAGGCGGCCATTAAGGAACCCCAACCACACATTAACCTCAAAAATTACTATTTTTACCTAAATCACGCATTTGAACACATTTTTACAGGACTATGTACATATTATTTATGAGGGATAGAATTTTTAATTACCACAACAAAAACGCATGGGCTCAGAATCCCAGTGAGTTTCACAAGCGTAGCCATCAGTATTAATTTAAGGTAAAGCATTTGTTTTCTAAATATAAGTACCTGTAAAAATGTGTTCAAATGTGTGATCTAGGTAAAAATAATAATTTTTGAGATTAATGTATGGTTGGGGTTCCTTAATGGCCGCCTCCTGGACCCAGTATTAGTTACCTGAATTAACAAATTCAAAATAAATGTGTATTTTATTTATTTACTGTTTTAGGAATTTTTTTTATATTCGTGGAAGTAATTTTTTTTATTGTTTTAAGTAAATATTTACTCAATATTTATAAAAATAAATATTTCCCTTCAGCTTTTTGAATAAACTGAAGAAAAAAATATAATTTTCTTTTCTCAGATCCATGTTTTTTTTAAAACTTTTGTTCTTAAATCGTTCAAATACTTCAATAACCCAGGGTTGTGATACATGAATGGAAAGCTAGTTAAATGAGGATGTTTTTCTGAAACCCGGAAATCTCAGATCCTCCTTATTGAGGAGTAACGCTGGAAAGAAATATCAATAAAATGTCAGGAAATTTAGAATTGCCTTGTTTTTGTAAGATATACATACTTACATTTATTCATTTTTACGTTTACTCCCAACTAGTCTTATAGTAAATTTACTCAGCTTTCGATTGGTTTCACTCCCTTTCTAGTAGTACCACCTGGGACGGAGCTAGAACGATTATGTTTCTAAATACCACGTTTGTCTCGATAAAACAATAAAACGACGTTTTCTCCCTTATGGGTGAGAATTCGGGAAATCGTCATAGAACATTTTTTGTTCCCCTAAGGGTCCTCTATCGCCCCTCTCAATATGACTAGACATTTACGGGACACCCTGTATATATGCGAGAATTGTTCCATAAACAGTTCAGATAAGTGAACTATAAAATGGATACTGGTAAAGAAAACCCATCGTTAAACGTTGCTGAAAACAGTGATACTTAGTTAAATAGGAGTTAAGATGTTGTAAGGAGAGACGCCAAAGCCCGGGGTGTCGTGGATGTGGAAGGGAACAGGGTCCAAAGCCGCCGGACAAGTTTCCTTTTACATCCACTGGAACTCCAGCTTGGAGGAATGTCTGGAAGCTCTCTTCCAGGAACTTATCCTCCTCCCCTAAACCAATCCAGTGATAAACGCACTCCTGACAGATTGGTAAATATTCCGGCTTTTTGTCAGAACCGCTTTGATAAAAAAAAAAGGTAAGGAGGTAATTATGTTTGGTGAGACGGCGGGCTAAACAAAACCACTACGAGAGGATTCTAAAAGTGTTTATAATTCCAATGGCCACCTTGAGTATAGGTTGTGGCATTTAATAACAACGGAAAGGTCTTTAAACCCCTAAAGACCGTTTGAAATATAAAATTTTGATTTGTGAAAAACATAAAAGTTTGATTACACATTTGTCAGATTTATTCCACGCGAAGCACACACACCAAGCTAGTTGTAGTTTGTATACTCTGTACTACTGATTTCTGTTTGGATCAACCACTGTTTACAAAAAATATACATTCCGCACTCTCTACACATTATCTGGCATTAAACAAGAAATACACAGTCTACTAACATTCGATAAACATTGCAGCACTATGTTACAAGAACAATAAAACTTAACAATTGAGCACAACTATTGACCGATTTGATGTACTTGAACCGTTTTCCAGAGACCCTGGCATAACCAGATAAATCAGTTAAAACCCTTGGAATCATATTTGATCAAAATATTTCTTAAAAATCATATTTCCCAAATTTCCCGTCGATCCATATTTATCCTCAGACGGCTCAACCTCTCCCGCCATCTCCTGCCAACAAAGAACCGTCAACTCCCTGTAACCTCACATTTATACCCCCAGTTTCACCATGGTTGTTTGACTTTTTGTTGATCTCGAGGCAAAATATTTATTGGGACAATGTCAATATCAGAACAAACTTTGGTATAAATTAGTAAAATTTGTGTACGTGTCTTTTTACTTAGGAACCAAATTATTATTCTGTCCCTTGTGAAGGTTTTTTTAAAAGGTGAAGGTGTTTGTTAAAAAATATAAAAATTGGCTCACTTAAAGTAGTGCCTTACCAGAAGCCTTTCATCCCAGACCAAATTATTCATACGGTTCTTGAGGCCATAATTTGTTGGTTTATTGGAAACTTCGAATAAGAGAAAGAAAATGATATGAAGACAGTACGGCACCCCGTTGAGGTGATAAGAAGGGGAAATGTCAGATGGTCGACGTTTCGAACGTTTTGGCAGCAGCCTTTTAGAGCAGAAATGCCTAGGGTTGGAGGAAGACACAGATAACATTTAGGCGATCAAGGATAAGTGTGGACCGCTCTCATTTGAATTCTACACTGAATACATCTTCTGCGAAATGTACTTCTCACTGAATTCTTTCAGTTTATCTCAGTGGCCTCATTGGTTTATTGTGCCGGTGGTAATGGCCTCATGTAATTAAGAGGATGAAGTGCTTTCACTAAGAAGTAGTAAATGAAGAGAGAGGGTTAAGTGCTGTATAAATCGGTGGGTTTATGCTCCCAAGAAGGAGGCTTCGTGTAAAAAAGAGAAAGAGCTCTGGGTCTAATTCTCAGATAATCGACTTCCCGGGGCTCTTTGCTCGGCTTTATGAGCGGTTTTACAGCCAGGTGTCGGGCGCGGGGTTTATCTAGCTTCTTACCAAACCAGCTCAACTATAATACCCAGCAAAAAGTGTATTTATGCGGCGTTGTTTTCATAAATGAATTATCAAACCAGATTAGTCCAAACGATACTGACAGGACAAATTGATTCCCCGTTATATCGACTGGGATATTCCATAGGCACTTCTTATTCTACAGATCTTTCTAGCCCCTTACCGAACTAGCTTGCCCAGCAAAATAGGTTTTTATGCGGGTGTTGAAAGAACTCTCTGATGTCATTAACCCAGACTTTGGAGGCTCCTGATTAAAAACAACAAGTGACATTAGAACAAGTGAACACAGGATTTTATCTCCTTCTTCTCACTGAACAAGTTGACTCACATTATTTAAGTTTATTCAGTGACTTTTCACTATACAATGAGTGGCTAAAGAAGTTCACCACAGGCCTGCTGGGCCACAGGAGTTGGGAGGAAGAGCCTATGTTGGCCAACATCACCTTAAGGTAATTTATAGCATCATCACACCAGGATCTTCAAGTTATTTCACCATCAAAACCACCTTCACCATTGTCATCATCAGCAGCATCTCATGCCAAATCTTAATGTCCAATATTTTAATAGTAGTTAAAATCCTTTTTGTAAATTAAATATTATTTCAACTATTAAATTAGCCTTTTCTCATTCATACAGTCCACAAACCATTTCACCAGCAGAATCCATAGCTTGCTACTGCTAAATTAACAAAAATTGAAGCAGAGCGCATTCAGCGGGTTTGTTTTTATAAATAGATTACCAAAATCAGATGGCCAAAACAATACTTCAAGGAAAAATGGATTCCTCCGGCAATTTCAAGGAGATATTCTGGCGTGGAGGCTGTTGAAAGGTGACACCGAGCAACTTCAGGTATGTTGTAGGATGCAGGTAAGTGTCCCAGTTATTCCTAACAAGTTCATTCAACTGACAGTAGATTTGTTCATTGACACTCCGTTATGAATGGAATGATGGATAACACCACTTAGTCTTCTGTTGTAATCCCGAAAAGCTTTTAGGATTTAAGTCCAACATCCATGTGGCTTTAACAAGAAGTATTTCAGGAGCATTTTAGCACATGTCAACGGTCGTAGCCACTTTGTATATACTGGTTCGCGTAGAATTTAAGCAAAATCAGTCGTGGCATTATAAAAGAGTGGCAACCTATAGATAGGCTGACACTAATAGCCCAGGAAATTTGAGCATGATCACTTAATCCTTTTAGGGAGGAAAACCTGCTCGTGACGTCCGCATGACACAATCAGGACTAAAATGTCTAAGTTGTAAATGATTGTCACTCCCTCGGCAACCACCGAGAAAGAAACAACAATGACCTGGCTGACGAAGATGGAGATGAACCCATCGAAATATTCCAGGAAGAAATGAGAAAGAGTACCACCGCTGGAGAAAAATGCCGTTCTATCCAAAAATATGATCCCAGCGACGAAAAACAAACATCAAACAATTGAATACAAATACAAGACATGCTCTTATCAAAACAGTTTATTTGGAAAATACTCGCCCAATTGTTTAAGTGTTTTTGAATCTGAAGTCGTTGGTGTGCATTAAAAGATTATAATAAATAAATACATTGGAACAAAAAGGACCAATGTCCAATCCTCTGAAATTTGGAACTTAATATTCTTTTCCTCATTAAGTTCACGAAATGAGGAAAAGAATATTGTCTTTTAACATTGGCCCTTTTAACAATTAATGTTTATCATTCATGCAGTTCACTCAAATTTCAGAGGTCTGGACATTGGCCATGTTTGTTCCAAGGTATAGAAATAATGTCATGGAGTTCCAAATGACATTTCTTCGAACAAAATGATTTCGCCTTAATGGGAAATCTTACTTTTTTTATTGAATTTGTTCTGGTTTCTCTTTGGTCTTTCCTTTTTTGAGTTCACGCCAGGAACTTAGTGCGATTCTTCTGATGTTCCATCGCTGCCAGGTTGTAAATATAAGAATAGGCGTGACAAGCTTAACATCTTTGATATACCCGGATAGGTTTCTGTATAGAATGCATTGATGCTGAGATGCACCTTTGGGGTAGAGAAGACGGCCTACAATGCTGTAGTGCATGACCAAACGAAGGAGGATGAAACAAAGCATTGTTCGTCTTATATAACACTCTTTGTTAGTCTGATGATTAATCACCTTATTCAAGATTGTATATTTTTGATCTTTCAGGTCGGAAATTAAATTCTATATGAACTCCTTATGACCTAATAAACTTTAATACTCTTAGGAATTTTGATGAAATCCGTTGCAGCAATTTTTGAGACAATCTTAGACAAACAGGCGTTCTGAGACGAGAACTCTCTAATTTTGGGGTGATCCATCAATAAAACGTTCTAAAAAGACTGTTGTAGTCCCCATATCATTAATAGTGCAGAGGAATACTAACTTTAACAATGGTTTGAGGGTGTTTTAATTGTTGGACTGTCAAGAAGCAGAGTCATATAAAATAATGTTTATATTTTTATCATGCCTTTAGCTAGAGTGATTTAAAAGGCTAAATAAAAAATCTGAACATTTTGGGTTCTAACTTCTACATTTTTTTTTTTCAAGCTTGCATTTATAACCTAACCTAAAATTTATTTATGCTTCAGCTGCGTTGTAGTGTTGTGCTTAGTGGTTTATAGATTTTAATATGCATGCACGCTTTAGTAATACAACCCTACATCGGATTAATACATTTATTTACTTGCATACAATTGCTAAAAGAGTTACTGTGCTTTTGTCAATAAAATGTCATGCAGTGTTGCTATTTTGAAAACTCCCTCTAATGTAAGCAGACGAATTTGTTGCGCAATTCATTTTATGGAACACTAGAGGACTGACGTACACAACTACCTAAACCTCTGTTTCTACTTGGAGATGTGAATACGGATTGTACAAGTTGGCATTAGAGTTTCACAAGCCAAGTGCACTAATTGTGGAGGTATTACTGATAAATGATTAGCACAATACGACAAATACATTTTTTTGCTCTCACGAACGTACTTTATTAATGATGGTAGCAGCTAACAGACATAACTACACAAAAACTGCAACATTTAACATAGATTCGGGCGAATCACTTCATGTTACTAACGGAGTGGAGCGTAGAAAGATCAAAGGGCAAATAGAGGAAGTCAAACAATGCAAAATGCAAAGCAGAGAGCATAGCAAGGATTTCAACTCAGCAGCTCCCATAGCTATGCTCTATCCTCCCTCTACACTCCGCTCTGGTTGCAGCCTTTGTTGGAGAAAATCGTAAGCAAATAAATGAATTTGTAAGCTCTTTTTGAGGGTCAACAAAGTACAATATCTGCTCCAATGAAATCTTAAAGAAAAGCAAGAATTTGGTGGAAAACTGGCCCGAATTCTTCTGCCATCAAAACCAATCAACAGTGTAGATTGGTGACGGAAATAACATATTCCCATCATCTCTCCAATTTTTCGACATCTAATTTCTTTCCAGAACTTCCGTGCTGCAAGGGGAATGTTCCTCCATGTACGGAGAGAGGAAATTCGCTAAAATACGAGAAACGGGATCTTCTGGTGGGAACTGTAAGTCATCCTTTCTGAAGAAGGGAACGAACTCAATCAATCCGAGAACAATTAGAATCGATCCAATGAAACAATTACCGAACAGGTGTTGTTAGAAAGTGCCTAGATGTAAGGAGTAGATTTCTCCAAGGGTATAAGTAGGGCGTTCATAATTCCAGACTCCCCTCCATGTAGTGAGTTCAGCATGCAAAGGTCGCTTCGGGCTAAAAATACACGCGCTCCAAGATTTATTTCCCATTCGAGGGGCCTATGCCCTAGCCAGCTCTGCAATTACAACTATCTGGGCTTTTCTGGCCTTTGAAAGGTCTATATTTACAAATACGACTCAGTGGAACACATGCATCTCGAAGACCAAATGAAAACTGTCCAAGGAATGCAACAATTCTTGGGCAAAAAATAGATAGCTGAGTTAGATTAGAGAAATTGGTTTTGCTAAAATAAAATATCATTTAGTGTTGCTACTTGTGTCAACAACTCCCTCTACAACTTTGATGAACACTTCATTGAGAAATGATTTGACTTATCTACTACATATTGGTCAAATACCACTCACTCACTCACTCACTGACCCCAGCCGAAACCCCTCGACAGAAAAATTTGAAATTTGGCATGGACACTCCCTATAGAACGTAGACACTCTCTAAGAAACGGTTTTTTGATATTCAAATTATTAAATGATTTTAGAGGGGTTTAAAGTTTTAGTTGGTTAGAGTAGGCACGCCTAGGCAGCATACGTTGCTAGGACGTTTACATGTCAGCTGTTATTTCACCTTGACCTATTAGAAACAAACTGGGATTTTGTCCCTCATAGATTTTACGCTGTACCTGGTGATGGACGTAATAATATCCCGAACCCTTGCACAGCCTCCTCACCCATCAGCATACCCAGTCAGAACACTTCTTGGTAATTTTTAAATTTTAACGTATATTTATTATTGACAACGCATTTTAACCTGTACTAGTAGCTAAACTGCTGTTACTGCTAACCTATAGATAACGGGTTATCTCTATGTTATCTGTTTCTTGACATTGGTCCGAAGTGCCCCAATGTCAAGAAAAATTGTACTTTTATTACTTATAAATTGATAAATAACAAATAGTGTGATGGGAAACGTGCTTTAATAAAACTGCAAAAAATTATATAGTAGCGTTAATTTTGATGATACATTTAACGCAATAAAATAACTACTTATCTGCCGTGACGAAGCACAAGTATTAAGCTAGTACCTTATAAGTTATAGTAAAAAGTTTCCCAACGTAAAGCTAGGACATTCTACAAACAGTAAACTAAGAAGCATATACACAACTTTCAAATATCCAAACCCACAAAAAAATAGGTCCAATATCGTCTATTGGATTCTATGAGTCACACCAAACAGCAATAGCGTCTACCTTGGATAGAATACCTAAGCTAAAATGGTGTTTCAAGTCCAAGTTTTTACGGTGTTCCTAGTCTTACTAGAAAAACCGTCACATATATATTAAGTTTTAAATCTGTAAAGGTTTTAATCTACATTTATGTTAAGTTCAAGTTACAACACAAATTTACCATATATATCATTCATCCTCATTTTAGTATAATGAGCTTTTCATTTTATTTAATCTTTATATAAATTAGTATTACCACTGACCTCCTTGTTTTAAAGCCCTGATGAATGCTTGAATTTTAAGTTGAAACCTTCGCAAAAATAAAAACCCATTTTCTTATAAAAAATGTAGTTTTATTAAGATGCTACACGACCGAACCACGAGAATATCTATCTTTGCAATGCCAACGGTCAATGATCTCCTCTCAATGAATTCAGAAATAATATTTGTTGGATAACCAACATATTGAAGAAAAAGTGGAGAATACCATAATTTTAGCGCGGTTACTCCCTAACTCCATAGGGAGAACCCGCTTATGAGGTTGACCTCATGACGCAATCCAGAAGTGCCGACTAGAAACTTTCTCGTTTCAGACCCCATAGATCACGAAGATATAGGTGGCCCAAATTTGTGTATATATATATATATATATATATATATATATATATATATATATATATATATTTATATATACTTGTCTGTTCGCGCTCTATATATATACAAATTTGGGCCACCTATATTTTCGTGATCTATAGGGTCTGAAACGTGAAAGTTTCTAGTCGGCACTTCCGGATTGCGTCGTGAGGTCAACCTCATAAGCGGGATCTCCCTATGGTGATAGGGAGTAACCGCGCTAAAATGTTTGTTTTATTGTTTTGAAAGGGGTTTTCTCTTTGTTTATCTCACTTTTTAATTGGTTGTTTTTTGTTTAACTTAGTCAAATTAGTATTGTAGCAAAATAAGCTAAGAAACTATAAAAGGTAATGGTTTGGAGAGGCTGTGGTAATCAAGATGGTTGTGGCCTATATCATGATGGCGTATACATAGGTTTGTTTTGAATTCTCTTACATCCTATCTATATAACCTCCCTCATAGCCTCCAACTGAAGTTATCGTTATTTCTTATTTCATAGAAAGATTTAACCCACGACAGAATGGAATTTTATTCGCCATGAAGCACATATTTACAGTTGATTATAACAGTAAAACGCAATTTGCTAGTAAAACAAGATACTTAAAATGACAACGAATTTTTGGTTGTTTAGAATAAAGCCATCTCAGCAGTAGTAGAAGAGTAAGTACGTTTTCATTACACAATTGTATTGACTTATACAGATTAAGAATAATCCGCTTCTGTGTAAGTTGGCTACTGTCAGTTTCCTGTGATTATTGATGCTAATCTTTCCATTTCTTCGAGATGTACGTAACCGCGCTAAGATGACGCAGTTCCTGCGAGTCGGACTTTTTTTTACTAAACGCAGAAATTGCCTCTAAATATATACTATGTTATTTATTTATTTATTATAAATGTTTATTTATTTATTATAAATTTACTATGTTATTAAAAAAGCATATGATAATTGAGTTAGATTCTCGCATGATTAGTAATTTTAAAGATTCAATTTAATTGATTTTGACTGGACACATTCACTCATTATATATTAACAAATAGTTTTTGCGGGAAATTAACAATTTACTTCATTCCGAAGTCATTACTTCGGTAATTAGAGCGCGTTTTCGATAATAACAATATCATCCTGAATATTAAAATATCGTTTGGTAAATATAAGCTTGGTTGAATGAAGACCAGCTTAGAAATTACATTCATTTTTCTTCCTTTTTTTTTTTTTTTTTTTTTTTTTTTTTTTTTTTTTTTTTTTTTTTTTTTTTGGTCTTGAGTTAAGAAAATTTATATATTAAAATAATTGTAGAAACGGTAATATTTTAAAATGTTTTTATTATAGGATGTGCTTTGTCATTTTTCAAGAGCAAACGTCAGACACAACACGACACCTGACAGGTCTTGACAAGTTCCGTCAGCCTCTTATACCCTGAAACTATTGGCAGATTATCAAGTTCATCTTTCATAAATAATAGAACTATACAAAAATAGTGTTTTTCTTTCGGGCACAACGATCGAGCGTCTATAACCTTTCTGTCTGAAGCTTTTTGATTTATGACGGGCTACAATAATATCTCCAAAAAACTACTTAATTTATAGTGAACAAAGTTAAAAATGAAATGAAATATTACGAGTTATACTATATATATATATATATATATATATATATATATATATATGTATATATATATATGTATATATATACATATATATATGTATATATATATATGTATATATATATGTATATATATATATATATGTATATATATACATATATATATATGTATATATATATGTATATATATATGTATATATATATATATATATATGTATATATATATGTATATATATATATATATATATATATATATATATATATATATATATATATATATTAATTCTTGTGAAAGATGACCCGATATATATTTTTTTCACTTTTTCTTGTTTGTTTTTCTGGCAGGGGGTCGATAAAGCAGTACACTCTTTGTTCACATTAACCGCTTTATTTGTTATGTTTCGCCCGACATGTTTCGTGCCTTTTTGCACCTCTTCAGGGGCTTTCCTTATCAAGAAGTTCTATCGTCATGTTGTCTAGCTTGAGTCAGGCCTGACAACCAGCTAGAAAACATGACGATAGGACTTCTTGATAAGGAAAGCCCCTGAAGAGGTGCAAAAAGGCACGAAACATAACAAATAAAGCGGTTAATGTGAACAAAGAGTGTACTGCTTTATCGACCCCCTGCCAGAAAAACAAACAAGAAAAAGTGAAAAAAATATATATCGGGTCATCTTTCACAAGAATTAATATATATATATATATATATATATATATATATATATATATATATATATATAATCAAAATTAGCCAACGGTCATAGCTCGTTGAATGCACCATCCGATTACTAATAGAAAATATGCACATGGATGAACCATGACATGGGAAATAATAAAGATCGTAGGAATCATAAATGGGTGGCAACTTGTAGAGAGCCCGGCCTTAATATCCGAGAAATGTACATTCAAACTTGAATTTGGAATTTCAGTTATTCTCTTTGACAGTTTTCTTCTACTAAGAGGATTTAACGGAGATAGAAACAATTATAGTTATTTTTTTTTTTATTTTTTATTTTTTTTAACGGCGCATCAACTGTTTAGCTATTAGCGCCGTATTATAGTTATTAAATTGATTATTACATATCATCCAATTGAAATAAAACCGATTCCCATAACTAGATGCACAACGCTCAAGTAAGCAGATCATAAAATTAAGTCGATTATATTATTAGACATACATTAGATAATGTAAATGGCATAATGTGATACATCATAAAAAGAAGAAGTCGCTTCTAATTACTGATTTTATTGTGAAGAAGAAGAAAAATTTATTAAAACGAACTAATTAATAAAGTGGGCTGCCCAATTTTGTTGGATTGCTGGTTACACAGCATGCTGATCCTCCAGGTTTGGTATTGCTTTCAGATTGAAGATTTTCAAAAAGTTATCTTTTTTTATTTTCGGCCGAAAAAATTTCTTCAATAGTAATCATAATATGATTATATTATTTCAGGAATACCATTTTTGCCTTATTTGTTTTCCTCTAGAGTTCCAAAAATTAAGTAGATTCTTTTCCGGTTAAAATTACGTAATAATTAAAAATAAAAAATCGAGAGGAATGATTTTCACCAATTCCTATTTATGTGTTGCCTTATTATCCCTAGCGAGTCAATTAGTATTGGCCAAAACAGGAAGGTTCTCTGGAAGGATTCCTAGTTCTTCGAGATACGTGGACGTAATTTTTGGAACTGTTCCTCTCGTGCCGAACCATAAACCCCTAACTACGTAGTTTCTTGGCCCGTATTTTTCATGGAATTTATCTTCAAGTTACTTCACACATTTGGAATATATTTCTTTCTTTTCTCTGTCTATAGATCCCGCTTGCTCAGGATCATTAGTCTCAAATCTGATCGTGGGGTCAAGAATGTAGGCTGTAGTATTATTCTGGGGAAAGGCGACGAGGTGATAAGCAAAGATGGAATAGTTGGGATTCGGCTAAAAAAACCTCAATACGATTTTTGTAAAAAAAATCTATACTTAAGACGTTTCGGCTACTCTTTGGCAGCCTTCGTCAGCTAAAATGACAAGAAAAAAAAACAGAAATTAATACACAGAAAAAAAGTTTATAATTAAGATAAGTAACAGATCTATAAATACAATTTAACTTATTGTGGATTTTATTGTATGTTTGTATAAGTGACAGGTCCATCCGTCGTCACCTAAAATGTATCATGGTCTTCCTCTATCTCCTAGACATTTGTTGCTGAAGAAGGCTGCCAATGAACACATGGAAACGTCCGAAATAAAGATTTTTCAGAAAATCCGACTGCTTTTCCTTAGAACAAACCCAACTATGTCTTGAGTTCTTATCACCTCAACGGCTATCTATGTAATGCATCTCATTATAATAAAAGTCCGACTCGCAGGAACTGTATCATCTTAGCGCGGTTCCGTTCTTATCTCTAGACTCATTTAAAATGATTAAAATAGAAGCTGTTATTATTTTGGGTCCACATTTCTAGAAAGCATGAAGATTAGATAGTTAGCCTTCGAGGTGATAAGTAAAGATGGAATGGTTGGGATTCGGCTAAAGAAACCTCAATACGATTTTTGTTAAAAAATCTATATTGAGGACGTTTCGGCTACTCATTGGTAGCCTTCGTCAGCAATGAAAGTGCCGGGAGGCAGAGGAGGACCAAAGTTGACAGTTCCATCTTTACTTTCAAGAAAGGTCTTATTTACGATCTTACCTGGATGGGTCCCCGCCCTAGGAAGGACCCCGCTAGGCAGTTGAAAAGCTATATCTTGGAAATCCATATCTCTAAGATTAAATTCTTTTTCTTATTTTTCTTAACCTGATTTATTATCAAATACATTATCCAACTATAAGCAGTTAAAAAATAACAAGGAATAAAAACAGACAAAAAGAACAGTTCGAATAAGCGAAATCAATTACTTTAAAGTTTTAAGCACTTATTTCTCCGATTGACATCGTCTAATCAAAACTTTCATCACAACCTTTTTTGTAGAGCATTTAGTAAGCTTTCTAATGGATTCTCAACCTTTTTCGAGATATTAAGGAAAGTATACAAAGTTACCAAAACTTTTTATGTCTGTTATTAAAATATTTTATTCTAACCCTTCCATAACTCCAAACGTAACACAAATTTCAACATATTAGTTTTAATGAAAGTAGAACATGCAGAAAATGTTTCAACTGAATCCCATGATTCTAAGTACCCAAACCAAAAACGGTATTCAAAAAATATTTTTCCAATTTTCTCGAAAACGGTTAAAGCTATCGCCTTGAAAATGGTTTCATTCGTTTTCCTAGCCTATAAAACGAGTGCTTACAAGGTTATGAACTCAAAAACGTAAGCGTTACGATTTTTTTTGCGCGAATTTCGCCCCAAACGCCATCTTCCAGTGGGCGGAATTTTGCTAGTTAACGAACTTGACCTTTCAAATTGGACGACGGATTTTTGTACCAAATTTCATCAAAATCGGACCATTCGTCTTCTACCTAGAGAGCGAACAGACAAATATATATATATATATATATATATATATATATATATATATATATATATATATACATACAAATTTGAACCACCATCATTTTCGGTCTCTAGGGGTTCTGAAACGCAAAATTTTCTAGTCGGCACTTCTGGATTGCGTCATGAGATCAACCTTATAAGCGGGGTTCCTTCCTATGGAGGAAAATAAAATTGCTAGTTTCAATGCTCTGAAGTTCAATAATAAAATGAGTCATGATAATGGGATTTTGAGAGAGTTGGCGTGGGAGTGTTGTCACTGAGGAGACAGGCTGGCCAACAACTCCCCCTGCTCTTCCATAGATGGAAACCTGTATTCTCTGCGGTTAGGTTGCCTCCCTGCTCCTAGCAAAGACCCTCTCCGTGGCTTAGCTGCCTTTTATTACTCCAACATTTTGTACTTAAGAGCATCATCATTTAAAATAAAATGGATTTAGAACTAATTGTCCGTAATAGAAAATGCGGACAAAGGAAAAACAAATGTCCGATTCGCAGGAACTGCGTCATCTCAACGTATATCTGTTTTAGTGCGGTTCCTCCCTCCCTACATAGGGAGGAAACCAGCTTAGATAGGGGAGTGCTGACTAGAAAATTTCACGTCTCAGCACCTCTAGATTTCGAAAATAACGGCGGTTCAAATTTGTATATATATTCTATATATATATATGGCGGTTCGCTCTCCCATCGGCTCAAAAATGGTTCGATTTTGATGACATTTGGGACAAATATTTTTCGTTCAATTTTAAAGGTCTTGTTCGTTAACCAGCAGAAACCATCCATTGGAATATGTTTTTCAGAGCGAAAATCGGACGTTTTCGAGTTCATACGCTTGCAGGTACTCGTTTTATAGGTTCCTAGTCGTACGAAAACGAATGAAACCATTTTCATATCTGTAACCGTTTTCGAGAAACATCAATTTGGTTATTCAGAAACTATTGATACAGTTGAAACTTGTTCTAGGCAAAGAAGTTTGTGACACGGCCAATAATAATTTTGGTGATGTTTGGAGGTAAGGAGTATATGAAAAAAAAAAAAAAAAAATAATAATAGACATAACATTTTTTTCGGATCTTGGTATATTTTCTAAGATAACGCAGTTCCTCCGAGTTGGTCTTTTTACAGTATCATTTTTATAGCTTAGAATATAAACAGTTAATGTACTGTCTTAGTCATTCGTGAATAATGTAAACATGTAAGCGTACAATGAAATCTCAAACAGGGCACTACAACAGGAAACAGTATTCTTAGCGGACATTACTCCATTTAAGCCCCGATTTATCCGAATCAGATAAATCTATTAAAAGTCTTATAAAAACCGTTTTTTGTAGAAAATTTAATAAGCTATGGAATATATTCTTTGCATTTACTATGATTTCCATACCAGTTTCGAGACATATAAGACTATATCCAAAAATCCATATGATATCCAATATACCCAATAAATCCATATGACTATATCCAATATGACAGCGGTCATAGATATGACTTTGGAAATGGTTTCATTAGGTTCGCCAAGTCCAATTACTAATGTAACGAGCATCTGGAGATCTAGTAGCGCAAAAACGGTAATACTACGATTTATTTCCTGCACGTCCAAAGAACATGTTTCGGTGACTTCCACGCTCCATAAAATAAATTAACGGACATTCCCAGAATTAATTAAATAAATGTTCGAAAGAATGATGACACTAGTGAGACCAAGGAGTTCTTAGAAAGTGGAGGAAGTGTTATCTATCTTCCAATGCTAAAAAAGTGTAGGTCGATTGTCGGCCATCTTAGTGTGACCAGTGACGCGCGTAAATGTGAATTTCTGAAGGGTACTTTGTAAAATAAGGGTTTACAAAGATCTATTGTTGTTGTATTGGCTTAGCTATAAAAAAGAGGTTGTTATGGTCTCCGACCACGTTAATTTTGCTAGTCCTGAACCTCATATTCAGATGTGTGATCAACCATTATGAGAACTTCGTGGCTAAATCCTGGAAAGCCTAGAGAACCCTTAAATAAGTTCCAGTTAGAAAGACTGGTTAGAGTATGCACTGGTCTATCTATAGTAGGCCCATACTGTTTGTTTGATTACTTATGCATGAAAATGAGTAGTTATTGGATAGAATCGGAAAACTCATTAGGTAAATTCTTCTTTTATAAAGCCACACAACAGAAATTGGAAGGAAATTCTACTTAAAAGAATGTAGATGTAATCTTTGTGAAAAAAAAAACATACTTGTGGAATGTAACGTTCGGCTTCTTATATGGTCAAGAAGATCAATTATAACAGCCAAATGCTGAACAAGTCACCATTTTAATGGTCTCAGCTCGTCCACAATACACTGTGAACTTAATTAATGCACTTAGTTGAGAGGAAACTGAGATCAAAGAAACAAACACCATTAGAATCTATGTCATACTAAGATGGCCGCCGTTTGTTTATTTGAGGCTTCAGGTTATGTCCATTACCATTCCTCCATCCCCTACTTACTCAATGAGTGAGACGGACAATAACAATAAAGTTGTCTGTATGAAACGTTTGCTCTTAAGTACGAATTTACTTAGCCTGGCTGAGATATAAAATCCGGAAGCATAATTGAAACCTACCCAAGCTTAAAACGGAATGACGTGGGTTCAAATATCAGCAAGGCAACTTAATATTTCCAAAATTGAACACCATAATAAAAACTTTCTGACGTGGAGAATAATTTCAATACATTAGTTTTGCTGCATATTGAAATACTGATATAAAAAATATTGAATAACAAACACGCTGAAGTTCAAGTCATTCTAAGTAAAAAACACTGTCCTACTAATTAACAGAGAGATATCAGGTACGACCTGACAGAAATAAATAATTTGGAATTTGACAATTCTAAACGTGAACAATTATTATTTATAACAAGAGATTTTCAATAACACCGCAGCGCATATAAGCTTCGCGGGAGAGCATTCACAAGGAGAAACGGCGAACCAATTTGCACATAACATCTTTCACGGAATGAATACGAAATATGTATTCAGTGATTTCCATTAATATTGAAAAACTTATGTATAAACACAAAATAGGATGACAAAACAATAAATAGAATAGTTAACATAATGAATTTTTAAGTTGAAGTTGAGGGTGGGGGAGGATCATAGGATTCTTGAAGTAACTTAGTAAGAATTGCACCCCAAAATTGTTTAAAAATTAAAAATACAATATATAAGGTAAATAATAATACAATATATTAGGTACCCTTCAGAAGATTTAATGTGCACTCTCAAAATGTATGAACCTTAACATGAAATTTAAAAATTATTACAGACTTAGCTTAAAACGACTTAATTTAAGGTACCTAATATATTGCATTATTATATACCTCATATATTGTATTTTTATTGGTATTAGTAACCTAGGAGAAGCTTCCTCCTTATTCTTCATTTTATGTTTATTTTACATTGTAGATGTCTGATGATGAACCTAAACAGGTTCGAAACGTCGCAAATATGAGTTAATAATTTAAAAAATTCTACAGAGATTTGTAAAGATCATATCGTCGATACAAATGCAAAGTATCGAATGTGAAAAAACACATTTTTCATTTTAAATCTTTGCTGACTGCTGTTGGACAGATGGACGGCAAATTCTCGAATCTAAGTTCACACAATGAAAGGAGAATGTAGCCACTGTCATAAAGTCGAATCTGCCGACTATTTGACAGCACAAAAGAAAGGTAATAAATAAAAGTATTTTCACTCTTGAAAGTGGTGACTTTCACATTCGATACTTTGCATTTGCATCGACGATATGTCGTATCTACTTTGTATCCAATGAATAAAACCTAAATCTAATGTTGAAGCTAGTTTTTTTTTTTTTTTTTTTTTTTTTTTTTTTTCCTCGGAAGGAAAGTAGCTATTGAGGTTGGACTAATGACGGAATTTTTGAAAAATTTCTTCAAATCTTTATCGATCCTACCTAGTAGGCACCGAAAATGAGCCCCGTTAAAATTTATATATATCTATCTATATATATATATATATATATATATATATATATATATATGCATATATATATATATATATATATATATATATATATATATATATATATATATATGTCTGTTAACACGATAGCGGCCAGAGTTTTTGTTTTTTCGTCACGAAACTTGGTATATAGCATTGAATTAGCAAACGATTGAACGAGTTCGTTAACCACCAAAGTCGGTCCACCGGAAGGGGGGGTTTACCCCGAACCCAAAACACTAATTTGACTATGTCAGCCGTAATATTTGTTATATTTCAACGAAACTTGGTATTCGTAATGGTAATATAGAGAGAAAAGTGAGATATAAAAATGAACTAAATCGGTTCATTAGAAGGGGGGGTTTACTCCGGACCCACAATACCCATTCGCCACTACCAGCCGTGATTTATGGTATATTTCGACGAAACTCAGTATTCGTAGTGGTAATCCACAGGTAAATATGTGTTGTAAAAATAAACTAAATCGGTTCATTAGAAGGGGGGGGGTTTACTCCGGACCCAAATTCCTAATATACTCATACCGGTCGTAATTTCTGCTGTATTGTAACGAAACGCGGTATACGTCATGGGTAACTCATGAGAAAGAAGTGTTGTAAAAATGAGCTGAATCGGTCAATCGTAAAGCGAGGGTTTAATTTGTAATATATTTCAATAGAAAAGCCCGCCAAACGTAGGTTCACAAAGCCGCCGCAAGGAGCGCTTTCTACCACTAGAGTGACTGTATCCTGTTCCTGCGTTAGATCAAAATACGATAATATGAGGTTTTTTGTATTTATTACATAGTTTAGTAGGTACCATGTGTAAACATAACTCTGGAAGCAAATTAATAATTGATCAGTTACTCATTACAAATTTAAAAGAGAACTATTCATGTTTTTATTTTATTTATGTAGGATATTTTAAGGAAATTGTTCTGGAAAGCAGTCTACACTACCCAAATTCTGAGGAAAGTGCTTAGTTATGCAGCTCCTGCGTGACGGACTTTTTTTTTATTTATTTTTTTTTTATTTTTTTTATTTATTTTTTTTTTATTATTTTTTTTTTTACCTTAGCTAATATTTCCGGTTTTAAGCATTATTGGCAATATTTGGCAGCCCTTGCACGAGCGGAAGATGTTAAGAGACAATTCCATTTTTTACATATTAATTTCATTAGATTTTAACTATTACTTATTATAAGTGGTAAATTGGAAAGTAATAAAAATTACCAATAAAATTTGATTTTTTTTTTTTTAATTATTTCAAACTTTGGAGCACATGCGGGACCGGAAGAAACCAACAGATGTTTTTAATATTTTTAGCCTCTCAATTTCGCAACTTTTCCGGGGTATGACGACTCGAAAATAAGTTTTGATATTTTCGATCCGACCTAATATGTATATTCATATACACACACATATACAATTTTGAACGACCGTTATTTTCTTGATCAATGGGTTCTTAAACGCGAAATTTTCTAGTCATCATGAGGTCATCCTTATATGTGGTTTACTCCCTATGGAGGCAGAAGGAAACGCGCTAAAATAAAATACATTTTAGTAAAAAAATAATTCAATCGAAAATTTATTTATTAACCCGAATATGTACTTTACGATTCAAATTAATATTGTAAGCTCCATTATTTTCTAGTGATAGATTTTTTTCAAATATTCATAAGGAAAGGTCAAAGATTTAGTGAAAGGCAAGAAATGACTGTTCGTAGTTTTGTTTCCCCATAAGATGACTAGCGTAAATAAGAGAAAACGTGAACAGCCTAATTTTATTTTAATGCACCCAGATGAATGGCTTTAAAATGATGAATGAAAAAAGGTATCTCCGTCCGTGTCGTGACTCTGCTCGACTAGACTTTCTCTCAGAGTGCCCGTAGCTTGGAGGTCGAAGCTCTGATGTAACTCATCTATTTTGACTAGCAGACAATCATCACAGAGAAACAACAAACTCGGCCGAAGTGGAGTATTGATTCAATAGATACGGTACCTTACAAAAAGAAGGAACAGAAATAATTAAGGGAATCGGGGGTCGAAAATAATTGTTAACTTTCATTTAAAAAAAAAAAAGTATTTTTTAAACTTTGACATTTATTTTCATTTTTAAAAAGTCCTACTCGCAGGTGCTGCGTCATCTTAGCGCGGTTCCGTGCATCTCGAAGAAATGGAATAGATTAGGCATCACAAATAACAGGAAACTGACAGTAGCCAACTTACACAGAAGCGGATAATTCTTTATCCTTATTCTTGAGGAAGGCTGAATAAGCCAATACAATTATGTACTAAAAACGTACTCACTCTACGACTACTGCTCAGAAGGCTCTATTCCAAACAACCGAAAATTCGTTGTCATTTTAAGTTTCTTGTTTTATTAGCAAATTCATTTTACTGCTATAATCAACTGTAAATATGAGCTTCGTCGCAAATAAAAGTCCATTCACTCGTGGGTTAAATCTTTCTATAAAACAAGAAGGCTATGAGGAAGTTTATATAGACCAGGAGAATTCAAAACAAACCTATGCATACGCCATCATGTTAGCCACAGCCATATTGATTACCACAGCCACTCCAAACTTATTACCAATACCTTTTATAGTTTCTTGGCTTATTTGACTAAAATACTAATTTTACTGATAAATGCAATTTAAAACAAAAACAACCAAATCAAGGGGGTCTCCCGTGGTCTAGTGGCTAGCGCCTTGGATTCATAAGCTGGAGATGGTGGGTTCGATTCCCGCCTCTGGTAGGAATTTTCTCATCTCAGGGCTCGCTGGGAAAATTCCTCGCTGCACACTGGATGTCGGCGCTAATGACCTAGATGTAGATGTGCCGTAAAAAAAAAAAAAAAAAAAAAAAAAACTATTAAGAAGTGTATGCCCCCTCAATAAATTTTTTCTCAAACCACTACATGAAAATTCATAAAAAATAACCCGTTTTGTTCATTTTCTTCTTGCTCCAGATATATTATAATGCTTGGATTTGAATGTTAATGGTTTTTAATCGTTCCTTAGAAAAGGAAATAATAATTTCTAATTTTGGCTGGTGTGAAATATTTGATTACCGACTCTCATGATCTAATAGATTGTTTACTATTTGTTTTTTAGCTGAAGTAGGCTGTCGAGAAAATATAGATACTTGACTTCCTATCACCTCAACCACTATCAGGATCAAATAAAGATTTTATCTTCTGGTGTCATCGTTCAAAGATCGAAATATTGCCTCTGGGCAACAACATTTGCTTCGTCAAGAAAAGATACGCTTCCTAAGTCCTTTAGGTTGAGAGGATGGACTGTGTTCATTATAGAAGAACCGATATAAAATACTAACAAACTAGTCTCCATCTCTAAACCCGCCACATAAAGCAAACACATATTTAAAATAAAACTCCAAACGCTTGTTTGTATAAACATGTTTCTATAGGATAATAAATCCTATGCCTACTTTTAGTGGTTTTATTTATAGCTTTGGATTCTCCTTTAAATGGATCAGAGAAAGAAGAAAGAGAATATTTGTCTGTAGCGGGATAATAAAGCGTGACATATAGAGAAGAGGAGCTCTCTTAGAGGGAGGAAGCCTGGAGGAGCGGTGGCTTGTGTATTATAAATACAGACCTCGTCCAATCGACAGGAGCACTAAAAATAAACATGGAGACTCAGGCTGTTACTATACCCACTCCTTTCCTTGCTTTCTTACTATACACAATGCTGTACAACCTTGGACACTATAGGAGAAGAAGCTAAGGATGCGGATATCTTGGGCACTCTAGGAGAAGCTAAGGATGTGGATATCTTGGGCACACTAGGAGAAGCTAAGGGTTTGGAACCTCAGGAAGAAAGCAACATATATGTTTGCTTTCTTGCTAAGAACAATGCTGCACAACCTTGGACACACTAGGAGAAGAAGCTAAGTATGTGTATATCTTGAGCGCTCTGGGAGAAGCTAAGGATGTGGATATCTTGAGCACTCTGGGAGAAGCTAAGGATGTAGATATCTTGACCACTCTAGGAGAAGCTAAGAATGTTGAACCTCAGGAAGGAAGCAACATATATGTTTGCTTTCTTGCTATGCTCAATGCTACACAACCTTGGACACTATAGGAGAAGAAGCTAAAGATGTGGATATCTTGGGCACTCTAGGAGAAGCTAAGGATGTGGATATCTTGGGCACTCTAGGAGAAGCTAAGGAAGTGGTTATCTTGGGCACTCTAGGAGAAGCTAAGAATGTGGAACCTCAGGTAGGAAACAACATTTATGCTTGCTTTCTTGCTATGCACAATGCTACACAACCTTGGACACTATAGGAGAAGCAAAGGATTTGGAACCTTAGGGAGGAAGCAACATTTATGCTTGCTATCTTGCTATGCACAATGATGCACAACCTTGGACACTCTAGGAGGAGAAGTAAGGGATGTGGAACCCCAGGAAGGAAGCAACATAGATGCTCACTTTCTTCCTGTGCACAATGCTTCACGACCTTGGACACTTTAGGAGGAGAAGTAAGAGATGTTGAACCTCAGGAAGGAAGCAACATAAATGTTCGCTTTCTTCCTGTGTACAATGCTTCACGACCTTGGACACTTTAGGAGGAGAAGTAAGAGATGTTGAACCTCAGGAAGGAAGCAACATAAATGTTCGCTTTCTTCCTGTGCACAATGCTTCACGACCTTGGACACTTTAGGAGGAGAAGTAAGAGATGTTGAACCTCAGGAAGGAAGCAACATAAATGTTCGCTTTCTTCCTGTGTACAATGCTTCACGACCTTGGGTACTCTATGAGGAGAAGCTAAGGATGTGGAGCCTCAGAAAGGAAGCAACATAGATGTTCGCTTCTTGTTACGCTCAATGCTTCACTACATTGGATACTCCAGGAGAAGAAGCAAGGGGTGCGATAACCTTAGGAAGGAAGCAACATAGATGTCCGCTTTTTTACTGTGCACAATTCTTCAGGTCCTTGGATACTCTATGAGGAGAAGCTAAGGATGTGGAACCTCAGAAAGGAAGCAACATAGATGTTCGCTTTCTTGTTATGCACAATGCTTCACGACATTGGATACTCTAGGAGAAGGAGCAAAGTGTGCGATAACCTTAGGAAGGAAGCAAGGAGATTCAAGGAGGATTATCAAAGGATATGGTTACCTTAAGATTGAAGCAACACAGACATTTGCTTTCTTACTGTGCAATATACTTCACGACCTTGGGTACTCCAGGAGTAAAAGCAAAGGATGTGGTTACCTCAAGATAGAAGTAAAAAAAAAGATGCTTGCTTTCTTACTATACATAATGCTCCACGATCTTGGATACTCAAGGAGTAGAAGCAAGGATATGGTTACCTTGTGATGGAAGCAACACAGACGTTTGCTTTCTAACTGTGCACAATCCTTCAGGATCTTGGGGATTCAAAGAGAATATGAAAAGGATATGGTTACGTTAAGATGGAAGCAACATAGATGTCCGCTTTCTTATTGTGTACGATTCTTATGGACCTTGGATACTCTAGGAGTAGAAGCAAAGGATGTGGTTACCTCAAGGAGAAAGCAAAATAGACGTTTGCTTTCTTACTGTACACAATGTTTCACGATCATGGACACTCTTGAAGTAGAAGCAAGTGATACTTAACTGCTTGAGGATTGTCAACCTTTCCTCCTATTGCCAAATTACAAATATTTAAAGCATTTTAAAGTTTCTATACTATAAGAATTTCGATCTGGTAGACTTCTATCTGTTAAAACTCTCAGCTAGGAATTGGCAGTCTGCCCATCTCAATCCCTATCTGATTGGAATGGTAGCTTAGTAGTTCGGGGAAGAATTCCTTTCCGAGCCGTCAGCCGTCACGTCAGGGTGTTCACCGGATACAGGCGCTAAGACTGGAGACAGTTGATGACAGCGTGAGATGAGTTTGAACGTATGAGATCTGACTCGCAGGTCACCTTGGTGCGTTTCAAGGACGGATATGTACAGAGACACTTAGCGATTTGCTTTGTATGTTCTTGTTATGTTTGTTTGAAACCTAAAATACTTTAATACACAGACTTTAAGGACGGGATATCTATACGTTACCACACGTCTCCAAATGACAGGGCGGATGTTATTTTTTTTTTCTCAAATGAAAAGCCATCACCCCTAGTCGAAAACGAATTAATTACCTTAGGATTGTTCACGCCCTAACTCTCACGGCCACCGGGCATGGGCGTATATAAGGGGCGGTGCTGAGAGGGCTGCAGCCCCCCGAAATTGCTAAAATTGTGTCATAGAAACCTTAAAATTAAATTAAATAAGATCATTTAGTTCAGACATTTTTTTGTGAGTGTAATAGTGTTTTAATTGGCTAACTATTCAAAGTTCTAGATTTTTAGTATTTCATACCCCTAAATTATTTCAGCCCCCTTCCCCAAAAAATTGGACGTTCAGGCTACATTCTTCAGCATTAATTGCCTGAAAAATACCAAAGAATTAAGTCATGGCTCATTAACAGAGATATATGTTTTCCGAAGAAGGAAAGGAATCGGTTTTCGGCTACGAAGAACCATCTGATTTTCCTTTATTTTCGCCATGATCACCTAATTTTTTTTTTTTTTTTTTTTACGGCGCATCGACAAACCGTGGCCATTAGCGCCGTCGTCCAGGGTGCAGTCAGGAATTCTCTCAGCGAGCCCTGAGATGAGAAAATTCCTGTCGCCGATGGGGATCGAACCCACCATCTCCCGCTTATGAATCCAGCGCGCTAGCCACTAGACCACGGGAGACCCCATCACCTAACTACTGCTAGATTTGGTCTTCCTCCATCCCCTATCAATGTTGAAGAAGGATGCCCAAGAGCATACCAAAACGGCCAACGTATAGATATTTACCAGCTATTCCTTGACTTCTTAAAGAGCCATAAGTAACAGTAAGTACGGCCAATTAATGCTAGGACTTAGGAGACGCGAGAAGAATGTAATTACTAATGAGTTAAGGGGAAAAAAGGCCAATTCCTTAAAACTGCAGGCCATAAATATATTTAAATATAGGAAAGACAGAGGACATATAAGGCAGGCAATTCATCAGCTGAAGGAGACTCACGTCCCACCAGACAAAAACATTCCTTCAAGAGCTACAAAACAAAAAGGGCCAAGAGGTGACGAATGTCCACCAGAAAAGGTAGCGAATAGACCCATCGCTCTCTTCAATCCTTTTTTCCAAATTGTTCTGAATTCCACCACGAGTTGAGCTTTTTCATTATTATTTATTGGAATGTGTTAAATGTAATTTTAGTTTTTTTTTTCAATAAGGGTCTTCGAGTCGCATTCCCTAGCTTCCATATAAAGTATCAATTAACGATTTCCACTGATTAGCTCTGCTGCGACGGCTAATATATCTATTAAGATCTATTCTTTTTTTTATCTCCATCGTTTGAACGAGTCAATAAAAATGTTTAGAGACAGAAGGTCCTTGGTCCTACGAAGTACCTACATTTACCGTCATTTACCGTACGAAGTAATACTTCCGTATTTATAATTTAATTTGATTCAGCGAAGACTTTAGTCCAGGGTGATTGGTTCTGAATTTAAGCTCCTCTTGTATGTGTCTATTTTCCTTGAGAACTGTTGTAGATATGGCCATAGAATGGTTTATTAGAAGCCCCACGTCCCATTACTTAGAAAACGCGTAAATACTTAAGAGTTATGGTTTTTCCACGAGAATTTTGTACAAAATACCATGTTTCGGTGGACGTATTCTGGCGGTTTAATGAACTTGGCCATAATAACCACACAGAGTGTCTTTGCGTGCAATTTGATAGAACTCGGTTTCGTGATGTGTAAGAATGTATCCAAAAATCCTGAACCATGGAATTTTCTAGTCAGCATTTGCGGATTGCGTCATGTGGTCAACCACATAAGAGGGCTTCCTCCGTATGGAGTGAGGAAGGAAAACCGCTAAAAAATATATAAATAAAACCAAACACAAAAACATAGGTAAGCCTTTGCGTCTATTCGGGATTTTTTTTATGATTGCAATAGATGCTCCGAAATGAAACATGTGGCTGCTTGATCATGGAGGACTGACTTGGGGACGCCAAATGTTCTCAAGTTTAAAGGTCGCCATACACACTCAGTTCGAATGTCAAGGCAGAGACTGCACAGTTAGGCAGTTTGGTTCTAGCACACACACGATAAAATAATAAACCTCGAAGCAGGGACGGCAAAGCCCAGTTATAGTAGACCCACTGTATGTGAAGCAAGTATCCTCTTGTCCACACACATCAGGCCTGGCCTGCCTCATTGGCCCGTACAGTTAATCTATTGGTTTTATCATTCTACTTCGATGGACTGTACAATTCAACTCGGGCCTCAAGGATGTCCCATACACGGTGAGGAATATTTTAAGGTTTGGACTGCGCGGTCCATTCCTCGTCGTGTATGGGCACCCTAACACATTTTTACTTTATTAGTTTCTATGTTTCTGAGGTAAGGTTATTGTCCTTTGATGAGGCATAGCATTCGTGTATTGAAAGAAGTGAGACGGTTACGGGGAATAAGTTTCCCGCTATAATGCGCTTGAAAATAAAGCAAAAGAAGTATCGGAGCGCTAGAGAGCACGGTTCTCGTGTCGATGCAGCGAGGTTCGAAAAGCCATCAATGGATTTATGACCGTAAAGTGAGCGAAGGAGTTCACGAACGGCAGTATCTCTTTGGAAGAACAGCTTAGAAGGGGGAGGTTGCTTCGTGAGCTCGCTCTTCTTTACTGCAGCCTGTAAAACCGCAAAGCCAACATGTCTTAAAAGCAGTTCTGTAGCTTTTTAACACACACAAATCATGAATATTCACTCTTTTTCATCCTTCCTGGAGTCGAGGGGATATGGAAAAAAATAACTAAAATAAAAAAGCAAACAGTGAAAACGTCTCGACTATCGTGTGGTCTATTACACAATGTTAGTCTTAACCATTAGCTGAAGGGTTTTAAAACCTTTTTAGGGCGTGCCTCCTTCTCAAGATAAGCCCGTCTTGTATGTGTCTTGAAATCTAAGAAATGCCTTCGTCCCCAATGACAAGAGAAATACATACGTTAATATAGATTTAAAATGTGTTATTTAAATTGATGCTACTTAATACAAACTCCTACTCGCAAGAGCTGCGTCATCTTAGCTAGTTTCCGTTCATATAGCAGCTTAGAATAGAAACATTTTATTATAAGAAAGTGACCCTATCTGTGGCAGAAGGTCAATTTTATAAAAACACACTTTTATTAGGCTCTACATGTTTCACGTCGCTGTGACGTCTCTTCAGGAGCACTTAATCTAAATAAAATAAAATATGGTTACAGCCTATCCATTAGAGAACCTTCCGCAGGTAGGGCAACGTCTGGACTGATAAGATCAATCATGTCTACTGGGTATCAGCTGTTTAAAATCGATAGTTTTTATTAGGTATTTTATTAAGTAAAGCCTAATAAAAGAGTACAGAAGAAAGAAAATTTTTTATAAAATTGACCTTCTGCCACAGACGAATATATTGAAACATTTTATGTTTTGGATTAATCTTTCGTAAAAAATGTAAACACATGGAAAAATATAAAATGAAATATCATGATGATTAGATAGTTAGCCGTCGAGGTGATAAGTAAAGATGGAATGGTTGGGATTCGGCTAAATAAACCTCAATATGATTTTGTTTTAAAAAAATCTATATTTCGGACGTTTCGGCTACTCATTGGTAGCCTTCGTCAGCTAAAATGACAAAAAAAGAAATTAATACAGAAACAAACAAGAAAAATTTATAATTGTGATAGGTAACAGAACTATAGATACAATTTAACTTATAACAGTATTCTAAGAACTTTAAGACGATATGTTCTGTTATAAGTTAAATTGTATCTATAGTTCTGTTACCTATCACAATTATAAATTTTTCTTGTTTGTTTCTGTTTTAATTTCTTTTTTTGTCATTTTAGCTGACGAAGGCTACCAATGAGTAGCCGAAACGTCCGAAATATAGATTTTTTTAAAACAAAATCATATTGAGGTTTATTTAGCCGAATCCCAACCATTCCATCTGTACTTAAAATGAAATATCAAAGCGAAGCAATATCTTAGGAGCCACATGAGTAAACAGGGATTTCCATTTAACCAACAAGTTTTTCGAATGAGATCGTTCTATCATAAATCGCATAAGAACCACATTTGTAGGGAAAATATTAAGAATTGGAATATATACTTTACATTATTACGATTTCCCAACCAGTTTCGAGACGAATAATAAAATATCAGGACATATTTATACTAAAAATCTAGTGTATACCATTTTCTCTAACAACTGTTATAGAAATGGTCTTGGCAATGGTTTCATTAGATTTCCCACGAGCAATCTATCTATATAAAAATCAGGTGTTTGTATGTCTGTCTGTTTGTTCCTTATACAAATTCACAACTATCTTGGAACAAAGGTAGGTCTTGATACGAGGAGTGTCATAAGCTAGGTCAAAATTGTCTACCGGCTGTCTATGTGTTTGTTCCTTATACAAATCCACACCTTTTGTCCGATTTTGAACAAACTTTCCACACATGTTGGTCTTGATACGGGGAGTGACATAGGCTAGGACTCACAGTTCAGGGGTCGCGTGTTCGAAACCGTGAATCCGAACAGTTAAAGATTTGCGTTATTAGATTTATTTATTTATTTAAGAGCATTCGTAACTAAGACGACTTGCTCAATAAAAAAAATATATGCTAGAGCATGTAAAAATTACAATAAATGTAGAAAACAATGGTAGTTGAAAAAGAAAAGAAAATCCATGAATGACGAATATAAAACATTGAAAAAAAAGAAACAACGGTAAAAATGGAGTTTCATGCCCTCCAAACCGATTTCTTTCAAATTTTGCACAATAACGTATTTTGATGCACTAAACACGAATAGAAGTTATTAAGCACTTAAGTTCACTGTTATGCAGGTTATGAGAGCTATTAATTATAGCGAGTTGGATTGACTGGGGTTTTGTTATCTTCTTGAGCGAGCGTAGCGAGCGGAAACGCATAGCACGTATGCCCTTAAGCGACAGGTGAGGATGCCCTTAAAATTAACAATATTTTCGAATAAATGGTTTCTGAACATTTCAAATGAGAGTTCTCTGTTTCCCAATGTTACATATCTGCGCATGCGCGTGTTTACAAATACGCTGATGACGCCTAGTATTATAACCTTCCTAACTTTAGTGGTTAATATTATATTCTATTAATTTTAGCGAGTTGGATTGACTGGGGTTTTGTTATCTTCTTGAGCGAGCGTAGCGAGCGGAAACGCATAGCGTGTATGCCTTAAAGTCGTTATTTATGCCTTAAAGTCGTCACAAATTTAGTTGTTTTCATTAGCTCTCATAACTTGCATAAGAACTTAAGTGCTTAATAACTTCTTTCCTAGTTAAATCCGACGTTTTTTTTTATCGTATTCGTGTTTAGTGCATCAAAATACGTTATTGTGCAAAATTTGAAAGAAATCGGTTTGGAGGGCGTGAAACTGTATTTTTATCGAAACAACTTGCAAAATAATCCACTTAAGTTAATCTTTTTCGATTTCGAGGTTTGTTTTGTTTGGAAAAATCAATTCTTGAATCCATGATATTCTTCTTTTCATTTGGTTTAAAAATCGTCTCTTATTTTTCTGATTTCTGTTTTCTTTCCTCTTCATTCTTCGCACTCGGTTGCTTCTTTTTCTCCAGTTGATTAATTTTACAATATTCTTCAAAATGTTTAATCTGAAAGCTGGTTTGACTTTTAGAACATCTGTTAGATTAGAAAGTTCTGATGCAATTGTACAAGTTGGTTGGTTTCATTTGCACAAGATAATATTTTCTACAGCTTCCATTCGTTTATTAATTTTTTTAATCAATTCTAGAAGCTTAGAAGATGTTTCAGACAATTCTACTTCGGTATTAGGTTTTTTAGATGGTGTGCGAACCTGTGTTATGTTTGCGAATATGTTTAGCTTCCTGATAACTAATTTTCTTGTCTACCATTAGCTTCTTAACCTCTACTTCTTGAGCATAAACAGAACATGTTTTCCTAGATGTTACATGTTCTTGTCCACACAAACAGCACTTAATTCTGCTACAGGGTCCTTCATGTAATGGTTCACAACAATTCCGACATACTGGTTCTTTTTCACAAGAGGACATATAATGACCCAGTAATCTACACCTAAAACAGATTAAAGGGGGAGGAATATATGTCCTGACTGGCACTGAAATATAAGGTAAGTCTTGAGTAGAAAACGTTGCTAGGAATAGGCCTGAATTGTGAGCATCTTTCCCTATTTTTTTAATTTCTTTTACTTTTTGATCACTTAGCTGAATTATAAGTTCCTCTTCGGGAACATTTCTTATTTCATGGCAGAAAAACACACCTTTACTGTAATTTAATGTTTTATGCGGTTGGACTGAAATGGAGATCCCATTAAATTCCTTTTCTTCTTTGAAAAGGAGGAAGGTTTTAAAGCTACTTTCTCATTTGGACATTCAAGAAAAAGTAAACCATTTCTTTGTGACTTCTTGACTTTTATGTCTTTTAAATAAGAAAATATCCATTTATTAACTATAAAATGATTAATAGAATTAAAATCCATACCTTTTTTAACAACTTTAACTACTAGGTATCTTGGAACGGGTTTGAGGTTATCTTCATATATCTTGGTATGTTCATATCAGCTGTTTTTCTATTAGATTTAAATATTACTTATTACATAAACCCATAAAGATTGTGAAGTTTCTGTGAATTGGATTTTTGTTCTATTCTGCCAGTTACAAATAAAAAACTAAACAATTTTGAAGATCTTCCCAGTAGGGTTTTAAAAGTGAAACAACCTTTCGCTGCTCCGGTTTCTAGAGTTTAACATACTGTTGAAACATGTATTTTTAGTCCTTCCTTTCTCAATTGAAAGGAAGAACGAAATAAGGTATTAAAATGTAAAATTCAGAAAAAAGAAAAGACTTGCTTGGAAGGACTTTTTCAGAACAACCCAAGCAAGAAACTAGTCCATGCATATTTCAGTGACAGATAGAGATGTAAATTTTGTCTCCTTCCTCGTCGGTGAGGTAATCCTGGCTGGAGCACAAGAAATTCAATGCCCATTCTATTATTCTTGTCATAGTTTCGAAATCGAAGATGAACTTTTTTTTAAATATTTTTTCTATTTAATTTAAAATTATTGGTTAACAAAGTGATTAAAAACATACCTAATCAAACAAATATTTTAATCTGCAAGAACTGTGTCATCACAGGCCCATAAACTCGTAACCCCCATGTAATTTTGTAAGTTCATGATAGAAACTCTATTGAATATTAAATCTGTTAACGGGCTGGATTCTCATACAGTCGATGTGGGTTGGAGTCCCGCTTGAGACAGGTGACTTTTTTCAGCGATTGGCTCCCTGACAAGATTCCCTGTTACCCCATTGGTGTTTATAGGGGTGGCAACCTGCGCTTATGCTCTAGTGCCACACACACACACACACACACACACACACACACACACATATATATATGATTGGCCTCCATTCTGCAATATTTAGCCGGTTTACTCTCCGGCTTCCTCAGGCTCACACTTTATTCATCCTTGGTGCTTGCCAACCACGGTGGTACGTGGACAGCATTGAAAAAGCTTACTAAAATATCTACAAAAACGGTTCTAAAGACATTTTCGATTGGCCAATTTCAGGCAGAGAAATAAGGGCTTAAAACCTCGAAAGTAAGGCTTGCTTTGAAGGGTTCTAAAGACATTTTCGATTGGCCGATTTCAGGCAGAGAAATAAGGGCTTAAAACCTCGAAAGTAAGGCTTGCTTTGAAGGGTTCTAAAGACATTTTCGATTGGCCGATTTCAGGCAGAGAAATAAGGGCTTAAAACCTCGAAAGTAAGGCTTGCTTTGAACGGTTCTAAAGACATTTTCGATTGGCCGATTTCAGGCAGAGAAATAAGGGCTTAAAACCTCGAAAGTAAGGCTTGCTTTGAAGGGTTCTAAAGACATTTTCGATTGGCCGATTTCAGGCAGAGAAATAAGGGCTTAAAACCTCGAAAGTAAGGCTTGCTTTGAAGGGTTCTTTACGTTAGTTGTTCTCAGTGTTTTATTGGACGTTGTTTTTATAATTTTAGCAGTAAAATTGAATTAGCTAGTGAAACAAGATACTAAAAATGAGATGAATTTTTGGTTTATATTAATAGAGATTTCCGAGCAGAAGTCGAAGTGGCAAAGTGAGTAATTTCTTCTACTGTATGTTTTCACTTTTATTTAAGATTTTTTTTTTTTAATTAAGTACTCTTATTCCAAGCTTTCTAAATGACACTTTTAAGATTACCAGTTCCTGCTAGTCGGACCTTTTAGCACTTTCCTCCGAAGGAAAGTAGCTATTGAGGTTGGACTCATGACGGAATTTTTGAAAAATTTCTTCAAATCCTTATCGATCCTACCTAGTAGACACCGAAAATGACCCCCGTTAAAATTTATATATATCTATATATATATATATATATGCATATATATATATATATATATATATATATATATATATATATATATATATATATATATGTGTCTGTTAACACGATAGCGGCCAGAGTTTTTGTTTTTTCGTCACGAAACTTGGTATATAGCATTCAATTAGCAAACGATTGAACGAGTTCGTTAACCACCAAAATCGGTCCACCGGAAGGGGGGGTTTACCCCGAACCCAAAACACTAATTTGACCATTTCAGCCGTAATATTTGTTATATTTCAACGAAACTTGGTATTCATTGTGGTAATATAGAGAGAAAAGTGAGATATAAAAATGAACTAAATCGGTTCATAAGGAGGGGGGGTTTACTCCGGACCGACAATACCAATTCGCCACTACCAGCCGTGATTTTAGGTATATTTCGACGAAACTCGGTATTCATAGTGGTAATCTACAGGTAAATATGTGTTGTAAAAATAAACTAAATCGGTTCATTAAGAGGGGGGGTTTACTCCAGACCCACAATACCAATTCGCCACTACCAACCGTGATTTTTGGTATATTTCGACGAAACTCGATATTCGTAGTGGTAATCTACAGGTAAATATGTGATGTAAAAATAAACTAAATCGGTTCATTAGGAGGGGGGGGGGGGTTTACTCCGGACCCAAATTACTAATATACTCATACTGGTCGTAATTTCTGCTGGGTGAACGTGGGTAACTCATGGGAAAGAAGTGTTACAAAAATGGGCTGAATCGGTCAATCGGAAAGGGGGGTTTACTTTGTAATATATTTCAATAGAAAAGCCAGCCAGACATAGGTCCACAAAGGCGCCGCAAGGAGCGCTAGAGGGACTGTATCCGGTTCCTGCGTTAGATCAAAATACGATAATATGAGGTTTTTTGTATTTATTACGTAGTGTAGTAGGTACCATGTGTAAACATAACTCTGGAAGCAAATTAATAATTTATCAGTTACTCATTACAAAATTAAAATAGAACTATTCATGTTTTTATTTTATTTATGTAGGATGTTTTAAGCAAATTGTTCTGGAAAGCAGTCTGCACTACCCAAATTCTGAGGAAAGTGCTTAGTTATGCAGCTCCTGCGTGACGGACTTTTTTATAATAATGTCGTTGAGGCTTATACCATCCTAAGTATTAAAAGGTGAGGTACTGCCGTACTTCAGTGGATTCCTAGCCATGTAGGAGTGCCCGCAAATGAAAAAGCCGACGAATTGGCACAAACGAAGAACATCAGCTTTTGTAACGCTCTGTTCGGCCTATTCCCAAATAAATATTGTTGTGAACGTAGCGTTCAAGGAAGGACATCGCACAGCTGCAACGGGTAAAAATTGTGAGAAGCTAATAACAAACGGAGATCTGCCAACAAAATTAGCTGTCTGCATCTTCGGAACAACCGGACATTACTATCTACAGGCTCACCTGCACCAAATCTGTAGGATACAGACATCTGTCCGCTGTATCATGGCGGAAAAATGTACGCTGCACATCTTACTTCCTGCAGTGCGCAGAGCAGCTAGAGTTTGACGACACAATTTTGATGCTGTCTTCCATGTACTGTTCTGCGAGGCACTTGATGGCTGAATTGCCTCGAGCGGGCGTAAAGTTAAGTATTAAAAAGTACTTTAATAATTTAAATCCATCATAAATTGTAGGAATTAAAAGAACGCGATGAATTCGACATCCCATAGATCCTTCTAGATAATTCTTTGGACCTTCAGAGACTAATCAGATTTTTGAGTGTTTTGAAGGATCTTGCGGCGCCACAATAAATGGTTTCTCCCACGCAGTACGAACGTACGTAGGAGTTCCATCCAATCTTCCAGCGTTCCTCCAATCTTCCCAAGGATAACAGCCAATAAACCTTCACAAAGATTATAAAATCCCCGGGTAATGCACTAAAGAACCATTATCAAGAAAACCTATTAACTTTCATTTTTGGTGAAGCAATTGTGAAAGTTTTAAGTTTTATTTAACTTTTTATGTGAGCAATCTTCTTTATTGGTTTTGAAGCAAAATGAGATCCTTACAAATGTGTTTTCTGTATGGATTTATACATTCTTACACACACACACACACACACACACATATATATATATATATATATATATATATATATATATATATATATATATATTACTGTTTACATAAAACTTTGCATCTTTGTATTACATAAATTGACTCAATCCTAAAATTTCGAAGTTAGATTTTTATTTATTTGTATTAAGTGATATATTTATTATTCATAAGGGACAAATGTTTTAACTTAGTCTTGACTCCGGCAGACGCGTTGGAAGGTTCGCCCTATGGGATATTTGGAATTTTTAATGACATGACAAATAATAATTATAGTTTTAAGTTCCTAATAATTTTTGTATTTAGCTCATTCATGCTTCTAATTAAAAGGCACATCTGTTTCAATTCAGAATGTGTACTTGAAGTTCTTTGTTTAGTAGAATTTCCCTGCTGAGCCAAGTAAGCTGTTAGGAAGGCTCTTATGGTGGAAAAGTTGCCAAGTTTTTGACCTACCTGTCCTAAGTCTATCGTGAAGGTGACTGCTTCGAAAGCCTGTCCCCTAGACAGTGCAGGACTCTGCCACCAGGTGTCGTGCCTCCCGTCCACAGCCGCAGACGGTGGATGCCGCTTGTCTGGAGATCTGGAGTCGCAGAGACTGCACTGTCTGCCGCGAAGTCTGCAGTACTGCTCGGGGCCTTCCTCTCCGCAGGTGGCGTTCGCCCAGACCTTGGCCACGGCTGCCAGGTTCATGGGCTCGGGGTATAGGCCTCCTGGAACAATAAGTAATCTTAAGACAAGGTAGAAGTTTACTTTAGTCAAATTAGGAGGTTGACAGGTGTTACTTTAAATCGTCAATATTATGGCTACGCTAGTTACTAGAAATGAGGTCATGCTCCATTCATTTGTGCATATGTGTGTATGTGTGCGTTTGTGTATGTAAATATATCTATATCCAATGCAGGTCAATTTGACTGGATAACCTAATTAAGGAGTAAAACTACCTTGTAACTTTTTTTTACCATTTTTTATGGGCTGAAATTCTTCCTTAACTAATCAAAAATGATATCTAAGACTGTTTAGACGAAGAAAAAAAATTATATTGGCAAAAAATACGATTTTCCGAGTGAAGTCCCGTTGCTGAGTGGACGGGATGATGTTTTGTAAAGTTTTTATTTTGGGCCTCCTTCAATACATTTCAAAATTAAAACCATTTTATTAAATATGTATTACAAGAAAGTATGAAAAAAAAAATTAGGAAAAATATGTACATTAAGCAATTGTTCGCCATTTTCGCAAAAATTAATATTTCTTATGTAAATTACTAGATTTATTCTTCTTCTTTCTAAATAATTTTATTTTCTAGATTAAAAATTGCCGCCTGCAGACTATCGCCCGTGAAAAAAGAGGGTTTCCGTTCGTCAAACACAGCCATTGTTTTTTTTCTAAGAATTGAAACGTATTTTTTTTTATACTTTAACATCCCATATAAAACGTTTGATATAAAGAACTGAAAAATATTGATTTATTTGGTATTTATAAATTCAAGAAAATGGCTTTGATTTTGATAGCACAAGGTAGTTTTACCCCTTAAAGAAGCAATTTATAGGCACTCATCCATGAAACAAGATCATCGCTGGCGGCAGATAATCAAATACAGAAAATTGTGTCAAGTAGCCCAGAAACTGGGTTTATTCCCTGAACTCCCATATATTAAGTTCCTTAACTAATAAAAGGGTTATTTCATTTCTACAGCCACTCTTTGAAGCAATTCTGAGTTTAATAGCAAAACAGAAGTTAAATCCGTGGAAACAATGATGTAGAAATGAGATGCTGCTGAGCAAAACCGTCAGATTTTCGGATAAAAATCGATATTTTGAATGTTTCGGCATACACTTTGGCAGTCTTATTCGGTAACGAATGCCTAGGGGACCGAGGCAATGTCATCGGTCATATTACAAAGAGGGAATCGAGTTACTATTTGCTTAAAATATCAATCACAGAATTTTTGGGATTCGGCTAACAATAAGAAAAGCAGGCAAATTTTTGGAAAATCTTTATTTTGAACGTTTCGGCATGCACTTTGGCAGCCATACGGTAACGAATGCCTAGGGGACCGAGGAAGACCAATGACATCGGTTATATTACCAAGAGGGAATCGAGTTACTATTTGCTTAAAATATCAATCACAGAGGGGGCGAGGTTAGCTCAGTGGTAGAGCACTGGACTAATAAGCTGGAGGCCTGAGTTCAAATCCCGAGCAAGCACTAAAGATTTTTTCTTCTAGTGTCTTCGTTTATGGTTTGAATTCGGCCTCCCTGACCGTCCCTAGGCCGACCCAGCCTTTAATTCATTTAATAATGGGTACCTTGGGTGCTAATGACTCTAGCAGTCGAAGCGGCCAAGGGGTAAATCAGGCGGCTAGAGCATAGTACTGACCACACTATCTCCCTAGTGTGCCGTATGGTCATGAATCAGATACCTCTATAGTATCTGCCCCTCAGGGCCCTCCTGGCCTGTTACGGGACTGATTTTTTTTTTTTTTTTTTATCAATCACAGAATTTTTGGGATTCGGCTAACAATAAGAAAAGCAGGCAAATTTTTGGAAAATCTTTATTTTGAACGTTTCGGCATGCACTTTGGCAGCCATACGGCAAGAATGCCTAGGGGACCGAGGAAGACCAATGACATCGGTTATATTACCAAGAGGGAATCGAGTTACTATTTGCTTAAAATATCAATCACAGAATTTGTGGGATTCGGCTAACAATAAGAAAAGCAGGCAGATTTTTGGAAAATCTTTCTTTTGAACGTTTTGGCATGCTCTTTGGTAGTCTTATTCGGTAACGAATGCCTAGGGGACCGAGGAAGACCAATGACATCGGTTATATTACCAAGAGGGAATCGAGTTACTATTTGCTTAAAATATCAATCACAGAATTTGTGGGATTCGGCTAACAATAAGAAAAGCAGGCAGATTTTTGGAAAATCTTTATTTTGAACGTTTTGGCATGCTCTTTGGCATGCGTTTTGGCAGGCTTCTTCAGGAAAGAATGCCTTGACGATGGAAACCCAAAGACTCCAATTAGTTTGACATGAAGAAATTGTTTATTTATTTATTTATTTACTGCTTGATCGCAACGGAGGCTACTAGCAAATTAGTAAGTCTATATGGAATCGTCAGCTTTGAACAAAAAGATAATATTATTAAATAAATTATAATATATAATCATAACATAAAGGAAATAAATATAATTTCAGAAAAAGTATCAAATAAATTTAAAAGCCAAAAATAAAATAAAAAAATTAAAATAAATTAAAAAAAAAAAAAAAATAAAATAAAATAAAAATAAGGACGTTATAAAAAAAAATGACAGAGTAAACATTTTTATGAGTTCGTTAAATTGTGTGATATATATGTATAGTTTGTAAGTATTTAAATATCTGATTCAAATAATGGCTACCATCGGACAAGAGTTCTGTAAGGTGAGTGGGTATGTTTAATTGTTCTCTTCTTCGACAGTCTGTAAGTATATGTCTTATAGTTAGGAGTTGGTTACATTGTCTACATGTTGGTGCGTCTTGTCTAGTCATTAGGTGTCCGTGAGTAAGTAGAGAATGGCCAATTCGGAGTCGAGTTAGAACAACTTCTTCTCTCCGGTTCCCTCGGAGAGAATGAGATAAATAGTATTACAATGAAGAAATTGTAATTGTATTTTGATTGATTAATAGTATTACAATGAAGAAATTGTAATACTATTTATCAATATTGTCAAAATCAAGATTTTCTCAGGCACCCAAAAATTGATAATTTCTAAAGACACCATACATATATTCTTATGTATTTCGACGCGCTGAATCCGAATCCGTTTCACCCCATTACGTCAGGTTTAAGGGCATTTGAAGGTAAAATTTCGTATTAAGTCGTTAAAGAAGAAATAACTAGAGCTGCCATGGTTTTGAGGGTCGCTGAATTCGAATCCGATGTCTGTTTTGGCACATCGGCGCAAACTCAAGTTCATTTCAAGGAAAAATATGTCAATTTTGCCAAAAAAAATAATTTTGACTGCAGATTCATTTCCTGCAAAATAAACATATTTTTCTTTGAAATAGCCTTGATTTTGCGCCGATGTGCAGAAACAGACTTCGGATTCGAATTCAGCGACCCTCAAAACCATGGAAGCTCTAGTTATTTCTTCTTTAACGACTTCTTACGAAATTTGTCCTTCAGATGCCCTTAAACCTGACGTCATAGGGTCAAACGGACTCCGGATTCAGCATGTCGAAATAAATAAGAATATATGTCCAGAAAACATATTTCTCCGAAAATCTGACTGTTTTTCTTTACTATTTTCTTCACATTATAAACATTGTTACCCTATAGAAAGCAAAGCTACTTACTCTGCTTTTCTTGGTTTGTAGAAGCAATTTCAAGATAAAAAAAATTGTTTAAGATGGTACAAAAGAAAAACGGGAGTAAATAGTCCATAATTCTCCTAAAAGAATGAGAAATAAAATGCGAAAGAGATAAAGGAATTCGGAACACTTAAATCTGCTTGTTCCACTGGACAGTAGAAATACCTTGGAGTTCATTATAATGGGTTTAGGATTATTTCCTTGGTCAGGGACACGTGCTTCGGGGAACTGTCAGGCAAAAAGCTAAGCCGCCTTTGTAGTCCGATGATTCAGTCCATTGGCCGGTCCATTCTTGTTCCAGAATCCCTTTATATTTTTTCCCCCGAAAGCCCAAGCACCTCTCCGAGGAGCTGAGAGGCACACGCCGACTCTACCTGGAGCAGAGCTCGGCATAAATCAGGTGCAGGTAGAGAAAGGAAGGTACCCAAATAGGGGATTTGTTGCTGTCAGGTCTTTGTCTGCCACCGATACCTTTGCAGGTTCAAAGTACTGCAGGTATTCTGTCCGCACGAACTAAACACTTATCAAAACACATTTCAGCAGCCTTTCTGGGGCCGAGCATTGGACTTATCTTGATGCTCTTGTGGCTCTGGAATTACCACATGAAGATTAGATAGTTAGCCGTCGAGGTGATAAGCAATCAGGGATTAGTTGGGATTCGGCTAGGAAAACATCAATGCGATTTTTGTAAAAAATCTATATTCAGGACGTTTCGGGTACCCTTTGGTAGCGTTCGTCAGCTAAAATGACAAGAAACAAAGAAAAAACTGAAATTAATACACAGAAGAAAGGTTTATCAGTAAGATAATTGACAGGTCTATAAATACAAATCAATTTATTATAAAAGAACAATTTTTTGTTAAAATATTAGAACAATTATGTTATTAATAAACAGGTAAAGTGAACATTAGTGTCCATCTAGAAATTAGTTCTAGAAAATCAATAGAAACATAAAAAACATTTTTAATGAGGTGTATACAAGTAAATAGGTGCTAATAATAATATTAATTAATTTTTAACAGAGAAATAAGATACCATTGAAGGTGCCGGGAAAGACCAAAGTTAACACTTAAGTAACCATTGTGGAAGTATATAAGAAAACTGGGATATTCCAGGGAACAAAAACATGTGGTGGGAGAAGGTCAGTAGGGATCAAAAGCGTTTTATGACAGGAAAGGTGAAAAAGGTGTTAATGGAAGGATACATAAGGGGCATGGGAAAATACTAAGTGGGGGGTCGGGAGAGTTTGTGAAAAATATTAGCGTAATTAGGAGAAATGCCTTGTTTGTCTGTTTTGTAATTTATATTGTTCTTATTTAGGTTAATGTGTACGCATTCAGAGATCTGTAGTATTTTTTTGTTTCGTTCTGTAGAGAGAATTTTTGTGTCATCAAAGTTAAAGTGTGTTTTTGAGTAATGGCGAGTTTAGCAAGTGCAGATTTGTCTATTTCTTTGTTAGTGATGGTTCATGTGATGGATACCACAGTTATCCACGTGAATTGTTTATGTTGCTCAACTATGGCCAGTTTATTGTGTTTCACAAAAAGTCAGCTCGTACAACAATATTTGTTGCTCTTGAAAGGCAAAAAATATGTACACATATCGTCTAGACGTTTTCCAGGCGTACTTGCAATTCTTCTTAGACCAATATATTCATAAACCCATTATCGTACCTTACATATTCGCAGACAAGGTATAGTTGGGATTCGGCTAGGAGAAAAAAACGTCAGACTTTCATGAAGAAATCAATCTTTGAGGAGCTTAGTATCAAAGTTGGACAACTCCACTTTTGCTTTTTTTACAGGAGAGGCAAAAAAACCATTTCTACTATGTTGATGTCAGTATCATGGTGATTTTTTTTATATGTTATTCTTATAGGCCTCAGAAACATTATTTCAAAGGCACTACAAAATTATATAAGTATTAAGGCCGTAATTACACTTTAAATAGTGGAGTTGTCCATGTTTGAAACCAAGTCATGGATTTGTCTGTTTTTGAAACCAAAGGGAGCCATTTGAAAATTGAACCTATCCTCTTTTGAAACCAAACAAATATGAATTTGGTATGCTCGAGGGTGTTTAAATATAATGTAATTATGTCTAATGTATTAAATAAAAATTGTTTAGTTAAAAATTACATGAAAAATGATATTTAAATACAGTTTGACAAAACTGAAATGAAACTAAATTATCCTTATTTTATTAAGTTTAGAAAGAAAGTGGTACTTAGCTATCCTCTTCGCACAGTTTTACCTATAACTACATGTATTGAAGTGGCTGTGCTATAATTTTCATCGCCGTACTCAGCCATACCTGTGCACAGCTAATAAAATAAAGTTATCAATTAGCGATGCGATTATTTTATGAAAAACGTATTAACCATTATTATTTTCTGCAGAGAGTTGTTGAAAAGTTTTTAATAGCAAATAACTGAACATTAACGATGAGATCTATTTAATATCTAGTGTGAAACTGTCAATATTTATTTGTTATACGCGAAAATTTAAATAAAGAGGAATATGTCGAGAACAGTTACCAGTTCCACATTAGCTGCTAATTTATTCACCTGAGGTCTTGAAAGTATATTTGGAAGGATACATAGCTCTACCACTTCAGTGAAGTATGAATATTTTAAATTAAATACTTGCTGTTTTTCACGGTTGTTGTTATATAAAGCCCGTTTAATAATAAAATAATTATTCTATAGAATTGGTAGTGGTCTCATTCGACTCGGCACAAAAGAAATTCTTCAAAAATAATACCTAAATCAGAAAGATTCAAGTACCTAGAGGTTTTGTCCCAAAATCCGGCATTCGGAACCACAGTGTGCCGGATAACAGCTAGTTATTAATAAGAATTATCTCCAAATGCACTAATTACAAGTAACTATAAACATTCAGCCATGATGGATTTGCAGTGCATGTTGGGAGCAGATTGCATGAATGCAAGCTTCTCATTGGCTACTGATGGAGTTGTCATTTTTTGAAACCAAACTATGTTGGAATTGTCCATATTTTGATTCTGAACGGTTGAAATAAACGCTATTTTACCTATTTTCTGTCCTTTTTTAATGAAAAACAGTTGTAAAATCGAATGCAGCATAAAAATCCACTCAAGAATCGACCAAAATCTCAAAACTGAAAAAAATGGAGTTGTCCAACTTTGATACTAAGCTACTCATTTGACAAATACAGATTTCTTCCTGAAAGTCGGACGTTTTTTTCTTCTAGCCGAATCCCAACTATACCTTGTCTGCGTATCTCTGCAACGGCTAACTATCTCCATCTCCACTTACAGATTCGGTACATTTTGTAACTTGAATAAAAAATCTAGACAATTTCCTTAATCTTTGGTCTTCCTCCATCCTGTAGGGATTCATTGCTGAACAAGGCTACCGAAAGCATACCGAAACGTCCTTGATATTGTTTAATTGAGAGGAGATCGTTGGCCCTTAGGTAGAATTTGTCAGGATTCGATGGTGGCATCTTAATAAAACTGCATTTCTTTAAAAAGTAAATGAGTTTTATTGTTTGCCGATTATTCGGCTTGAAATTCAAGTCTTCATCAAGGCTGTAAAACAACTGGGACGGAGTTGATATTCATATATGTACTCTTCAATCCCATTACATTATAAAATGCCAAAAATGGACTTGGTATAGTTGTGCTCTGAATCCTCCATATGTAGTTCTTTAGTCGAGGAGCATGGTTAATATATGACAACCATTTCAGAAGGATAGTCAGTAAAATGGGAAGAGGAACGGAGAAAAAACTGTTCAAAACTTAACAAATCTTCCTGAAAAAAAAAAAAACTATCTGAGTTCACGTATAGATGACAGAGATAACGAGATGTATAGAGGGAGCGATAAGATAAAGCAGCCGACACAGACAATGGCCACTTCACCATTCAAAGTCGGCTCATCTTTTTCTCTTGTCTCTATGGAAACCTCTTTGTCTTTCTTCACATAAATATTACCTGCTCTAGGAGGTTTTTCTTCTGCTCAAGTTTAGAACCAATAAAATGTCCAGCCTAAGGAGTATTACTATTATTATTACTACCTTGTAACTTTTTTCTGTAAATACCCTTTTTATGGACTTAAATGCTTCCATAATCAAAAATAATATCCAAGAGTGGTTATGAGGCGGAACAGTTTTTAAGTATGCCATACATTCGACTTTTCAGCTAAAGTCCCGATACATTTCAAAACGAAAACCCATTTTTTTAAAAATCTTTATTACAACAAATTATGAAATAAAATTAAAAAGAAAAAAGTCCGTCACGCAGGAGCTGCATAACTAAGCACTTTCCTCAGAATTTGGGTAGTGTAGACTGCATTACTGAATAATTTGCTGTAAATAACCTATATAGATAAATAAAAACAAAAATTGTTCTACTCTTTTGCATTTTTTATGAGCAGCTGTTTCAATTATTAATTTTCTAATTAATTTCCTTTCAGAGTTTTGTTTATGCGGGGTACTACACTACGTACTAAATACACAAAGCTTCACATTTTGATCTATTGATCTTGATGAGTTTCGCGAATCTACGTTTGGCGGAAGAATTCAATTCAAACATTGCACAAAGTAACACCTCCCCCCCCCTTCCGATAGACCGATTTAGTTCATTTTCATATCACTTCTTTCTTATTAGATACCCAGAACGTATAAAGAGTTTCGTTACAAAAAAACAGAAATTACGACCGGTATAAGGAAATTAGTAATTTCTGTCCGGTGTAAACCCTCCCTTCTAGTCAACCGATTTAGTTTATTTTTATAACAAATTTTTCTCTTCAGTTGACCACAACGAATACAGAGTTTCGTTAAAATATAACAAATATTATGGCTGGTATTGGCAAATAACTACTTTGGCTCCGGAGTAAACCCCCCCTCCACATGGACCGATTTTGTTGGTTAACGAACTCGTTCAATCGTTTGATGGAAGAATACTGCATTCCAAGTTTCATGGCGAAAAAACAAAAACTCTGCTCTGTATCGTGTTAACGGACACATATATAACTATATATATATATATATATATATATATATATATATATATATATATATATATATATATATATAAATTTGAACGGGGGTCATTTTCGGTGTCTACTAGGTAGGATCGATAAAGATTCGAAGAAATTTTCCAAAAATTCCGTCATGAGTGCAACCTCAATAGCTACTTTCCTTCGAAGGAAAGTGCTAAAAGATAGCGTTTCATTGCATTAAGTTTTAAACTCGTTTTACTCAAAACTATGTTTTTTAAATCTGACAATACGCTAAATTTTAACTGCAGATTCCTGATAATATTTCGCAGTAAATTACATACGATTTTCGTTTGATATTTTAATATAAAATCAATAATTGTTCACTATTTTCGAAAAAATAAATATTTCTTAAAAATACTACCTGCTTCAGTAGTTTTTTGTTCTAGATTAAAAAAATCCAACTACAGACTATCGCTTGTGAAGGAAGAGGGTTTATGAATTATATTAAAAGCCTTATAGATTTGAACTATTGATATTACCGTTATCTTAAATTATTCAATATTTTCTTAATCAGCTTAGATTTAGAGGTTTCCCTCTGCCTCAAAAGTTGCATTATTTAATAAGCTTTAATATCTCCTTGTTTTGTGATTGAATAATTCAAGAAAACGCTAATGTCAATAGTTCACATATTAAAGGCTTTTAATATAATTCCTAAATTTAAATAGAAATATTTCAATAAAGGGTGTTTCTTATTGGAAATTTAATGTAGATTCTAAAAATGTGGTCGTTATTTATTTATCAAATTAAAACTATCACAGCCTAGGCCAATACATTATAGTCTTGTAAATACAAGAATTTAAAAAAAAAAAAAAAAAAAAAAAAAATGACAAAGAAATAACAACATTACAAAACAAAAACAATTTCCAGATATAAATAAATATATAAAATATTAAATAAATATATAAAACAGCTATATAATGATTTTAAAAGTCTTAAAGTATTTTTTAGAAATTTCTCTGTTAAAAAGTCTTTATTTTTTGGACTTTTATCATTCCATAAGTCCTCAACATCGAGAAATAACGTCTCTAAATGCAGAGTGGCGAGTTTGGTGTAGTAGAGGGTGAATTGACTGGATGTTCTCAGTCTGACGACTGGAACATGAAGAGGTATTGAAGCTAGGAGGTCAGGGCAATCCAGCTCTCCTTCCAGTAGTTTCCAGAGGAATTGGAGGTCTGCACGCTGTCTTCGGATCTCCAAGGGTTCCAGTAATACAGTGGTCTCAGAAAAAGTTGTTCTCTCGAGAAATCGCTCGAATCTTCTCTGGATTTTCTCCAGTCTGTTGATATCCACAGCTATATAAGGCCGCCAGATTACCAGCTACACCAGGCTGGTGTAGAGTGAAGAAAATGCCCGTATATCCTTAAGGTCCCGAACCCCTCTCCGCAAGAAACCTAAAGTCTTCACAGCCTTCTTGCAGACGGCGTCCACATGATTCTTGAACGTTAGTGCAGAATCCATGTGAACGCCTAAATCTTTCACCACCGTCACCCTCCTTACTATATCTTTGCTTAGCGAATAGGGGTAAATAATAGGATTTTTTCCTACTGAAAGTGGTGCAATGCATTTGCTGATGTTGATCTCCATGAAATTCTTGGAACACCAGCTGGCGAGATCATCCAGTCCACTTTGCAATCTAACGCAGTTATTTACGATACATTAAGCAAAAATCCTGAAAACATAGTTTTTCGTACAAAAAACCAATAGTTTTGAAAATAGACCAAAGTTTGAGTAGCTCTGCTACATTCGGGGACGCTCATTTCTTCTCTTGGATAACAGCCATATTAACGTCATTGTATTAGTATGGACGTGGCCCTACCTGTGGAAAGTCTACCGTAGCTAAGGCTAAATTTATGTATATGTAATTAAGTTGCTCCTGAAGTGGCGTCAAGAGACGCGAAACATGTAGAGTATAAAATAAAACATATAAAGTGAAGTTGACGAGTTTTATACAGGGTGTCCCGTAAATGTCTAGTCATATTGTGAGAGGTGATAGAGGACCCTTAGGGGAACAATAAATGCTCTATGACGATTTCCCGAATTCTCGCCCATAAGGGAGAAAACGTCGTTTTATTGTTTTATCGAGACAAACATGGTTTTTAGAAGAATAGTCGTTATAGCTCCGTCCCAGGTGGTTCTAATAGAAAGGAAGTGAAACCAATCGAAAGCTGAGTAAATTTACTATAAGACTAGTTGGGAGTAAACGTAAAAATGAATGAATGTAAGTATGTATATCTTACAAAAAGAAAGCTATTCTAAATTTCCTTACATTTTATTGATATTTCTTTCCAGCGTTACTCCTCAATGGGCAGGATCTGAAATTTCCGGGTTTCAGAAAAACTTCCTCATTTAACTAGCTTTGCATTCATGTATCACAACTCTGTGTTATTGAAGTATTTGAACGGTTTAAGTACAAAAGTTTAAAAAAAAACATGGATCTGTGAAAAGAAAATTATATTTTTTTCTTCATTTTATTTAAAAAGCTGTAGGGAAATATTTATTTTTATAAATGTTTACATAAATATTAAGTAAATATTTACTTAAAACAATAGAAAAAATTACTTCCACGAATATAAAAAAAATTCCTAAAACAGTAAATAAATAAAATAAACATTTATTTTGAATTTGTTAATTCAGGTAACTAATACTGGGTCCAGGAGGCGGCCATTAAGGAACCCCAACCATACATTAACCTCAAAAATTATTATTTTTACCTAGATCACGCATTTGAACACATTTTTACAGGTACTTATATTTAGAAAACAAATGCTTTACCTTAAATTAATACTGATGGCTACGCTTGTGAAACTCACTGGGATTCTGAGCCCATGCGTTTTTGTTGTGGTAATTAAAAATTCTATCCCTCATAAATAATATGTACATAGTCCTGTAAAAATGTGTTCAAATGCGTGATATAGGTAAAAATAGTAATTTTTGAGGTTAATGTATGGTTGGGGTTCCTTAATGGCCGCCTCCTGGACCCAGTATTAGTTACCTGAATTAATAAATTCAACATAAATGTGTATTTTATTTATTTAATGTTTTAAGATTTTTTTTTTATATCCGTGGGAGTAATTTTTTTTATTCTTTTAAGTAAATATTTACTTAATATTTATGTAAACATTTATAAAAAAAATATTTCCCTTCAGCTTTTTGAATAAATTGAAGAAAAAAAATATAATTTTCTTTTCACAGATCCATGTTTTTTTTAAAACTTTTGTTCTTAAATCGTTCAAATACTTCAATAACACAGGGTTGTGATACATGAATGGAAAGCTGGTTAAATGAGGAAGTTTTTCTGAAACCCGGAAATCTCAGATCCTGCCCATTGAGGAGTAACGCTGGAAAGAAATATCAATAAAATGTCAGGAAATTTAGAATTGCCTTCTTTTTGTAAGATATACATACTTACATTCATTCATTTTTACGTTTACCCTCAACTAGTCTTATAGTAAATTTACTCAGCTTTCGATTTGTTTCACTCCCTTTCTAGTAGTACCACCTGGGACGGAGCTACAACGATTATTCTTCTAAAAAGTACGTTTGTCTCGAAAAAACAATAACAATAACGACGTTTTCTCCCTTATGGGCGAGAATTCGGGAAATCGTCATAGAACATTTTTTGTTCCCCTAAGGGTCCTCTATCACCCCTCACAATATGACTAGACATTTACGGGACACCCTTTATATGCATGACCTTCCGCCTATTCAAATAATATATTTTAAATAAATCCCATGATTTTAAGTACCCAAACCAAAAACTTGATTCAACAAATATTTTCCCACTTTTCTCGAAAACGGTTAAGGCTATCGCCTTAAAAATGAGTGCATTCGTTTTTAAAGGCTAATAAACCTATAAAACGAGTACTTGCAAGCACATGAAGTAAGCATAACGATTTTTTTCACGCGAATTTCGCTCTAAAAACCATGTTCCGGAGGACAGATTGTGCTGGTTAACGAACTTGGCCTTTCAAATAAGAAGAAAGATTTTTGTACCAAATTTCATCAAAATGGGACCATTATTGAGGCCAGGAAAGAGCGAACAGACCTATAATATATATATATATATATATATATATATATATATATATATATATATATATATATATATATATACAGGGTGTCCCAGTATATGTGTCCACCCCCTTTTCCTCCTAGAGTTGTTGGAATTTCGAAATGAAACTTGGTAGGTCATAGTTATGTTGCATGAGGTTTCTTTTGAAGGTTTAGTTGACCTTGTAACATTCTCCAGTTTTTCTCCAGCGCATCTAATTCTTGATTTTCTAATAGCGGCAGATATTTTTTATAACGAATTCTGATAGAAAATTTAATTTTGAGACTAATTTATTCCGAGGGGATTCCCTTGACAACCACCGAGGCCGACACACGCAGCCTGATGAAGTCGGAGATGAACCCGACGAAATATTGCAGAAAGGAGAGAAAGAACACCGCTGGAGAGAGAAGCCGTCCCACCAATCAATCATTTCAACCCCAGCGAAGCAACTTAAAACAAAACATATATATATATATATATATATATATATATAAATTTGAACCACCGTTATTTTCGTTCTCTAGGGGTTCTGAAACGTAAAATATTCTAGTTGGCACTTCCGGATTGTTTCATGAGGCCAACCTTATAAGCGAGGTTCTTTCCTATGAAGGGAGGCAGGAACTGCGCTAAAAGCGGATAACTACCCCCACATAACAAAAAAAAATTGTAATCTCTTTTCTAAGGAAGTACTCACGCAGCTGGTTAGGGTTCACTTCCCGCAGTAGACACGCAGCTGGTTAGGGTTCACTTCCCGCAGTAGACAATGCCCTACCTGTGTCGTAGACGGGGAGCCTATCAGCTTACCTCATATACGCCCACTCTTTATTAATTCGTCAGCTTTTTATTTTACTAGTTTTTTTTTTCTTTCTCTTTTACAAGGCATTGTTTGTAATCTTTTTGTCCTTGAGGTCCATATCTGTTGTTTGGAGAATGGTGTACAACAAGAAGAAAGATCTCGGATCGGGCACGACTCTATGGGTTTATTGATATTTTTTGCTTTGGTCTGGGCGGACCACCTATGGTTATGCCGGGATGAACCATTGTTCACTGGAGGGTACACCACTACTAGTAGGTAACAAACACTATTTTAAATCAGATTTATTAGCCCTACACTAGACTACCATAAGAAAAAGAGAAATAAAAAAAAAAACAACAACATTTTAAAGGTCTAAGAAAACTACCAACAATAACCGTTTTCCAGTGGCGCTAATGGCCACGATTTGTTTTCCTTGCTAATGCTTAGACCATTCATAATATTTTTAACGATCCCCAAGATTCTACAAATTCCCGTCATATTTTATTAAATTTATATGAGTTCCTTAGAGCATTTTTCTTTCCTCTCGTTGTAAAGGAACCCCTCCCCCCCCCTGAAAGTACCAATTTAAAGGCGTACCATCCTTAAATCCTTACGAGATATGCGAAAGTTTCATACCGACGTTAAAGTTATTTCTTTTAGTGCGGTTCCTCCCTCCTCCCATATGGAGGAAGCCGTCTTATGAGGTTGACCTCATAACGCAATCTGGAAGTGCCGGCTAGAAAATTTCACGTTTTAGAACCCATATATCTCGAAAATAACGGTGGTTAATATATATATATATATATATATATATATATATATATATATATATATATATATATATTAATTCTTCTGAATATGACTCAATATATATTTTTTTTTACTTGTTATTTTTTATTTTTATGGCAGAGGGTCGATAAAGCAGAACACCATTCGTTTTTGTTCAACTACTTAATTTTCTCTAATTTGCCCGACATGTTTCGTGCCTAATAGTATTACGCCTGGCTCAAGCCAGTATACATGACGGGAGGACTTTTGATAAGGAAAGCCCCTGAAGAGGTGCGAACAAAGGCACGAAACAAGTCGGGCAAAGTAGAGAAAATAAAGTAGTTGAACAAAAACGAATGGTGTTCTGCTTTATCGACCCTCTGGCATAAAAAGAAAAAAGAACAAGTATTATATATATATATATATATATATATATATATATATATATATATATATATATTTATATATATATATTTAGTATAGATCCGAAGTTGAGGACTTGGTTGCCGTTATTTTTTTTTTTGCATTTAACATTAAAACAAGTTAAAAAAAATTAGATTATAGTGTTTTCAAGAGCGAAGGTTGAGAAAGAGGATAGAGAAATTTCTCTTGAGAATACAAGCAGTTTCCTGTTGTGTCGCATAAAATCTTATATTACTTCTCTTTGAGATTTTTTTTTTTTTTTTTTTTTTTTTTTTTTTTTTTTTTTTTTTTTTTTTTTTTTTTTTTTTTTTACGAATGGTTAAAACCTACCAATAAAATCTTCTATTCCTTTACTAATGTCACTAGGGATAAGAACGGAACCGCGCTAGTTCCTGCGAGTCGGACTTTTTAGGCTTACAGCAACAGTTATTATTGGCTATATAACGTAGAAAATCGAAAACACTTTTTTTTTTTTTTTTTTTTTTTTTTTTTTTTTTTTTTTCTTTTTTTTTCTTTTTTTTTTACGAATGGTTAAAACCTACCAATAAAATCTTCTATTCCTTTACTCGCTATCATAATAATCTTCTATTAATTTACTCGCTAGATGAAAACGATAAAAAAGAATACAAGGATAAAAATAATACATTGGATATTGGACCTTCGTTCGAATAAAATAGTAGTTCTTATTGAATAAGTGAAACAAAAAAAATACTATTTGAAGGTCGAATGACGTCAAAGGAGGCCTCCATATTACTCTTTTTGAAAAATTGATGTGGATTCGCAGGAAAAAATTCTCATCGGACATGTGGAATTAGCTGATAATAATGGACATTGATCGTTCAATTAACATTCATATAAAGACTCGTTAATTATTCCAAAGCAGTTAGCAAGCTGCAAATGCAAGTAATTACTACGGAAATATAATATTAATGGGTTAGGAAGTCGGTCAAGAGTGATAGATTCAAACGAACGCTTGTCGGTATCAGAAGTATAAAAAATGATATCTCCAAACGAAAATGAAAATCTGACTCTCTTCATCAAATTTATGAAAATAACTGGGATATGGTTTTACCGAAAAGGTGGTTCAAAGAAAGGAAGGTTTGTACAGAATGGACGGATGGTATTTATTGTGGTTACAATGATTTTGTGGAATTGGTCGATGGCTAGAACTGACGCTGCAAGCCTTCCTAGGAAGCCTTACACTCCTCTGGTTATTTGGGGAAACACGCTCAATTTTATGATGATTTATCTGTACACAAGAGGTGGTGACATAGAGGTACTTGCTGAGAGGTTGTCGAAACTACTTAGAAAGAGGACAAGCAAGTCCGAAAAAGAACGATTCCATTCTCTGACGTCTCATTACTGGAAGTACATCATTTTATACGTCAGTATTATGGCGGCTTTCGCCGTTTTGGCGATATCTTTGGTTTCTATTCTCTGCGATCTTGTGTTCGTGCTGTTCACCGAGATCGAAGAACCCTTCTATATCCCGATGTCTCTTGAAGGTTTCCTACCCGAACATAAAGAGCGATCTTTCATGTTCTACGCCCTAAGTCTCTTGAACGGTCTGATGATCCTCACGCCGGTGGTGTATTACGGCGCTATGCTCGGACTGCTTTCGGGGAGTCTCATGTACATACATCTAGAACTGGAAGTCAGCAAGAGGAAGTTGTTGCAATGGTCCAATTTGGTTAACGATGAACGAAAGGAGAAAGCGCTTCTGAAGGAAATTGTTGATGATCACAACGAAATTTTGAGGTAATGTACATTGAGGGAGTAGGGTGTAAATTTATTAACTAATGTAAAAACAAGGTTATTACACCCTAGAGTATATTTATGTTTGTTTGTTTTGTATAAGAGGTTCTTATATAAGTTAACACAATTTATATGTACAACTTATACCTGCTTACTACATACAACTTATTTTAATATTTTATTTTGTATTTTCTTCTACTTTATCTTATTTATTTATAAAGCCCGTTGCCAAGGATCGTGGGTTCGATTCCCACTCTGGGATGGTGGCTTTTCTTTAGAAAAAGGAAAAGGCATCAGCCCTATCTTGGCTAGAAAAGAGTGGTGACCTATGGATAACCCGCCTTAATATTCTAAGTTAATTATAATGGACGTTACAATTTAATTGAATATTTATTTATTATTTATTTTGCTTATTATTTTTTAATATTGTTTTAAACATATCGAGTACCTACTAATTAATTTTTGCACTTAACTGAGATCAAAACGCCTCTCAACATCGGAGTGCTGTGAGATAACTGTAGAAGTCAATGTTTTAATAAAACATGAAGGACTTTAATTAAAAAATTGACAATTTAGGCACATCAATTTCTTTTTAAGGATGAAACAGATTAATTAAATGAAATTTACAGACGAATCCTTGATTGGCATACATATTTATGTATTTAATTATTTTTGATTTCCGCAACAGTGGCGATTAACTCATTTGAACGACAGAATAAAAATCCGTTTAAGTTTGTCATTTAAAAAAAAGGTGTAAAAGAAAATGATGATATACAGTAAAACCAGGATAAAGTAAAATATTACATATAGTTAGTTATATCTTTGAATAAAATGCAAAAAGTCTTTCGATGTAAGGACTATCTTTTGTCACCAAGTCTTGTAAGCTGTAAGGAATTTTAAAGTTGCTGTCATTGTCTACAGTCTGTCATTATATACTTAACTGTTAAAAACCTGTTGCATTGTCTTTCTTCTCTCTGTGGTAAGTATGAGTAAGTGTAGTTTTTTTTTATTTATTTTTTTTTTTTTTTATTATTTTTTTTTTTAAGGCACATCTACATCTTGGCCATTAGCGCCGGGCTATCTATAGGTTGCCACCCTTTTATAATGCCAACAGCACGTGGTCGGTCACCCATTCAGGTACTGACCATGCCCGACGTTGCTCAACGGTGATCTACGGGAACCGTGCATTCAACGTGGCTATGGTCGTTGGCGAGTAAGTGTATTGTGTCAAATATGAATTCTGGATAAAATTACTTTGTCTTGACGAGAAATTGTTCTTTTTTTTTTCAGGCGTTTTTTCGCAAATATATATTTATACATGTCGATTGTCATTATTTCTAGTATATTTAATATTTTGAGGGTCAAATTTTCAAGGACACATTGATTTCTTATTTTTAAGGTTGACAGTAATTCTAAAAGAACTACTTGGACCATGTTTTTTAATGCAAAATACCTGCGCTATGTGTGTCATTGGTTTCTACCTCTATCTATCAAAGAAGGTAAACTTTAAAGCTCATTTTAATATTCTTGTATTTTATTATGAAATTTGGATTTGTAAATTGTGAAAAAAAACGCTTATTTACGGACGATTTGAAATTAATAAGCAAATATTCTTATTATTTTTTAGGCACTTGCTGAAGGCGAAATAATGGTGATGGCTTCTCTAATGTATCTCTCCTTCATATCATCTTGTAATAGTTTAATTCCTTGCTATATTGGACAACTACTTTTCAACGAAGTAAGATCAATTAAAAACTAAATTATTTGTGAAGGTAGGGATTGTCGGGGTTCGGTCATTGCTGCTCAATAAAACTACATTTTACTGTGAAAATGGTTTTATTGTTGCCAACAATATGGGCAACAATTTATTCGTCAACAAGGTGAATCCGACAATTAGAAAAAAGAAACCTTTCGAATTTTGCATTTTAGGCTGTCAGGTACACTTTTCAACGGTATATCCTATTGAGAAATTTATTCAAACCATATTCAAAGTGATATTTTGAAGCGTTTTCCGGAATAGTGGGAAAACGTAATTTGGGTTTCCCGCACTTAAAGAGGATGTATTAATAAATTTTGGTTTGGCTGGAATGTTCAAAGTATTAGGAAAAAACATGATCAAAAGACGATGGGTTTTTCGAATACTTTCTAGACAAGGATTGTAAAATCCTGGTAAATGAAAAGTGATCATTCGAAAGCCTACGAAATATCGTAGATTCCGCCATACATTTCGAGAGGACAATATGTCCTGTCGCAAAAGGTTTTGCGTTTAATGGCTTTCTGGGGCACTTTTACAGGGCGTTATCTTTAACCGTTTTTGGGCATAGTGGAAAAATACAGAATTTTGTTTTTAATGCTGAAAATGGATGAACGGGATTTTAATTTTGGAAGCATTAAAAAAAATATGATATTAAAGGACCTGAGCTAAAATGAATATATTTTATTATGAGGATTACCTCTCTCCGTTTCAGGGGATTTAAATCCAACCAAAATATATTTTGGTTATATTTTTATTTTTATTCGGTTATATTATGAAATTTATTATTATTATAACTACTTTATAATTACTACTACTAATTATTTCGACTCTTTTTGTCCAAAAAGCATCTACAAGTGAGTTACATTCCTCTCTTCCTGCTTCCATATATCTTTGTTAGATCTTGGTTATTTTTATATATTTTTTTAAAAATTTAATAAAACAAAACAGTCCAATATGTCCGACATTCGACGGACAACGAACATTAAAAAACTGACTAAGAGAATGAAAAATAATAGGTATTTAAATTTTCCAAATGAAATTTCTGAATGATTTTATGAATAAAAAAACACATATTGTTACCATTCTACAACACCTCCGTAAAATAAAATGTTATGTCGTAACTTACCGTATGTGAAAGTGTGGGTAGGAGTGGCTTCAGAAGAGAAAATAAATGTCCTCATGTTACATTTCCTACAATAATATGTTTTATCTTGCAAAAAAATACTTAATTATTCTATAAATATTATTATGAAAGTTTTTTTATTGTTTATTTTGTAATTATTAAATATAGTTAATTGTGCAACTAAAATAAATTATTTTTATCGTTGACCGTTGATGATGTGAAGGTAGGGATTGTCGGGGTTCAGTCATTGCTGCTTATTAAAACTACATTTGACAGTGAAAATGGTTTTATTGTTGCCCACAATTAATTGTTGCCCATATTGTGGGCAACAATAAAACCATTTTCACTGTCAAATGTAGTTTTAATAAGTAGCAATGACTGAACCCCGACAATCCCTACCTTCACATCATCAACGGTCAACGATCTCCTCTCAACTAAATTATTTGTATTTTAGAAATTAATTTGTCCATTAAATAGTTATCTTAGCCAGCAAAAATTTTTAATATTTCACTTTCAATGGAACTAAACACTCTCTCAATAAAAAAACAAAAAAAAAATAAATAAAAAAAACAAATCGACATTTTCTCAGACACTTTTTTTTTAAAAAAATTTACGCCTGAATGATTTTAAGACATTTATTATTCTTTCGAAACGCCATGAATCATTATTCGCGATTTCTGAATTATTTATTCATTTATGAAGCTTTACTACAGTAAGATGCTTTGTTCACATAATTAGCAAATAAAAAAAATAATATAGAAATTTTAAAAATAAAAGAGTAAAAAATAGGTTCAAATAAAGTATTTAAAATATGAAACTTTAGACAAAGATAAAAATAATTGATTTTAGTTGCACAATTAACTATATTTAATAATTACAAAATAAACAGTGAAAAAACTTTCATAATAATAATTAATAGAATAATTAAATATTTTTTGCAAGATAAAACAAATTATTGTAGGCAATGTAACATGAGGACATTTATTTTCTCTTCTGAAGCCACTCCTACCCACACTTTCACATACGGTAAGTTACGACATAACATTTTATTTTACGGAGGTGTTGTAGAATGGTAACAATATGTGTTTTTTTATTCATAAAATTATTCAGAAATTTCATTCGGAAAATTTAAATACCTATTATTTTTCATTCTCTTAGTAAGTTTTTATTGTTCGTTGTCCGTCGAATGTCGGACATATTGGACGGTTTTGTTATATTAAATTTTTAAAAAAATATATAAAAATAACCAAGATCTAACAAAGATATATGGAAGCAGGAAGAGAGGAATGTAACACACTTGTAGATGCTTTTTGAACAAAAAGAGTCGAAATAATTAGTAGTAGTAATTATAAATTAGTTATAATAATAATAAAAACATAACCGAATAAAAATAAAAATATAACCAAAATATATTTTGGTTGGATTTAAATCCCCTGAAACGGAGAAAGGTAATCCTCATAATAAAATATATTCATTTTAGCTCAGGTCCTTTAATATCATATTTTTTTAATACTTCCAAAATTAAAATCCCGTTCATCCATTTTCAGCATTAAAAAGAAAATTCTGTATTTTTCCACTATGCCCAAAAACGGTTAAAGATAACGCCCTGTAAAAGTGCCCCAGAAAGCCATTAAACGCAAAACCTTTTGCGACAGGACATATTGTCCTGTCGAAATGTATGGCGGAATCTACGATATTTCGTAGGCTTTCGAATGATCACTTTTCATTTACCAGGATTTTGCAATCCTTGTTGAGAAAGTATTCGAAAAACCCATCGTCTTTTGATCATGTTTTTTCGTAATACTTTGAACATTTTAGCCGAACCAAAATTTATTAATACATCGTCTTTGAGTGCGGGGAACCCAAATTACGTTTTCCTACTATTCTGGAAGACGGTTCAAAATATCACTTTGAATATGGTTTGAATAGATTTCTCAATTCGATATACCTCTGAAAAGTGTACCTGACAGCCTATTTTTTTTTCTTTTTCTTTTTACGGCGCATCGACCAATCTTGGCCATTAGCGCCGGCCTCCAGGATGCAGCCAGGAATTTTCTCAGCGAGCCCTGAGATGAGAAAATTCCTGCCGCCGGTGGGGATCGAACCCACCATCTCCCGCTTAGGAATCCAGCGCGCTAGCCACTAGACCACGGGAGACCCCTGACAGCCTATTAATGCAAAATTCGAAAGGTTTCTTTTTTTCGCCCGACCTTGGCTGAAAAAGGTTTTCTAATTGTCGGATTCACCTTGTTATCGAATTTGACCTTATATTTTAAACTAGTTTTTTTTTTTTTTGACAGATGGGTTATTAACCGTCGACATTTCTCGTCTGTACTTCCAGATAGCGACATCTTGTGTACATCGTAAGAAATGTTTTGCCATAGGGAGGGAGGAAATATGCTAAATTAAAATCTTTAAAATGTATAAGAAAATCCCAAATTACCTTAGTCCTTTAAATATTTATATATAGGTATATATAAATACCTAGTTTATTAGATTTTTTTTTTTTTTTTTATGGAAATACCTTGTCTTCCAGCATATAAAAATGGAATAATGATTACTATATAAGAAATTCTTATTCAATTAATAGAGGTACGCTCTGTATTTGGCAGGGACAGAAATATTCCACCTATATTTATGGACTTCATTGGTACAAGAGTTCCCCACAAAAAATGAAGGATTTGCAGATGATCATGGTGGCCGCAGCTAGGCCTATAGTGGTAGATTTCAAGTCTAAAATGCCTCTTAACTTCAAAACATTTACTGAGGTATGTGAATTTCATTTCTTTAAATATATATATATTCAATCATATTATGATTGAGTCATCAATGGAAAAAAATATGAATTTAAAATATCACTAAATCAACACTCAAATTTATATTAACCATATTTTCTTTTTTTAGGTAATGAATAACGCCTACTCGCTCTTTATCTTGTTGGATTCAATAAACCAAAAGTAGAACAAATAAAACTACTAAAATGAAATGGTGAAATTATAAGGATCCGTTAAATAAGGCGAAAATATATATATCTCGGGAGAAAAAGCACTAGAAAATAGTAATCAAACAACAAATAATGATATAATGTAAAAAAAAAAAAAAAAAAAAAAAAAAAAAAAAAAAAAAAAAAAAAAAAAAAACAATATTTACTCACATGAAACGTCTCAATCTCAAATTATAAATAGTAATGCTTAAAAAAATAAAAATTAATTAATGATGACTTATACACAAAGTTAAAATATTTTAAAAACTTATTGGGAAACAATTAACTATATTTTATTGCACATATTAGCAAATTTACATATTGTAGGATTTGTCACATTCTTACTTATAAATAGCCTTGTGTATTTTCTTATGGCATTATTACATTCTTCTTTCACTTTTCTTGCAATCCTTATTTTCCAATTTAAAATAAAAAAGTCCGTCACGCAGGAGCTGCATAACTAAGCACTTTCCTCAGAATTTGGGTAGTGTAGTACTGCTTTCCAGAACAATTTGCTTAAAATATCCTACATAAATAAAATAAAAACGTGAATAGTTCTCATTTTGTAATGAGTAACTAATCAATTATTAATTTGCATCCGGAGTTATGTTTACACATGGTACCTACTACACTACGTAATAAATACAAAAATCCTCATATTATCGTATTTTGATCTAACGCAGGAACAGGATACAGTCACTCTAGTGGTAGAAAGCGCTCCTTGCGGCGGCTTTGTGAACCTACGTCTGCCGGCTTTTCTATTCAAATATATTACAAATTAAACCCCCGCTTTCCGATTGACCGATTCAGCTCATTTTTACAACACTTCTTTCTCATGAGTTACCCACGACGTATACCGCGTTTCGTTACAATACAGCAGAAATTACGACCGGTATGAGTATATTAGGAATTTGGGTCCGGAGTAAACCCCCCCTTCTAATGAACCGATTTAGTATATTTTTACAACACATATTTACCTGTAGATTACCACTACGAATACCGAGTTTCGTCGAAATATACCAAAAATCACGGCTGGTAGTGGCGAATTGGTATTGTGGGTTTGGAGTAAACCCCCCCCCCCTCCTAATGAACCGATTTCGTTTATTTTTACAACACATATTCACCTGTGGATTAGCACTACGAATACCGAGTTTCGTCGAAATATACCAAAAATCACGGCTGGTAGTGGCGAATTGGTATTGTGGGACCGGAGTAAACCCCCCCTTCTAATGAACCGATTTAGTTCATTTTTATATCTCACTTTTCTCTCTATATTACCACTACGAATACCAAGTTTCGTTGAAATATAACAAATATTACGGCTGACATAGTCAAATAAGTGTTTTGGGTTCGGGGTAAACCCCCCCTTCCGGTGGACCGACTTTGGTGGTTAACGAACTCGTTCAATCGTTTGCTAATTGAATGCTATATACCAAGTTTCGTGACGAAAAAACAAAAACTCTGGCCGCTATCGTGTTAACAGACACATATATATATATATATGCATATATATATATATATATATATATATATATCTATATATATATATATATATATATATATATATATATAAATTTTAACGGGGGTCATTTTCGGTGTCTACTAGGTAGGATCGATAAAGATTTGAAGAATTTTTTCAAAAATTCCGTCATGAGTCCAACCTCAATAGCTACTTTCCTTCGGAGGAAAGTGCTAAAAAGTCATGAATAATACTTTTTTAGAGCACCATAAGCCCTAGCAAAGCAACAAGATTTGTTTGAATCAGAGATCTCCAAAAAAAGGATCGCGGGCCAAAATCGGCCCGCAAGTGTCAAAATTTCAACTCGCGGTAATTAGTGGTTTATTGTTTTTGCGATATTTTGGGATACACCTGAACTTGTTTGAGCCATCGAGGTTCGACGATATTTGATCGAAATCTGTTAGCGATGTGTAGAGTGTACACTCCCTTTTTCCTCGAGCAACTACCAGATGACGTTAAGTCTAGGGATCCAATATTGGTTGAACTAACTATTTTAGCAAGCGCATGATCGCTTACTGGGCGACTAGTTTGAAAATTTCGGATAAGGGCTGCGAAATTAAAACGGTGTTGGTCCTTGGATCATACTGGAGTAAAAAGGCTGGACAGTAAGGAGACGTCTGGTCTAGATTACAAACGTAAACTGCAACTTATTTTTAATTGCTAGCAATTGTATGATGTAATGAAAGTGTTAAAATAAATAGACAAGAAGTATTATCAACCTTGTTTAGCTTATCATCTTCCTTCAGTCATTTTTATTCGGTCTATATTATACGGTTTATACGATCACGATTTTCAAGGCCTAAATTGTTATTGTTATTTTCATTCTAAGCTTCTTTTCAATTTCTAAATTATAAATATAGCCGGTGTCACAGTTTGTTTTTTTTTTGTTTTTTTTTAACGGCCATTAGCAAAGGGTGGTCTATAGGTTGTCATCCATGGTGGGGCAGGGATTTTTGTCAAGCTTGAAATATTTTTGTGAGCCTTGAAATTAAAACCGTATGTCACACAGGTACTTCAGAAGGTAGGTAGGGTACACTGCATTCTTGAACAATTTGGTGAATAGAATCTATAAAAATAAAAATATGAATAGTTTTGCTCTTTTATATTTGTCATGAACAGCTGACTAAACTATTAATATTAGCGCGTTTTCTCTCTCCGTCCACAGAGAGGAAACCCGCTATGAGGTTAAACCGTTATGAGCCAACCAGAATATCAACGAACTTTTTAAAGCGATATCTGTCACCGTTTTGAGAAATGTTCATCACAAGTTGTTCTAACTTAGGTATAAATCTTAGGTACTTCAATTTAGGTATAAATCTTAGGTACTTCAATTTAGGTATAAATCTTAGGTACTTCAATTTAGGTATAAATCTTAGGTACTTAAATTTAGGTATAAATCTTTGGTTCAGCTGAAACTTGTTCTAGACGTTTGAAATACATCTAATGTAAGATGTTTAAATTTTGGTTGCGTTTGGAGGTTCTGAAGTATTAGGGGAAAAAAAGTTCCGGTAATACTGAAGGAGAGTGTCCTCAGCACCGATTTTCTTCAAAATTTGCACTATAACGTATTTTGATGCACTAAACACGAATCCGTTGAAAAAAAAAAAAGTTGCTCGCAACTAGGAAAGAAGTTATTAAGCACTAAAGTTCACTGTTATGGAGGTTATAAAAGACGTGGTAAACAGCTTATATGTAAACACGCGCCTGCGCAATAGTCCTTAATGACGAAGTGTAATTGAAATTTAGACTCTCCTGTAGTAGCTGACTTGGTCGTAAACTGTCGCTTTTGGGCATACGTGCTATGCGTTTCCGCTCGCTCCGCTACGCTCCGCTCGCTCAAGAAAGCATCAAAACCCCTAGTCAATCCAACTCGCAGAAATGAAAAGAATTCTATGCCTAAAAGTCGTCCAAGGCATTCTTCCCTAACCTTCATAACAGTGAACTTTTTTTTTAAATAACTTCTTTCCTAGTTGCGAGCAATTTTTTTTTTCAACGGATTCGTGTTTAGTGCATCAAAATACGTTATAGTGCAAACTTTGAAGAAAATCGGTGCTGAGGACACTCTCCTTCAGTTTTACCAAAGTTCCTGTTAATAGACAAGAAAAGTTTTCAGATCTTGGTATATTTTCTAAAATATCTCGAAAACAGTTAGACAATCGTGATAAGTGGAAGAATATAACCATTTAAACGTTAACTAAATTTCCTTCAAAAAAGGTTCTGAAATAAATTTCGATGGGGCAATGTCAACCAGAGAAATAAGTGCTTTAAACTTTGAAAGTTTTAGTTTCGTTCTTTTGAAAGGTACTTACTAGCGAAAACTGCAACTCAAAGACCTACACCTGACCTGAACAAAATGACAGCAACTGACCTATGCAAACTAGCTGAAAATAAGACAGTAAACGACTGGCAGACAGAATGGACTAACTCTCAAAGCAAACTGCGGGAAATAAAAAATACAATAATACCCTGGTCAAGAGAAAGCCTAACAAGACGAGACCAAGTTATTATTACAAGACTTCGCTTAGGACACAGTTTACTAACGCACTCCTATCTAATGGAACGACAAGACAGACCTGTATGCGCATGTTGTAACGAGACATTAACAGTTAAACACATACTTACTCACTGCAGATTCCGAGACAAGCTAACAATTCCTCACGACTTACTAGCCGAAAATAGTCCATATATTAACACCATACTAACTCACTTAAAGATAATTAACCTATTTTCAAAAATCTAGTCCTATCTCCAATTTACCTCCTAAAGTTAATTTAAAATAATGAACGAAATAGCCTTTAGAAAATTATTTTCATTTTTAAAACATTTTTTTTTTTTAAATTACTGATTGGCAAATTTTGTTTGTAATAGCCTTCCTCCTCTGAGGAGTCTACACTTCCCTGGGAGACAGCCCGAACGAGAAGCGAATTAAGTTAATTAACCTACATTTAAAAATTAAGCCCTATCTCCAATATAATCTTACCTCTTCTACCCCCCCCCCTTTTTTTCACACTCTATTTAATATCTATTATATTACCGTATTGTTATTGTGAAATGTATTATATAAAAAATATTATTGTTATTATTAATTAGCTCACTAATGTACTAGCTATTCTATAAAATGTACTGACTCGTTATATACACAATGTACAAATAGTATTTAGTAATATCTTGATGTACTGTTAAAGAGCAAGTCGCCAAAAGTTGCGATACTCTTAATAAATAAATATCAATATCTTTTGAAAGGGGCTTGTCTCTGTTTACCTCACTTTCATATTAGCTACTTTTATTTATGTTTTTTAATGATTATTAAGTATTTTAGTAAAACTAGTTAAGAAAATGAGAAACATTTTGATAATGGTTTTTTCTTAGAGTAATTTCCTATTTAGGATTCTGTCAGTTTCCAATTGGGACGCTTAAAATCTTCCTTCTCTTTGAGATTTCATTTTATATTTTTCATGAAAGATCAAAACCTACAAATAACTGCTTCTAATAAGATGATGCAGTTCCTGCGAGTTGGATTTTTTTGTTGTTGGTATTATAGATGGATCGTAGACCCGTGACCCGGTGACCGACGGACACCATGCAAGACAGCGGATTGTGAAACCTGGTTACGACATGGCTTGCTCAGTCCTCCAGCTTCCGACCACAACAAAAAAAACTGGATAGGCCTGTTTTCTACGACTCCTCGCAGCATGTGGCTTACGGCGTTCTGTTGCGCATTTATCTAGCAGTTGCAAGGCTTGTAATGAACAGCTTTGGCGCATGTTTTCTGGCAATAACATGAGACTTAAACACTTCTGCGAATCCGAATTTAATAAGGAGCTTCTCTGATTAATTCAGTGTCAATAATGTTGTGTAAATTTATTTCACATACCTGCGACTGCAACAAGAATGTATAAATAAACTTGTAAACAAATATATAAACCCGAATAAATTGGAAATTTTCATTAGGGGAGGGTAGGGCGGTTCGTCTGGATCATTCAATATTTATATTAAGCACTCAGGGATTAGTTGGGATTCGGCTAAGAAAACATCAATACGATTTTTGTAAAAAATCTGTATTATGGACTTTTCGGCGACTCTTTGGTAGCCTTCGTCAGCTAAAAGGACAAAAAAAACAAAGAGAATACAGAATTATTAAACAGAAAAAAACGTTTACCAGTAAGATAAATAATTGATCTATACATACTTTTTTTTTTTAAAGAACAATTTGTTGTTAATATCGTCGATACAAAAGCAAACTAACGAATATGAAAAATGCATCTTTCATTGTCCATCTTTAATAATTTCTGCTGGACTTATTTACGGCAAATTCTTCAATCTGACTTCACTCTATTAAAGGGAAATTATTCCACTATCAAAAGGTCAAATCTGCCGAATATTTGACTGTCCAAAAAAAAGTTATGAATAAATACTTTTCCACTCTGAAAAGTGGTGATTTTCATATTCGTTAGTTTGCTTTTGTATCGACGATATGAGAACCGGTTTTGTAACAACGTAATTGTTCTCATATTTTAACAACAAATTGTATTGTATTATACACTTTCCTTGTATTTTTTATTTCCCTTGACTTGGCGTCAGCTTTGATCCCCTCACTTTCACTTTTCAGTATGTTAGTGTGCAATGCTTTCTAAAGGTCCGATGAAGTCACAGTTTTCAAGTCCAGCGTAGGTTTTTTCGTCGCTAGTTTCGCTTGTAAGTCTACGGTTGTACTGAGTTTAATGACTTCATGTCCGTGTAGACATAGGAATGTAATATGTTTATTATTTTTCTGTAGTATGTAGAATTGTGAGACTACGTTGTTAGTACGAAGAGCTAACAAATAGTAATGTTGTCCTTTTGTTAAAATTATATTTTGTCATATAATTTAATAATCATGATATTCATTTTATTACACGATATTTATCGTTAACCTTTTCGTTCCCACCCAAATCCTAGAGGTAAATACCTTTCCACCCAGACCCATCCTAAAAACCTTCCCAGGAGGCTTATGAGACTTTGGCCCCGAGACCAGCTACACTATCAGCGGTTAAAGACACCAAAAATAAAATATTAAGATATAATAGGAAGTGTCGATAATGTTTGGCTCCTTCCATATTCTGTTTTACAGTGATATGTATTCATTTACTAGCACAATTAATTATTGTACTTTATTGTACAGATTTTAAATAAACATGTATTATGAAAAAAAAAAAAAAAAAAACCTTTTCGTTAAAATCCGCAGTTCTTTGTCCCCTAACAATAAAATTCATAACGATCTTACAATCAACATTAGCCCAGGAATGTAGGAACTCGACCATAATGAGTAGAAAATCCAGTATAATGTCCTACTTTTCCAATCCGAATGTTGCGGCCTGTAAATATGTCATGAGCTTTATAGCCACCGTACTCCTTTTAGTATTTTTATTACTATTCCGCTTTCTCTCTGCCCTTATTAGAATATTTTACATCATTATAACCTTTCTTCAACATGGATTTTCCAACCAAGTATTAATTATTAAGAAAATATTGTTTTTCCTTTTGATGGGAAGATGATTTATTTTCTATCTATTCAAAGCTAGTGAGTGCCCATCTGTTACCCTTAACGAATCCCTCATTCCCAAATCCGATGTTGTTCGATACCTAGGCTTCCACCTCGACAAGAGACTTACTTGGAACACACACACAAAAACAAAACGACAAGAACTAAACAGACGCTACGGCCTACTTAGACGACTAATAGGTCCCAAATCAAAACTCAGTACTGAAAACAAACTAACAACCTACAAAACTATTATTAAACCGATTTGGACATACGGCATTGAACTGTGGGGTACAGCAAAACCTTCTAACATAAACCGAATCCAAACCTTCCAGTCCAAAGTCCTTCGCCGGATCCTTAATGCTCCCTTCTACGTCAACAATAATATCATCCACCGAGACCTCGAAATTCCCTTTGTCGCTGAATTAGCTAAAACCCGCTTCTCCACTTTTCATTCCAAGCTATCCTTTCATCCCAATCCCCTTGCCCAATCCCTTTCCACAGATACGATCCCTTCCAATCCTCCGAGACGCTTGAAAAGAAAGTGGCCTAGAGACCAGCTGTAATACTTAAATAAAATATTTATAATTCCTCAGGGAGTGTCAGCAATGGCTGCCTTCTCCCTCTATTTTTCCTTGTGCTAGTTTATGAGATACATATTTACTTATTGTATTATATGTAAACATATGTATACAGATTGTAAATATTCAATAAAAAAAAAAAAAAAAAAAAAAAAAAAAAAAAAAAAAAAAAAAAAAAAAAAAAAAATCTATTCAAAGCTGGTTGTTTATCAGTTGACAAGTAATCAAAGTATGATGTTTCTATTATTATCATCATTAATCAAAGTATGATGTTTCTATTATTATCATCATTAATCAAAGTATGATGTTTCTATTATTATCATCATTAATCAAAGTATGATGTTTCTATTATTATCATCATTAATCAAAGTATGATGTTTCTATTATTATCATCATTAATCAAAGTATGATGTTTCTATTATTATCATAACTAATCAAAGTATGATGTTTCTATTATTATCATCATTAATCAAAGTATGATGTTTCTATTATTATCATCATTAATGAAAGTATGATTTTTCTATTATTATCATCATTAATCAAAGTATGATTTTTCTATTATTATCATCATTAATCAAAGTATGATGTTTCTATTATTATCATCATTAATCAAAGTATGATGTTTCTATTATTTTTTGATGTTCTAGATAATTTATTTTGTTTGCATTCTACGTGTTTAAAGAGCTAGTCGGCCAGTTGCTTGCTCCAAATCCACATAAATAAATATTTTCTATCTAGTCTCTATATAATTAGCAATAACTTGGTAACGCGGAATCCGCCGTTTTTTTTTCGAGAAATTCGCGCGACACTAATCCTAGCACCTAAGGTTTAGTGTGTATACGCCACCTTCTGCACTTGTTATGGATATTTTGGCGTGAGGAGTCGAATGAATACATCCCCAAGGCCAAATCAGCAACCGTTTTCAGAAAAAAATATTTGTTTGTTATTCTATTTTTTTTTATTTTTCCCCGTTTCATCAGTGAACGAGGTAACCAGGACTTATTATACAAATTTCGCTTTTTCACTGTATTCTGAAATTTGTATGAAGTGAGATGTAAATAGTGTTAATAATAATAATTTCTTCCAAACTATTTACTTTTTTTATTTCATTTTTTTTTCTCTTTTGTTTATGAATTTATAATTTTTTTTATTTTTATTTATAATTTTACCCCTTTTTTTAAATGTATTTCTTTATATTTTAAAATTTAATTATATTCTTACCCCGCTCTGAATATTGTTTCAATATTGCTCCAACCTCTCTCATCCTCTTCTTGTTCCAGTATTCCATAATCCCTCCGTAATCACTGTCTTCTTTTTAGCACTTTCCTCCGAAGGAAAGTAGCTATTGAGGTTGGACTCATGACGGAATTTTTGAAAAATTTCTTCAAATCTTTATCGATCCTACCTAGTAGACACCGAAAATGACCCCCGTTAAAATTTATCTCTCTCTCTCTCTCTCTCTCTCTCTCTATATATATATATATATATATATATATATATATATGCATATATATATATATGTGTGTCTGTTAACACGATAGCGGCCAGAGTTTTTGTTTTTTCGTCACGAAACTTGGTATATAGCATTCAATTAGCAAACGATTGAACGAGTTCGTTAACCACCAAAATCGGTCCACCGGAAGGGGGGGTTTACCCCGAACCCAAAACACTAATTTGACCATTTCAGCCGTAATATTTGTTATATTTCAACGAAACTTGGTATTCGTACTGGTAATATAGAGAGAAAAGTGAGATATAAAAATAAACTAAATCGGTTCATATGGAGGGGGGGTTTACTCCGGACCGACAATACCAATTCGCCACTACCAGCCGTGATTTTAGGTGTATTTCGACGAAACTCGGTATTCATAGTGGTAATCTACAGGTAAATATGTGTTGTAAAAATAAACTAAATCGGTTCATTAGGAGGGGGGGTTTACTCCGTACCCAAATTACTAATATACTCATACTGGTCGTAATTTCTGCTGTATTGTAACGAAACGCGGTATACGTCGTGGGTAACTCATGAGAAAGAAGTGTTGTAAAAATGAGCTGAATCTGTCAATCGGAAAGGGGGGTTTACTTTGTAATATACTTCAATAGAAAAGCCAGCCAGACGTAGGTTCACAAAGGCGCCGCAAGGAGCGCTAGAGGGACTGTATCCGGTTCCTGCGTTAGATCAAAATACGATAATATGAGGATTTTGTATTTATTACATAGTGTAGTAGGTACCACATGTAAACATAACTCTGGAAGCAAATTAATAATTTATCAGTTACTCATTACAAAATTAAAAGAGAACTATTCATGGTTTTGTTTTATTTATGTAGGATATTTTAAGCAAATTGTTCTGGAAAGCAGTCTACACTACCCAAATTCTGTGGGAAGTGCTTAGTTATGCAGCTCCTGCGTGACGGACTTTTATTATTATCATTTATGCATATATGTTCTTGGGTTGAATTCGGCCTCCCTGACCGTCCCTAGGCCAACCCAGCCTTTAATTAATTTAATTAATAATGGGTACCTTGGGTGCTAATGACTCTAGCAGTCGATGCGGCCAAGGGGAAAATCAGGCGGCCGGAGCATAGTACTGACCACACTATCTCCCTAGTGTGCCGTATGGTCATGAATCAGATACCTCTATAGTATCTGCCCCTCAGGGCCCTCGTGGCCTGTTACGGGACTGATTTTTTTATGTATATATTAACTTATGTTTTATTTTATTATTTAAGGTTTTGTTAATAATATTTGAATTAGTACTTTCTGTTTTTCTTTCTTCTTTACGTATAATTATAGTTTTATGTTCAATTTGTATTAATGCATCTATTTTTTATTCAGATAGTCCCAGAATAAAGTATTTTTTCTTTCATTCATTCAAGACTTCTTCATATAGGAATAGCTAGGTTTTGGCTAAGAAAAGCAGTCAGGTTATCGGGAAAATCTATATTGGGCGTTTCGGCTTTTGACATGTCCTTCTCCAACCCCTAGGCATTTATTGCCGAAGAAGGCTGCCAATGCGCATGCCGAAACGTCCAAACTCTAGGGAAAATTTGACTTTTTCCCCCCGAAAACCAACTATTTCTTCATTTCTTATTATAAAAAATGGGACTTGATCAGTTGAAATAAATGAGGTTTGGTTCAAAAAGAGCATTGCGTGCAAAGTATTTTATAGCGTGATGAGAGAACTATGTATAAAGGAATACGGCGAAGTGCAATTTGCACCGGTGGGTGCGGCAAGTAATTGTTATGCAGCTCGAGTAATCCTGATGGATCGTGCATCTTGCAAGGACAGCCGTCTATTCCAAGATCCATCGCTCTATCTTGGTCTTGTGTCCTCAAGTAAGCAAATAGGGCCGTAACTTATTATCAGCCTTAAGAAATCCACTTGAATTTCGTTGATTTTATTGGTACTTTTTGTCTGTTTTCCATAGCTTCTTGTACCCTTTTGGTACAAGATACCTAAAATGAGTACGAGTTTTTCGTTGTTTGTGATAAAGCTTTCTGACCAGAAGTCGAAGAGGCCGGGAGAAGATCGGGCGTCGATGACGCCGATGAAAATCTCGCCCGTTTTCAATATTTCATGAGAGTAGGCGTTGAACCTTTCAAAACTGGAGTGCACTAAAGATTTTTATCCTCTAGTGTCTTCATTCGCGGGTTGGATTCCGCCTCCATGACTGTCCCCAGACCGACCCAGCCTTTAATTAATTTATTAATGGGTACCTGCAAAGGGGAAAATCGGGCGACAGGGGTAGTACTCACAACACTATCTCCCTAGTGTGCCGTATGCTCAAAACTCAGACGCTTCTACCTAACTGTGTTTTTTAGGTGTTTAACATTTTTAAAAATTAGTATGGGATATAATGTTTAGCAGTACCTACTATTTATATAGTTTATTACAGCATCTTATATAGTATTTTAGATAGCGTGGAGCATGTTATAGAATTATAGTAAGACTAGCTGTTACCCAGCGTGCCAATGCTACACTTACTTTCTGCATCGAGATAGCAAAAATAAATTAGAATACAAAAAAATAATATTAAAATCTAAACTTACCTGTGTGCCATGTTTGGTCAAAATCGGACGAACGGAGTGGATTAGTATAAGGAACAAATGTACAGACAGACAGCTGGTAGACGTTTTTGACCTAGCCTATAACACTCCCCGTATCAAGACCTATCTGTGAGCCAAATTAGGTCAAAATTGGTCAAACGGTATGGATTTGTATAAGTAACAAACATAAAGACAGACAGCTGGTAGACGTTTTTGACTAGGCCTATGACACTCCCCGGATCAAGATCTACCTGTGTGCCAAGTTTGGTCAAAATCGGACGAACGGCGTGGATTTGTATAAGAAACAAACATACTGACGGACAGCAGGTAGACGTTTTTGACCAAGCCTACGAGACTTCCTGGATCAAGATCTACCTGTGTGCCAAGTTTGGTCAAAATCGGACGAACGGCGTGGATTTGTATAAGAAACAAACATACTGACGGACAGCAGGTAGACGTTTTTGACCTAGCCTACGAGACTTCCTGGATCAAGATCTACCAGTGTTCCAAGTTTGGTCAAACGATGTGGATTTGTATAAGGAACAAACAGACAGACAAACAAAAGCGTGATTTTAGCGCGGTTCCTCCCTCCCTTCAGAGGGAGGAACTCCCTTTTATGATCTCATGAAACAATTTTTTTTTTTTTTTTTTTTTTTTTTGTTTCTTAAGGCGTACCAACCTTTTAGGATATTAACGCCACAGATGTTAAAGTATGGAATTTTATTTTATAAATTTATGGTTGTAATAGCTGTTATTAAGCCTTTATGTGATTAAATTATTGTCTTTAAAATGACATATTATCGAATATTAGAATTTTTAAACTTATGTTACTTAATTTAAATATTTGTTGATAGTTAATTTAAGTACCTTGAGCAATGATTTCTGTTTGGTGCCGGGGTTTCGGTTTACTTCTACCCCGGGCCATGTGCCACAACAATCATAGTTTATTTAGAAGTTGTGTGTATTCTAAAAAATTAAATACATTTAAATGTAAATGTATAAAGGTCAAGTTTGTTAACCAGCAAAATCCGCCCACTGGAAGATGGCGTTTGGGGCGAAATTCGCGCAAAAAAAATCGTAACGCTTACGTTTTTAAATTCATAAGCTTGCAAATACTCGTTTTATAGGATTCTTGGGCTAGTAAAACGAATGAAACCATTTTTAAGGCGATAGCTTTAACCGTTTCTGAGAAAATCGGAAATAAAAGTTGTTAAATCAAGTTTTTGGTTTGGGTACTTAGAATCATGAGATTCAGTTGAAACATTTTTTGCATGTTTGAATTTCATCAAAACTAACATGTTAAACTTTTGGTTACGTTTGGAGTTAAGGAAGAGTTAGAATAAAATATTTTATGAACAGACATGAAAAGTTTTGGGAACTTCGTATAATTTCATTAATATCTCGAACACGGTTTGGAAATCGTGATAAGTGGATAGAAATTATTCGAAAGCTTTATAAATTCTCTACAAAAAAGATTCTGAAACAATTTTTGATTAGGTGATGTCAATCGGAGAAATAAGTGCTTAAACTTTGAAGTAATTGATTTCGTTTATTCGAACGGTTCTTTTTGTCTGTTTTTATTCCTTGTTATTTTTTAATTGCTTATTGTTGGATAATGTATTTGACAATAAAACAGATTAGGTAAAATAAGAAAAACAATTCATTGTTAGAAATATAGCTTGCCAGGAGAAAGAGATTCGAAGACGTCTTTTGAATATTTTCAATTGCCTTCACGCTGTTGTTTTTTTTATTTTACTTTTTTAATTGATTTTATTTGTAGAATTATTACTATAGTAAAAGAACACAGAGGAATATGTGAAAAATTTTGATATTTTCCCATTCATTGAAACGTATGAAATGAGGTATCGGTAGAAGAGGATTCTAGGGTCTGGCGGACCCGACCAGGTGAAGTCATAAAACCCTTTGAACAAAGGCCGAGGAAAATATTATCTGTTTCTATTCTAAGCTTTTCAAATGACAACCGCGCTAAGATGATGCAGTTCCTGCGAGTCGGACTTTTTTATATATACAGATAGGATTTTTGGAGGAGAGGCAGAGGCTAAACCTTGGTGGCTTGAATTTTAAATAAAGAACGAAGATAGGAGCTGCAGTGCATCATTAAACTTCACGAAGTCAAAATTTATAAAAATTGGACCGAACGGCTGATATAAGTCAGCCTTAAGGTACAGCGGGAGCAGAGAAGGAAATAGAGAGTGAGTGAGTGAGTGAGTGAGTGAGTGAGTGAGTGAGTGAGTGAGTGAGTGAGTGAGTGAGTGAGTGAGTGAGTGAGTGAGTGAGTGAGTGAGTGAGTGAGTGAGTGAGTGAGTGAGTGAGTGAGTGAGTGAGTGAGTGAGTGAGTGAGTGAGTGAGTGAGTGAGTGAGTGA